>JWIW01000107.1:0-341399 GCA_000966855.1 Fusarium sp. JS1030 | reverse complement strand
AAGCTTATCATATACGTTATAAAATTACTAAAATTATTAAATTTATTATTAAATAAAAATATTTTTAATTAAATGTAATAATATTAAATAATAAACTATTTATCACCCTAGACATTGCCTGCTTTAGCTTAACACTAAATATCGACTTTAAGAACATGCTCTCCAGGCTAACAAGCGCTATCTCCGTCGAGGATGGTCTTATCGCAGTTTGAAATGCTTTATCATCATTGACCATATCTGCAAAGGCCGCTCCTTATCCCCGTCCTTGCGCTTTACCCTATAGACCTGCTCCAAAGGACTTCGACTATGGAGAGCATGCAATTGACCATGATAGAGTTGACTACCTCCCCAGCCTGTTGACAGCATGCTACGAGCTTTGGGAGACAGCCATCCGCAGCTGAGTCTCGCTGAAAGCTATGGCCTACTAGACACTCTTCGCGTACCCTTCCCTAGCGACTTTAATCTTGTCAACCGGGCATTGACAACTTAGCAATTATATCGTCATAGAAACGGTTTATGGGTGCTTTGGAAGTCCTATGGTACGACGAAATTTTCATTTAATTATCTGGCGAATCTTCGCTTGATATCGTCATTGGCTGTGTGTTGCCATTCCGGTAGGTCCTGCCATTCCGGTACGCTCCTGCCAGACCAAACGGCCGACAGCAGGGAAAAACTCCCCTCTTCCTCCTCCCCCATCTTTTTTCTTTTCCATCACCAACAACAGCTACATCACCAACCACAAAGCCATGTCAGAAAACCACGATTCAGATGGTGAAGGACGCGATGGTGGAGGCTGCCCTGGTGGTTCCAGCGCCCCCGTTCCCGACCCGAATTCACTTCAGGCATTCGGCCTGTCTTTTGGCCAGTCATTCGGTCAAGCATTCGGTCAGGCACTCGGCGAGCAATTGAACCAAGGGTTAGATCCGTCTTTGGGCCCGACTGGGCTCCAACGACCGGCATTCGATCCAGCGTCAGCAGTAACGCCGGCGGTGGCTCAAGCGCTTGCTGCTCTAGCACAGCCTGGCAGGCAAATTGTTCCTTGGGAGCCTAGCAATGGCCCCGAACACAATGGGAACCGTCGTGCCGAAGAAGCAGAAGTCGCTGTAAGGGATGAGGAGCTGCTCAATTCCAGAGCGGAAAACTCAGCCCTTCGAGAGCAGGTCGCACAATTGCAGACCCAGTTGGCACACGCCCAAGCCTCCCTCGACTCCAAAAATGAGGAGTACGAGGACGTTCGAGACAAGATGTTGAGCTTCAGAGCAGAGGCTAACAGGCTAAAAGCTACTCTCACCACGGTTGAGAGCTCCTTGGCGGACTCTAAGCAGGAGTGTCAGAGTGTTACGGCTTGGTCCCCTGTAACAGCGATAGAGGCTCTATAAGGCAGCTGAAGCACCACTATGATCGCTACCTTAGTGATTATAGCCCAATCTTTTGCCCTGTGGCGCAACGGTTAGGTGTACCGTTACACAGAGCCTAACATCCGACCTTGAAATTGCGAACGCAGCCTTCAGGGGTGCTAACGAGAAACGCCAATCCCTTGACAAGGAGCTGGGTTCGGTCAGGAACTCATACGCTGCTTCCGAGGAAAGGAATTTCCAGCTGCAGACGAAAAATACCGACACCTTGGCGCATCTTGAAGCGGAACGCAGCAAGTCCAAGTCGCGCGAGGCGGAGCTGGCTCTTTCCAAGGAGTCATATAGGGCTATCACTGAACGAAGGAACGAGCTCAGGTCACAACTTGGAGGGGCCCATTCCTACCTACGTCAGTTCCTCATGGGATCCATGACTTCGGATGCGGGATGGATGAGCGCTCAAGTCAAGATCATGTTGAGCGACGAAGGCATGGTTCTCATTGAGAGGTCCCCCGAGACCATGTCAGCCTGGGATCTGTTGCCGACGTGGGCTCCTGGAATAAGGGGCCAAATCGCGTCACAGGATCTCAATTGCATCACTTTGCAGCTTGTCATCCTCTTCCAGTTGGGTTGCTGGGATGTGGCTTCAGGGGCGTGCGACGTTCTCTGCAAGTTGAAGGCGTCTCTTCTTGACTCGTCAACGGCTGCGATCCCTCGATGGATGGGAAATTTCTTCTTCTCCGTTCTGTCGTGCGCAGTCTCGAAAGCGAGCCCTGCCTTCGTAGTGCGCATTGCCGCATGGCAGATCCTGTGGCTATTATATCACCAATGGCCTAGGGTGTGCGACAAAACATTCCTTGAAGGGAGTGTGGATCCCATCTGCAGAGCTCTTCGCAACGGTCGGCCTGATTTTGCTGACCTGGAGTCTTATGCTCAGCTGAAATCCGTGGGCCCCTTTGATCTTGTGTGCCCACCTGATAAGTCGGGGGCGCTGTTCCTAGACTCGGCGGCATCAACCATGCGCTGGGTGGCGATGGAGATGGTCGATTTTGGTTTCCTTGGCCTCAAGCTGTCGCCCCCAGCTGGCTCTGGTGAAACCGCCATTGAGGTGCGTCTGAACGCCGCGCAGTTCATCTGGGCTTTGCAACACTTAGATAGGGCAGAGGCGAGCGTGGGGCAGATGGGATGAAAGCCTCATCGACGTCACCATGCCGACCTCAGGTGCAGGGCACAAAGACGGCATAACCAACGATACAAAAGGCAGGCTACCGGGAACGCGCCACCCACAGCCATAAAGACCATCCGCAGTTACGTGGGCCGAAGTAGGCATCCACCAAACAAAGAGCCTTCGCGCAGATGGCCGTGCAAACGGGATCTGAAGCGAAGACTGAAATCCTTTCTGCGCAGGCTTCGGAATGCGACAACCCGGATTTCTCAGCCTAAAGACGACCAACACGCATCTATGTCGATACATGATGGGATCTTGAGTTCAGATTGCCCCTCTCACTACCTCCAAGGCTCGCAAGCGATGGCATGGTGACTGTCGAAACTGGACACGCATGCCTTCCTGGAACGCGCAGCCAGCATCAACACTACCCCAGCATAGCCCACCTCAGCATATTCCGCTAGGGGCTATACAAGCCATCCTTTCCCAATCGACGATTGCGACATCCATAAACTGATGACCTTGACCCGAATCCCAATGGGGCTACCACGGATGCGACTACGACTCTATCGTCTGCAGACCACTTTCTTGGCCTCGGTGAACTCGACATTGAACCCGACAATGCGATTCTACACTTCGAGCCGTTATGAAGCGACTTATAAGATCTCTTGGCCATCCAGCAGGTAAATTTGCAGAATACCCGCCCTTGATTCTGAGCTAATTCTAGCCTGAGTCAATTCAGTGCCCCCTCAAGCCTACTCAGATTTCTCTCAGGGACAAGGTCAGAAGTATGCCTTGGTCTCGCAAGGCTACCGACAATCATTACCAGCCGACGAGACAACTGCAGAGATACCGAATTCTCTACCATTCGGTGGATATTCACGCGAGAAACACCAATTTCATGTCAACAATCCCACGAGAACTGCAACGTGGCGATACTGGCATACCCAAACACCCATAAGTCCCCTCCGAAGCATATAAAGGGCGAAAGACGATGCGTTCCTCGAATCACGAACTACCGAGCTCGTTCAAGACCAGGCGAGTGGCCCGCCTCCCCCTCAACAGTGTCGAAAGAGTAACTAACATAAAGAGACAGCCACCTTGTCCTTTGATAAAGTCCACACGACGATGAGATTGAGCTCGTCACCGGCTGCTCAAGCGTCGGCCTGTTGAAGACATTACAGCAGAATATTACTGTGTAAGTGGCATTCCGGTGATTATTCTTCAACTGGCGAGGTGACAGAACCCGTTCTTGACGCAAATCTGATTCGTACAGGTAGATCATCTACTCATCAACCCGGAGTTTCCATGCAAACCCCCACGGGTTGGGCGAGGCACACTCCCGTCAAAGAACACTTTGTCGCTCACGGCCATCCGGCACCAGTACAAGAGCCACAGGATCCATAAGGCACCCGAAAGATGGACTTGTTTCAGCGCTCCAGAGAAGGAGTCCCAGGCCCAACAGCCTTCCAGTCACATATAAACCGATAAGAAATGCCTTTCGCCCTGCAACGAATGTGCAGACTTCCAGCAGATGACGATATTGAGGCATCCTCTCCTTTTGTCGACAAGCATGGGTTCCAGAACGTCCACTTGTGTCAGATTTCCTCGTGTTCCCTCATCCTTGGTCCCCTGGTATCAACGACACAAAGGGAAAGAAAAAGACAAAAGCGCACACAAAGGAGGATATCACAGCGTTCAAGCCCACATCGATCTTTCTTTCACACACCAACTGATCCATCTGCACATCACGTGGAAGCTGAGGGCACAAAAAGCATCCTCCTTCCAACGTCATCAGCAAACATCCGGCGCGCTCGCCGCGGAATTGAAGTTCTGGGCTTTGTTACCCGGCAACATGTCAGGAGGAATTAACAACCTAGTTATTGTATCTGTGGAAACGGTTTATGGGTAGTTTAGAAGTCCAATGATGTGACAGAAATTTCATTTGATTAGGTACCTACTTATCCAGTAAATTTTCCCTTGATATGTAGGTAGGTAGGTAGGTATCAGTACTGGCTCTGTGTTGCCAGTTCGCTTCGGTCCTGCCAGTGCAAACGGCCGGCAACTCCCACACTCATACGCGCACAAAAAGACTTCCCCCTCTTTCTCTTCTCTTTTTTTCCCTCTCTCCTGATCATCTACATCACAAACACCTGCTGCCCTCACAACAAATCAGCAGCAGCAACACCAACAAAGATGGCGAGAAGACATCATCACTACCGCGGTGGTGGTCAAACGAGAGGCGGTCGTGGCGGCAGTGAAGGTGGTCGTGGTGGCCATGGCGCAAGAAGCCATGGTGACTATGGTCATCCCGGTATGGATGGTGGGTTTTCTGATGACTATCTGGCTGGTGTACAGATGGGCATGAATACGGCATACGGACAAGCGCCGCCGCCGGGATTGGGTCAAATGCCTCCCCATCCAGCATGGACCCAGAGTTCTGTTGGACCGGCATCTCGCCAGCCCGTTCCTCAGTCTGCTCCCCAAGAGGGCGCTGGCAGGAGGCGAAGGAAGAGAAAGGCCGGTCAAGAAGGCCAGAACATGCCCAAGGGGCAGCGAAAGCCTGAGACCGAGCCTGCTGAATCGGTTGAGGAAGAGAGTGGCAAGACCACCTCTTCCATCGACGATAGCGGAGAGCCGGAAAGGCCCCCTTCAGTGCTTGCGGAGGACCTTGTTCGGGTTACTGGCTGGATCCCAGAGGACGACGATCCTCGTTGGAGGTGGTTCCCGAATTCAGAGCCTCTGGTAGAACACGCCGACGATGCCAGGGACGGCAAACATTTCCCCTCCTTCATGTCTTGGGCATCAGCTCTCAGCCCTGAAATCGTCCGTTGCGGGAACTGTGGACAGCCAGGTCATGTTGTGGCCGAGTGTACGTCCATTTCTGCGTCTGGGTACACTTATGGCTGCACCATCTGCAACGCCCGGCACAGCACAAGTCGGTGCAAGCAGTTTCCTGGAGAAGACGACCTCGAAGGTCGGGTTTATCTGCTGGTTACTCAACGAGCCAACAAGCCCCCTCTGAAAGGTCTATTCTGGTATCCCATCATGTGCAAATACATGCAGGAAAACCCGACAGCCACTGTGAATGGTTTGCCATGGACGCTAGAGTTTGGCAAGACGGCTTACGGAGACTTGGGTCTGTATAGAACCATTTCTTCTGCCATGGCCCAAGAGTCCGTGGCTCGCAGGCCTGTGGATACCAAGACCAGATCTTGGGAGGCTGCCCAGGCAACTTACGCTGACATGCCCCAGAGGCAGAAGCGTAAGGCTTGCGACAGCAACTGAGGATGCTACAGAGGCCCGGGGTCCCAGAGACCACGATCTCTGTGAACCTGACCAGGCAGCAAACGCTGAACTTCCCCAGATGCCACCAGATGGTGGGTGAGGTTGGCAAGCTCTAGAAGCTGTGAGTATGAATGAGATTAGGGCCAGTCACCAGATGGCTGTGCCAGAAGAATAGGCTGCCACGACCGCGTTATCGAACAACCACCAGAGAGAGAGACCACTTGGAGTTGGATGAGGCGGAAATGCCTCAGGTAAGCTCGTTTCTTTGTCTCTCTCGTCCCAAGCTGCCAACTGAAGAACATGGCTAACACTCCGCGCCTCCAGATGAACGAGTCCCTCGCCGATGGCCGATCTATTCCTGGGCATGAACGACGTTCTTGGCCGCAGCCAGAATCGTATGCACATAAGAGCTCCCTCTTCAAATTACTGGGCAGCCACGCTGGAAGACACACTCGCCTCCTGGAAGCCAAGTCCAGGGCACGACGGGCTCTCCAGCATCAGAGCATCTCACATCAAACAACTAGGGCTACCTCTTCGCAGCGAGTAGTCTAAGGCGCATCATCCAACATTTGCATCAAATCGGCTAACATCTTGTTCCGGGCAATGGCCTGGTTGCACTTCAATCAAGGACCAGCTCCATGGCACTCGAGGATAACGAGAATCACCGTCTTCTCTGTCCGCTTACCAGTCCGACATCCGTCTTCCGGGTTTCCTTTGATGCGAGACGAGAAGGAAATTACTTGTAAGTACCAGTTCATTCACAAGTCGGTGAATTGCACTAACAGCTTGCAGAAACACACTATGTGCTTGGGCACCATACTAGAACCAGTCGGTGAGCGCGCCCCGTCGTTGGGAAAGGTAGGCCGAGGCCTGATGGACACCAAGACAGCACGACTAACTTTGAACAGGCCCTTATACGATACACCTGAACCAAGCACACTCGACCCCATCCACTATCGCGCAGCCGGCCTCCGATTCCCCAAGCACTCGAAGATGCCACTTTAACGTACAAGAAGCGCCCCATTTCATGACACGAAGTTAATCGATACACCGAAGCCTCAGTTTGACAGAGCTTGACTCTCGTCACACCTTCACAGGGCAGGATCTCAACAGTGGTTTCTTAAAACTGTACAATTAATGCGGATGGCTTTCTTCTGGCAAGGATTTGGGGTTTACAAAGGCATCTACGGTCATGGACTGGCGGTATTGGCAAGACTACGTCGGAGATAGTTCCAGCAAGTGTAATGGAAGAAACGGCCGAGGCATTGCATATGCCCCTGATTCACTGATTGTTTATCTGAGTCTCCATGATTCACTGTTCTATTGCTCCAATCTTCCATTCACAGTCTGTTTGGACTAGCAGCACATATAAATACCTCCACCTCCTCCCATCTCTTCTTCTTCCTTTCCTCACTCCTCCACCTCTTCATCTTCTCCTCCCTCCTTGTTGTCTCAGTCATTCCAGCCATTCCAACCACCAAGACCAGACGCAGCAACCATGGCTGAACAACAAGTCAAGAACGCCAAGGCCTCGAAGGAGCCACTGGCTCCCAAGCCCCTCACCAAGAAAGAAAAGAGGGCCCTGTCTGCAAAGATGAGGATCGGGCCTGACGCGGATGTACTCAGCGTTGTGCCCCCACTGGACGGGTTGCTCGAGGAGAACGCAACCGCGCAGACATCCTCCAAGAAGAATGGACCTTGAATGTCCAGGACCTCTGTCAACATGTCAGTATAGTACCATCAATCCCAGCAAGAAATGCTAACAATGAACAGCCACGGATGGACACGCAACATTTCCATGAGGGAGCATCGCGCGGTGGGAATTGGCATTTGGATGGGTTAGGACGAGGGGGGGAGAGGTATCATCAAAGGACTTAGCTCATTACCAACGCCTTACGAATGCAAGTCTGATGATACAATGGAATAAGCATTGACTAATTTATGATTTTCTTTCGTGATTATTCGTCTAAAGCTTTACCAGGCTGCTAGTCCACCTACTCCCAACATGCCTGAGCGACAACAAGCCAATGACGCCACCATCTACAAATCCTCACGAAACACTCCAGTCTCAAAAACCCTCGTCCCCTTACAAGTATCGATCCCAACCGCAATATCCTCCAACTCCATCCTCTCCCCAAAATTCGGCCCCGTCGTGTGATTAAAGTCGACAGGCGCATACATGAACCATCCACTGACCGGCCTCGCCGTGACCTTTCCTTCCTGTTCCTCTCTTTCGATGCCTACATTTCCAGCGAGGAGATATGCCTGCGTGTCTGTCCCCGGGATTGGATAATCCACCATCTTGAGCGGTGCTTTGGCGTACCCTATAGTTATATCCTCGAGAGACTCCGGAACGTAGATGATGCCGTCGAGCGTGACTGTTTCTTCTGTCGCAAAGAGCTCCTCTTCAGGATCAATTCGTGATGATCCTTGTCGAGTAAAGTGAAGAAAGCCCGTGATCCATCCAGAGACATCCCATTCCACGGCGCCCTCACCGCACGAAAACTTCTTGTTTGCTCGCACAATCTGCTCCCAAAACGCCTTTGTCTCCTTAGACTCGGGCTCATCCCACGTCTGAACAAAGCGCTTAAGAATAGGACGAAGATTCTTCGCGAACCTCGCAGGCTCCCTCCCAAAATCCTCAAGACGATCCAACTTGGCCAACAACCTCACCCAGTCCTCCCTCTCACCCAACAACGTGACACTCGGGATCCCACAAATAATAATACCGCTAAACTCAAAGAAATGCTGCATCAGCCCCATCATCAGCACCGTAGCAGCAACCTCGTCGCTCTCTGTGGTGGTGCTAAAGCCTGGCATGACCCAGTCAAGAAGCCACTCCGTCTTGACACGTTGCTGAATCTCACCCCCAAAAGCCGCAATGATCTCGGTCCACGAAAGGCCTCGGACGCGAATTTCCTTCTTGTCTTTGTGGTCGACGAATAATTCCCGAAGATTCTCTGCATGTGCGCTCATGTAAAAGTTGAGCTGCGCGAGAATCTCGAACCATACTTCGTCGGGGCGTAGTTGCAGATGTTGATGCTGCGCCCATGCATCGATGGCGCCGCGAATGAAGCCATCAGAAGAGGGAAAGATGCTCTTTTCTTCAAAGGCAACTTTATCGAAGGATGACAGTAGGAGGGACGGCACGTAAGGGTTGTCCTCGGCGACTTCCTCTGGACAACTGTGTCGAAAGAGGTCGTCTGGCGATTTGGCGATGCCCTCAGTTTGGAGGGGAATATGCTCGACGTCAGAAACTCGGACCGTGATTGAGGCGTTTGAGAGGCTTGCAGCCACCAGCCAGAGAATCCATTTTGCCATCGCAACCATCGAGGATGCTCAAGTCATGACCGTCATGGGAAAGACACCATCGGTGGAGTGAGGATCACCAAAACCCCAGCTAGCGTCTCCATCACGGGTAGAAGTGGGCAAATTGTTAGTGCGAGTAACACAGTCGACGATCGCTGACGAGAGCATCGTGTGTCACAAAGTTTGCGGCGTCTGCCACAAAAGCCATGTCTCAAATCCTCGTGGCAGAAAAGCTTATAATCGTCTCACTTTCAACAACAATCACGTCAACGACGGCCGAGTCAGTTTCAATGACAATGATATTGTCCTATCAATCTATAACGACACGCCTGAGGCGCTGTAATGCCAACCAATCCGTCCAAACTCCATGCTGCCAGTAAACAAAAGCTCATGTATCGTAACGCCGTGAGTGAACCTGTATTGGCCCTGTTCCATCTCTTCTATTGGATCCTTAATCCTCAGCGGCATCGGCCTGGACGCGCTGTACCACCTCGACCAACTGGGGGAAGATCTTCTCCTGGGTCTGGATACCGCAGACCTGCTTGACAACATCCTCGGCGCTGTTCTCAGACATGATCTTGGCGAGCTCCTTGGACTCGTCGTCCTCCTCGACCTCCTGGAATCGGAAGGCCATCTCGATGGCGTCGAGGAGGTACTTGATGGACTGGCCGTTCTCGGCAAGCTCGGCAGCGGGGCCGACGAAGCGCTCCTTGCGGGAGAGCTTGCGGAGAGGAGCACGGCCAACACGCTCGACAGCATCCTCAAGATGGGGATTGCCAATGCGCTTGATGATCTTGTTGACATAGGCGGCCTGAGCCTCCTCATCGATCTCGTGCTTGGAGACAATCAGGTTCTTGGTCTCCATCAGAGCACCGCGGACCTCGGCCATGATCTCCTTGTCTTGAAGAGCATCGTAGACGGTGCGCTTTCTTCGGTTGTAGCCGTGGTAGGCAGCGGTGGCGTGGCCAGTGTTGACAGTGAAGAGCTTGCGCTCAATGAAGGGGTGGAGGTTGTCAACCCAGTTGATGCCCTTGATGTCGGGAATGCCAACATCCTCGAAGGGGGTGCGGTCAACAACCCACTCAAAGAACTTCTCGAGTGTCACGTCGAGGCCAGCATCGGGGTCCTGGGCGGGTACAATTCTGTCAATGGCAGAGTTGGCGTAGCGGGCTCGCAGGTGGTGGTCCTCGAGACGCTCAGGCGAAGTGTTGCGGGGGTCCTTGATGTGCTGGGCAAGGGTGTCGGTAGCGCCAATGGCGTTCTCGCAGGCAATGACGTGCAGGGGGGCCTCGTCTGTTGATCGGCGGTCGATACCCTTGGCGATGACGGGAGCGATGAACTTGAGGATGTTGGGGCCGACAGAGCAAGTGACAACCTCTGCTGTGCGGATCTCCTCGATCAGATCCTCCTCGTGGGTTCGCGAGTTGATGGCTCGGTAATTTGTGATGGTGTTCTCGGTGGTTCCCTCAGAGCCGACCTCGATGACGCGGTATGAGGGGGTTTCGTTGATGAGGTCGACGATGGTGTCGTTGACATCGGCAAAGACAACGTCGTAGCCAGAGTTGTGGAGGAAGCAAGCGACGAAGCCGCGGCCTAGAGAGTCAGCATTTAAAGGTCGACAGTTTTAGGGTCAGACATACCGATGTTGCCAGCGCCAAAGTGAACAGCCTTCTTATTAGCCATGGTGGATGATGTGGTAGATGTTGGTATGTAGAGTTGGTGTAAGTGGATGGGTTGACAGAGCCAATGTCAAGAGTCAATAAGAGGAAAAGCCCAAGATAAATAGAAACTGAAGAGAGTTGTGATGAGATGGAGAGAGGGAAACGGTGACCGTATTGAGGGGGGAACAGGGAGTTTATATGTCGCGAGGATGGATGGATGAAGCAAGCCACCAGAGGAAGAGAGGGAGTGACGCCGAAAGGATGCCATCGAGAGTACGTACCCCTCGGGAACAAGGCGAGGCAGGTGCAAGTGGGGGGGTGTTGGAGGGGCATGGATGCCATCATCACAGTCAGTACAGTGACCTCACGGCAGGGCGGGGCTTGGCGCCGTCTCCCAGGCGAAACCAACCCGAATGGTCTGGTGTGGACCGTGCATGCATCGGTACGTATCTGTCACTCCTTTGGGCAGCCCCGCCGCGGCCACCGTAACAGAGACGGGCCTCTCGACCAAGGAACCGGGGGAACACAATGATGACACTGCGCAGCGACAGGCCAGGCGATAGGCTGCCCCTCTGACCGGTGGAGCACGGCGCTACCGTTTGGCGGACGGCCACTGGACGGGCGTGCTTAACGGACTGTGGCGAGCGACCCAACAGACGTGCCCAGGCCTCTGTTGGGCGAACTCTACAGGGGCTTGCAGGGAGGTTCGCCAGCAGTTGCAGGGGCCCAGCAGCCCCACTGCTACCTCACCTCAGCGAGGACGAGAACCTCAAAGATACGGGACGGGACTGCCAGAGTCGAAATGTCCGCTGGGCCGCAGCCAGCACAAAGGGTCCCCCATGTCTCACGCCACCCCCAATCATGGATTACTCTAATATCAAAAGATGAAAAGGTTTGTTTCATGAGAGTTGTGTGATTTGAACAGCAGTTGAGGAGATTACGCGGTAGCGGTACATTCAACAGTCATACTCTGCCATGTAATGTAGCTTCACAGGCAACCACCAACACAACCTTCACCACCCACAAACTTGCGCACACCGCGGGAACCACCCCAAGATCTCAGGCACGCTAAGGTACTCCGTCCAAGTGGATCTCGCAACCGTTTCCGTCGTCCTCACGAATAATACCAAACTCTGACGTCGACTGCATCTTGGGAGCCTTGGGGGGTTCCATCCCGATACGCAAGCTAAACTAAAATTTTGGGCCCTTTTTTCCTCTCTCCAGGTTTTTTGGGCGGCCTCTCCTTATTTCTCGGTTCTTCTATTGACATCACCTGTCGTTGGATGACTTCAATTTAACGAAAAACGCCATTTTTTCGGTGTAGCTGAGATCAAGGCCTGATTGAGGCGCCTCCTTTTTTTCGCTTCACTTCTTGTCATGGCCTTATTCATAGAGTTACGTACCAGATGAGGTGTCCTCTGGCAAAAGCCCGTATCTCGGCGCTTCCTCCGTCCATTTTACCCCTAGACATATTTTTTCACGATAATGCCCTTCGCAGTGGCGCAGGACAACAAAGATGCAGGGCCCAGTGCAGGGAAACTCCACAGCCCGTCAAATGGCAGGCTTGCGGCGCAACAAGTGGAGCAAGACAAGCGCTCATGGCGGCGACGGCGGGTGTTTTTGATTCTGAGGGTATTAAAGAATGACTGATTCAGAAGTGGAGAGATGTCCAAGGTCTAGATGCATGTGAAGCTCTGTCAAATCAACGCACCGCGTCTCCGAATGACACGGCACAGCAACGGCACACACGACCAGATGCTCCTCCAGGAAATCCACGTGTAGTTTCCGAGCCAGTGATAGGGCATCATGGACTCTGTCCGGTTGTGGTCATCCGCATGTCTGAGTGTCCAGTGTGCGCCGCCTTTTACATGTGCGGTGTCTTTTACATGCGCATCAGCAGCAACTCCTCGGCTGCCTCTTTGACTCGCTCAACCTCAAGTGATCGAGGCAGTGAGACTGTGATATTGCGCATTGCGCTTCAGTCAGATATCACGGGCGTTGCCCTTACTCAAACCAGCGCCAACTGCATGGCCACTACGTCATGCCTCGTAGATGGTCCAGAGATCCCGAATCCAATCAACTCCCACGAACCCCTTCGCTGCAACCGGGTGCCGGGGTCAGGGATCCCCTCCTTTGCCTTTGAGTTTCAGCGCCTTCTCAGGGGAAACGGAAGCACGTTTTTGTTTCCCACCGTTACTTTGAGGCAAGCCGCAATATCACTTCATGGATCTCAAGCCCGTAGAACCACCGAGGCCCGAATCGGCTTTATTCGCAGCGTTTGGACGGGCTTACTTTTCAGGACAGAGTTGCGTGTAAACAGGCCACGATCGAGAATCTCAAAAGGATCAGGACATCTTTCGGGGCTAATTCCCGCAAGATTTGAGCCTTACAGAGGCAATTTGACTCAGCAAGTCCCCGAAAACGGCACAGCAATCGAGATAACACCATTTCACGATGCTCGGGAAAAAGACCTCACTCCGGTTTGCTCCCCTTCGGACCACAAGCCCGACAATGCCGTTCCCGTCAGAATGCGCCCTCAGGCATAGCCCCCCTCGGTCTCGTCCAAACCGTTCAGCGCAGATAACGACGCAGCGAATCCCAGCGTGTCCCGCCCAGTGGAGCTTGTCCCGCTAGAGGAGACGGTTCGGTTTTGTCCTTGGCGATGGGGCTCAGCGAGGAGGTTACGGTAGCCATAAACGCCGCCGTCTCATTGGTGACCCTCGAGTCTCGGTCGGATGCCGCGCCAAGCACGTTTTTTCCCTCTGCCGCTTCGGGTTGCCTTTTTACCGTTTGGAATGCAGTGCCTGTTGATCTGCCACCGTATTATCGTGATCGCAAATCGAAGTCCAAGGCATCATTCAGCCTGAATTGAATCTCTGTGAAACCCAGCACAGTCAAGAGCCGAGACGGGACACAGCAGCCAAATATCCCGAGAGGACCAGCCACCGTCTGTAACCGACACACAGGGTCTTTCAGGGTCCAAACCAATCGATCGTGACATTTTACAACCTGTTTCAAATCAGGGAAAGGCGGCATCTCGTCATCGATTCTCCCGCCTTCTACAGCACCGTAGCATCGTGAAAAGCCTCAGACCGAGCACGACAGACAAAAGAGTCCCTCACAAGTGGCGACGTCAGAGCCTCCACTCACACGAAGTTGCAGTGCCACCCATTTTTTTTGTCACTTAGCCCGTCTGCCGCCATGGCCTCCTCAATTATCCCGCCTGCTGTTGTATCGCAGGCTTACAAACTGGTGTGAGTGGAGTTTGGAGCTGACGAAATCAGACTGCTGCCGCTACACTAACAGAACAAAGGCTCGCTTGGCGGGATTGCCCGTCGATGAGCCGTGACGATCGTTGACAAACCTGTTCCCCGATAAGCTGAGCGATGAGTGCTCTAAGCGATGAGCGTTTGACTCTCGCCATGTCAAATCCCGAGATCGACCGAGCTGCTCTCCTTCAACAACAACAATCCACCACTGATACTGCGCTCCAGACCCAAATCTCATGTCCCCCAAGCAATCACACCACAATCCCCCAGGTTTTCCCCAAGTCTCGGCTGCACTCCGAATAGAAAAAGCCTCTCCTGCAAGCCCTTCTCCGTTTCCCCGCGATAAAGACAGATGAGACAAACCACAGAGTCACCCCACGGCCCCCAATCTCCGCGCCAAAAGCATGAGATGTCCCGCATATCAGAGGCACCCTCTCTACAGTCTGGGGTTGGCGTCTCCCGAAGCCACCGTATGCAAACTACGTGGTCATGAGGAGATTCTTCCTGCTCGACATAATCTGTGCGTTTCCAAGACATTGATAAACGTGCCATCTCGGGGTCAACAGGTACTCTGGTACCATGATCCGAAGTCACCTCAACAACGAGGTGCAATCATGAGTTCAAGCCTTCCCTGCCCAGTTCCCCATACTCCAGACCCTTCTCCACGGCTTCCCCAGCTCCCATCTCCGCAGAACTCCACACTGCTATCCTCACCTCACCTCACTCACCTCGTCTCACCACCATGTCTCAGTTGATACACTCCCGTCATGACCTGCCGACTTGTCCCGGACACATGGAAAAGCCCGGACACATGAGACTCTAGAGCCCCTTCTTGGCGATCTACCTCATCCACCAGCCCTCAACCTCGGCGCCTCTCCGTTACACATGCCCCTGTCGACATGGACATGCATCAGAGAAGACTTTCGGGGAAATGCCGCAATATGCCTGCAGCACGTGTTGTCTAGACGCTGGCATCTGATAATAGGAGGCCATCTCAAACATAGCATGAGCCGGCATCATATCCCGTTGTCCAGAACTCACGCCCCTGTCCGGACAACAGGAGTCAACCGTTTCGACAGTCCATGTCCATGTTCACCCGTAATACACGTAGATTCGAGTACAGTTGTATTGAATTCATTCATGCTACTTTTCGACGGCTCATTACCAACATGGTCCCATTTCCTATCCATTAACCGCCCACTCCTTTTAGTTGGCATACTTCTTGAAGGCACCAATGAGACCACCCGTCGACGCGTCGTGGCCCTCGCCGCTGCCCTCCTCATCCAGCTCCTTGAGAATCTTCTTGGCCAGCACCTTGCCCAGCTCGACACCCCACTGGTCGAAGCTGTTGATGTCCCAGACGGCACCCTCCGTGAAGGTGAGGTGCTCGTAGTAGACAATCAGAGCACCCAGCTCAGCGGGTCCGATCGAGCCACCGACCAGAATCGATGTCGTAGGTCGGTTGCCGAGGAATCGCTTGTGGGGTACAAGCTCATCAGGAGTACCCTCGGCCTTGACCTGCTCGTCAGTCTTGCCGACCATCAGAGCCTCAGCCTGGGCAAAGTAGTTGGAGGCAAGCATCTTCTGGTGGAGGTTATCGCTGATGGGGTTGTGCGACTTGGCAGCGAGGATGAAGTCGGTGGGGATCAGCTTGGTGCCCTGGTGGACAAGCTGGAAGAAGGAGTGCTGAGCGTTGGTGCAGGGCTCGCCAAAGAGGATGGGGCCTGAGAGGTTAGCTTATATCTACAACGCGGCGTCTCACATACCAGTCGTGTACTTAGCCGAGGACCCATCAGAGGTGATGGTCTTGCCGTTGGACTCCATGGAAAGCTGCTGGAGGTACGCAGGGAATCGGTGGAGGTACTGGTCAAAGCTATTTCTTGTTAGATGGCACTCATCATCCATCATCAAAAACTTACGGGGCAACCAGGTGAGTCTGGGCCTGGAAAAAGTCAGAGTACCACACGCTCAAAAGACCACCAAGCAGGGGAATGTTCTCCTTGAGAGGTGTCTCGCGGAAGTGCTTGTCCATGGCGTGGGCACCGCTGAGGAACTTGTGGAAGTTGTCAAAGCCAATGTACAGAGCAATGCTCAGGCCGATGGCGCTCCAGACAGAGTATCGTCCACCAACCCAGCTCTCAAAGCCGAACATGTTCTTGGCGTCGATGCCAAACTTGGTCACCTCGGACTCGTTGGTAGACAGAGCAACAAAGTGCTTGGCAATCTCGCCCTTGCCGTCGGTCTTCTCGAGGAACCATGTCTTGGCCGTGTTGGCATTGGTGGTGGTCTCGGCAGTCGTAAAGGTCTTGGAGGCAATGAGGAAGAGCGTGGTCTCGGGGTCCGAGTTCTTGAGGGCCTCGGCCATGTGAGTGCCGTCAATGTTGGACACAAAGTGGAGGGTCATGTCATCAGCACCGTAGTACTTGAGAGCCTCAGTAACCATGACGGGGCCACTACATAATGTTAGCCTGATAATTTGAACGAGGACTCAACTTACAGATCAGAACCACCAATGCCGACATTGACAATCGTGGTCAGTTTCTTTCCAGTAAAGCCCTTCCACTCGCCGCTGCGGACCTGCTCAGAGAACTCCTTCATGTGCTTCAGGACCTCGTTGACACCACCGGGAGCGTTCATGACGTCGACGCCATCGACCTTCATGTCCCAGCCGCCAACATTCCGCAGGGCAGTGTGGTAGACGGCACGGTCCTCGGTAAAGTTGATCTTTTCGCCCGCAAACATGGCATCTCGCTTCTTCTCGACGCCGGCCTGCTCGGCAAGCTTGACGAGGAGGTCGAGGGTCTCATCGGTCAGGAAGTTCTTGCTAAAGTCGAAGAGGATATCGCTGACACCGTCGGCCTTGAAGGTACGGGTGAATCGGTCGAATCGGTCGGGGTCAGAGGCAAAGGCCTCCTTGAGAACGAACGACTTGCCCACGCTGTCGCGATGAGCTTGGAGGTCGGACCAAGCGGGGAGGGTGTTGGTGGGGGCCATTTTGGTGGGGGAGGTGAGTATCAAGGTGAGGAAGCGAAGGTGAAGACAAGAGATGCGATCTACCCGAGAAGCAGGATCCGGGCAGTGTTTGATGAAGGTTTGTGAGATGCGTGAGAGAGGGGAAGTGAAATAATGGCAGCCGGGTTCAGTTGGGCAACCTCTGTCTGTTGTGCTTTCCTGGACTGCATGGCATGGCGTGGAGGGGGAGGGGAAGGAGCACAGAGCGTCGGCGGGGGGTCGGCGTGGGGCATCATTCCACCGAGCCCTCATATTCACATGTTGGGCCAGTCTGAGACGATGTCATGACACGAGTTTGGAGCAGAGAGTTCTTGGTGAGATTGCACTACAAGATTGGCTAATCTCTTTGAATTTTTGGTAATATTATTTCACCATGAAACTCATCCAGCCTCAAGATGCCTCTCTCGTTCCAAATGTTGGGAGGAGCTCAAACGTCAGGTTAGCCCCTCCAATGACAACATTACCCTGCACCATGCTACACTAGGTACCAAAAGCATGGAGCTGTCTGGTGGATAAGGAGCTTGCAGGCCCCGCTCCGGCATGAGAGCTTCATTACATAGTCATTTACAAATCATAAGCGTCGGCCGACCCAAGATTTGTCGTCGTTCGTCATGTCTCCATAATCAGGCTATATCCTCTCTCCCGCACAGCCTCGCCCGGTGCTTCCGTGGTGCCTCCGGCCGCGGCCTCATCCCCGACCGAGAACTCCGTATCAACTCCGGTATGAATCCACAGAATCCAGACTTCACCCGCCACAGTAGCGTGCCGATGCATCGCTAGTCTGACACACCGCGGTGACTACATTCCCGCCTGCTTTTCCGCTCGGAAACATCGCCGACGCACCTTGCCACAGCAGAGTTGCTCAGATCATGGCAGTCATGATAATGCCTCATGGGCTATCGGCCCGTCACTCATCATCACATGTCAACAGCACCAATCACAGCAAAAACTTGCAATTTAGATCAACTCCAATGCGCCAAGTAAGGCTGTCTTATCTACATCATTCTCTAGGTCCATGTTCCTAGGTTCTTGTGATGCCCAAGTTCCTCAGTCCCGCCGCGCCTCAGCTGTTTGGCTCAAGTAGAGCGGCACGGCTTATGCCTGCCGGTCTGAGTGAAGGTATGCCCAGACTCGAGCCTGCTCGCTGTCTAAATCCCTCGGCGTGTCATCATCCTTCTAGCTCATCTATCGGTTGTCCGTCAAGCTTCCAACAAACGACGGGTCCTTGACACTGCCGCCTGCATCTCCCAGGCCAGCAATCGGGCGGTTATAGCTGAATCCTTGGAACTGGTTCTGCATCGTCTGGGACAGCATCGGGCCCTCGACATACGAATCTTGAGGCGCTTCTGATGTGAATTCGGGGTCAAAGTTGGCCGTATCCATTGCGTCCGCCTATGAATGTCAGTAGAGGTCTTGAGTGGGGGGACAGTATACATACCACGCTGGGCTTAAACGTAGGTTCATACTTGCGCTGAAGCAGCTTCCGCCAATCTATGGCATGGAAGAATGGGTGCGCCTTGATCTCGGCTGAGCCGTTGGCACCCAGTCGCTCCTCGGGGTTTCGGTTCAGAAGCTTAGTCAAGAGGTCCTTGGCCGCCGGAGGAACAACGTCGGAAAAGTGCAACGGCTCCGAGAGAATCTTGCGGTACATCTCGTTGGTGTTTTCGTCGTAGAACGGGGGCAGACCCGTCAACATCTCGTAGAGCAGGACACCAAGAGTCCACCAGTCGACCGTCTTGTTGTAACCCTGGCCCATTAGCAGCTCAGGCGCCAGGTACTCGGGCGTTCCGCAAAAGGTGTTGGTGCGGTCCTCGTCCTTCATGTCGAGCTTGCATAGTCCGAAATCGCACAGGGCGATGTGGCCTTGGTAATCCAGCAGAATGTTCTCAGGCTTAAGATCGCGGTAAATGACGTTGAAACCGTGAAGACACTCCAGGGCGCAGAGCAGCTCGGCCGTGTAGAAGCGGGATCGGTTGACGTCGAATCGGTGTTCCTTTTGCAAATGGTGGAACAGCTCACCTCCGTTGACAAAGGCGAGGACAAAGTACAGCTTCTCTGGCGACTGGAAACTAAACTTGAGCGGTACAATAAAGGGGTTGTTAATCTGCGCCAGCACAGATCGTTCGGCAAGGGTATGGGCAACTTCAGAGCGCGAGATGATGTGCGCCTTACGAATGGTCTTGAGGGCGTAGATTCGGCTCGTGTCCTTCTTGCGCACCTGCATCACCTTGCCGAAACTACCCTTGCCGACGACCTTGAGGAGCTCAAAGTCCTCAATCTTGAGCTTGCCTACCCGGGTCTCGACGTACTCGACACCAATCTTGATCTTTCCGGTACCGTACTGCACGTCAACCCACTCAACGCCGCTGTGGCCATCCTTGCGAGCAGCATGCTCAGCAGCCGCCTTCTCACGGTCCTTCTTGCTGGCCTTGGGGTCTTCCACGAACGCTTGTCGCTCTTCGAATCGGGGGTTGATGCGCGCAACACCGAGGAAGATGTCCTGGCTTCGTCCGGATCCTGGAGGGGCGGTGGGGTTGCGCATGTACAGATGGATGACCAGCTCCGTTACTCTTGAAACATCAAACTTGTACTGGGTGTTGGCGCCCGCCCACAGAGGGTTCTCGGGGTTTCCGTCTACCGAGTTGACAAAGACCTGGACCTTGTCGAAATCGAGAAGGGCGTAGGGCATGTACTTTCCAGAGATTCGGCCGTGGTTGGTCGGGATACCGCTGAAGCCGCCGGCCGAAGAATGTGGTCGGTTAGCACCGTTGACAAAGGATCCGGCAGCGCGTTGTGACGAGCCTGGTCGGACAGAGCCAGCCATGCTGTTGAGTGCATTTCCGGAAGATAACGATCCTTGGTGTGATGAAGCGAACGCGCTTCGATGCTGCTCGGGGAGAGAAAATCCTTGACCTTCGTGAAGGGTGACCACGAGGATACCGGGCTTGGGGGGCTTCACGACAGGAGCTTGCGTCATGGCTTCGGAAGCGGCTATTCGAGTCAGTAAACGACTGTTATCGAAACCTGTCTACTCACCTATGGCATTATCCGTCGTGGGAGTGACGGCGCCGCTGCCCTGTCCATCCTTGTTCTCTGTGATGGTCGAGGTGGACGGCGATCGGGAAAAGGGGCTCAGAGGACCCAGATGGGTTTCCTTC
Organism: Fusarium sp. JS1030; assembly: GCA_000966855.1. Lineage (NCBI taxonomy): Eukaryota > Fungi > Ascomycota > Sordariomycetes > Hypocreales > Nectriaceae > Fusarium > Fusarium sp. JS1030. The sequence continues at coordinate 321,185 of JWIW01000107.1, read as the reverse complement.
AACTCTGATGGATGTCAGCCTTGCTCTTCAGAACGAACATCATGAAATTATCGACATACTCTTGGTGAGCTTCCACGACATGATTGCGACGGGTTAGCGAGGGATTTGTAGAAAGCGTCGAGTCGACGATGCAGCCGACAGCCGAAAAGAGTCGCAGTCAAAGATCCAAGCAATCGACGTGCGCTGCGCTCGCTGACAATCTCTCAAGAAGCAAAAGCTGATGGCGTGGCAGGCGAAGGTTCAACAGGATGATTTGTAACCCCGCATACGAACGTGGAGAGAGCGTGATCCGGTCGCTTTCGGTCTCGGCCCAAGGAAAGTCGCAAGTCGATGAGGCGAAGATTGTGCGACAGAGTAAAAAGGGAGTGGGAAGGGATAAATCAATGCAGATGAGCGAGGTCAATATCGAGGAGGGAGGCGAAGCGGAGGAGATACGGGGATGGAGAAAGGGATGATGATGGAATCAGATTGCGGCTTGGGTTGGGTGGCAGTGGAGTCAACCTGAAATGGGGATGCTCGCACTGTGGCTGGGGCTGTGACAGCGCTGAAAAGGGGCCGGGGAAGCACTGGAAACACAGTGTCGGAGTCGGGGACGGTCTGGAACACCTCAAGCCTCGAAGCGGCGGCTGTGTTGATCTGAAGCGTATGGAAAGCCGAGTGAAAGGGGCAAATGAGATGACAAGCGAGGCTAGTTATTTCGTGGAACTTGGACTTGTTTTTGGGCTCTACGCTGCCCAATTCGAGTGCCCAAGAACAGGGTAAGGGGGTACAATGATGTCCGGTTGTTACAAGTACAGCCACACTGAACTCTTGAGATACGAACAGCGACGCGTGTCGAGAAGTTTACTTGGATCTATGGGTAGCATCTGCTGTAAATAGCCTTCTTTGTAATGGTGTTGGGACAGTGCGGCTGCTGCATGAGATGCATCTGCAGCTGAGGTTGATCCGTAAATAGTGACCACTCCACATGTCCGGATTGAGTAATGGATGATTGACTGGTAAGTTTCAAGCTGAATCATATCGCCTGGCGGTTTCATAGAATGAAGAGGCAACCCACGATATTTGTAGGAGAGCATCCGACTCGACCAAGTCAACTTAACCGAAATGACTCGATAATTAGCGAAAATTCCTAGCCGTGACACAAGCTGAACAAGACCCAATACTTGTTACTTGAAGCAATTGATCCCTCGATTCCTAAATCTTATCTCAATGTGTCCTCAGCTACCCTAGAGACCCCCTTTTCTGGGGCACACCCCTGCGTAAGGAGGTGGGGGCCTGACACATCAGGCCAAAACCTCATGGCCAGCCTGGCAAGAGCCGCAGGACACATTTTCGAAGCTCGAAATTTATGTGCAACGGGAGCTCCGAGCTGCTGCCAACTGGAACATTACGATTGATGATTGACGGCAGACACTGAACCACTTGCATTCTATACCTGCAGCCGACAATTGCGACAACGGCCAGCCCGCATGGTTGCCTCCTCCAGGGATTCAGCCGCTAACCCCACTACTTCGACATCACCGCCCTTGGACAGCTTGCAACTTCAACTCTGCGCCAACGTGACACTGCGACACACGACAAGATGAAGTTAGACGTCAAGGTCAGTTTTGCGCTGGACCTGGAGCGCAGAGCAAGCTTCATGACTGTACATTGTCATTGCTGAGCTGCCGCCAACCGTCAACCCCAACTTGCGATCAGAGCTGACACGTTTCGCTACAGCGCCAGCTCTATGCTCGCAGCGAGCGAGTCAAGGGCATTGACTTTCACCCTCACGAGCCATGGATCCTTACAACTCTGTACAGCGGTAAGCTGCTTGCTCTTAGCCAGCATATTCTCAGTCTAACAATACAGGCCACGTCTACATCTGGTCCTACGAGACCCAGCAGATCGTCAAGACCTTTGAGCTCACCGATGTCCCTGTTCGCGCCGGTCGATTCGTCGCCAGGAAAAACTGGATTGTCTGCGGTTCCGATGACTTTCAACTACGGGTCTACAACTACAACACCTCCGAGAAGATCACCTCGTTCGAGGCCCACCCCGACTACATTCGAGCGATCGCGATCCACCCCACACAGCCCTTTGTGCTGACTGCCTCCGATGACATGACCATCAAGCTGTGGGACTGGGAGAAGGGATGGAAGTGCGTGCAGGTCTTTGAGGGCCACGGCCACTATGTCATGGGTCTGGCCATCAACCCTAAGGACACCAACACCTTTGCTTCTGCCTGTCTTGACCGGACAGTCAAGATCTGGAGTCTTGGATCTTCCACTCCCAACTTTACCCTTGAAGCCCATGAGACCAAGGGCGTCAACCACGTCGACTACTACCCCCACTCCGACAAGCCGTACCTCCTCACCACCTCGGACGACCGTACCGTCAAGATCTGGGATTACACCACAAAGTCACTGATCGCCACTCTCGAGGGACACACAAACAACGTCTCATTTGCCTGCTACCACCCCGAATTGCCCGTCATCATCTCTGGTTCCGAGGACGGCACGATAAGGATATGGCACGCCAACACCTACCGATTCGAGCAGTCGCTCAACTACAGCCTGGAGCGAGCGTGGTGTGTGTCGTATCAGAAGGGCAAGCAGGGTGTTGCTGTGGGTTTCGACGATGGTGCTGTTGTCGTCAAGCTGGGTCGTGAGGAGCCTGCTGTGTCCATGGATACCTCTGGCAAGCTCATCTGGGCCCGCCACAACGAGGTCGTCTCTGCCATCATCAAGGGAGGAGGTATGTGTATCATAGAACCTGTCGAGACAGCTACTAATGGCAGCAGATGCTTCGATCAAGGACAACGAGCCCATCAGCCTCCCCACCAAGGACCTCGGAACGTGCGAAGTTTATCCTCAGACCCTCCTTCACTCTCCCAACGGCCGCTTCGTCGCTGTGTGCGGTGATGGCGAATACATCATCTACACAGCGCTTGCCTGGCGAAACAAGGCTTTTGGTTCTGCCCTCGACTTTGTCTGGGCCTCCAAGGAGAACAGCAACGACTTTGCCATCCGCGAATCTGCCATGAGCGTCAAGATTTTCAAGAACTTTGTCGAGAAGAGCGGAGGTCTTGATGTCGGTTTCCAGGCTGAGAGGCTCCACGGTGGTGTTCTCCTTGGTGTTACCGGACAGGGTGGCGTGTCCTTCTTTGACTGGGCGACTGGTGGTCTTGTGCGAAGAATCGAGGTCGAGCCCAAGCAGGTCTACTGGTCCGACAGCGGAGAGCTTGTGGCAATTGCCTGCGACGATACCTTTTACGTGCTGCGCTTCTCCCGCGAGAACTACATCGACGCTGTCCAGGCCGGCCAAGTCGAGGAGGATGGTGTTGAGGCGGCCTTTGAGGTCATTACTGATATCAGCGAGTCGTAAGTTGATATTCCCTCGAGTATGTGAACTCTACTGACCAGATAGTGTTCGAACGGGCGAGTGGATTGGCGACTGCTTCATCTACACAAACAGCACCAACCGACTCAACTACCTTGTCGGCGACCAGACCTACACCGTTTCCCACTTCGACAAGCCCATGTACATCTTGGGCTACATCCAGCGCGACTCTCGAATCTATCTGGCTGACAAGGATGTCAACGTCACCTCTTTCGGCCTGTCTCTTCCTGTGCTCGAGTACCAGACGCTTGTCCTTCGAGAGGATATGGAGACTGCTGCTGAGCTCCTACCGACGATCCCTCAAGACCAGCTCAACAAGATTGCGCGGTTCCTGGAAGGCCAGGGCCACAAGGAGCTTGCGTTGGAGGTGGCGACAGATCCTGAGCACAAGTTTGAGCTTGCGCTGGCACTGAACCAGCTCGCTGCTGCGCTGGAGCTTGCCCGCGAGGCTGACGTCGACCATAAGTGGAAGACGGTCGGCGATGCTGCTCTATCAGCTTGGGACGTTGCGCTTGCTGCTGAGTGCTTTACTCATGCCAAGGATCTCGGATCCCTGCTTCTGCTGCACTCGTCAACAGGAGATCGCGATGGTCTTTCTGCTCTGGCCACGCAAGCGACAGAGGCTGGTTCCCACAACGTTGCCTTCCAGTGCCGCTGGCTCCTCGGTGATATCGAGGGCTGCGCAAAGATTCTTACCGAGACTGGTCGTCTTACCGAAGCTGTCCTCTTCACTCAAACATATCAGCCCAGCCTTACGGTGCCGGCAGTACATGAGTGGAAGGAGAGCTTGGAGAAGAACAAGAAGGCACGGGTAGCCAAGCTGATCGGTGTGCCCGGAGAGGACGAGGACCTCTTCCCCGAGTGGGACGCGTGGTTGCAGCTGGAGAAGGATGGCGGCGCCAAGACAGAGGGCGTTAATGGACAGGAGGCCGAAGCCGAGGCCGAATCGGAAGAGGACGAGGACGAGGAGTAAGGCAAGGTCATTGTGGTTTACAGAGCAATGGTGCTTAGATGGCTGGTGTAGAAAAGGATTGGTTCATTTTTCGTCAGGGTTGCCATGGCATCAATGAGTATAATGAGAACGAAACATGTGCAGTTTGTGTGTCTGGTGGTGTCGGATTAAGCTTGATGCTGGCCGCTTGTGAGAGTGGTCATGTGAGACGAGGATATTCACATGTACCATGGTCATGCGATGCCATTTGCTGCACCAAGTGAAGGTGATTAAGAAGCGGCCTGTCCACAGCACTAATTCACTCATTAGCTCAACGCCTCGCTCTCCCAAAGCGACAAAGCTCTGTTGACCGCTGGCAAGACCTGAGCTTGGACTGATAGACCCTTGAAGCCTGAGCGTCCCTAGCTGCAACTTAGCTTAGCTGTAGATCATTTGAACCGACGCCATGGTTCGACATCACAACGGCTCTAGAGGGATTAGCTGTCTTGGCCGTTGAAATGAGGAGGGTCACGATGCTTGAAGTGTGTTACCTGAAGCTGTGCCGTAGGGCAACGTCTGAATGTTTCATGCGCGTTCTGCCCTTGACGATTCAACGGGTGCACAGTGTGTAAATGGAAGATATCTAATGATCTTCCGTCGTTAGCTCTTGATACAGACTGCGGAATTACTACGAATGTGCCTTTTATTCGAGCCACGTATCTGAGTTGTAGCGTGCTCGAATCTAATTGCTGCAACGAGTTAATGCAGTTTCATGGAAAGCTTAACCAGCTCAGGCAGATGCGACGCTGAGGGTATGCCTTGTCATTTCATTCTGTATTAGCCCGTAGAGTCATCCGTATCATGAAGCCTATCTCGTATCTCGTATTGATGCCTAGTACTGCCAGCCCTTGGAGCTGCCACCGGGGCATCCAGGAGTTCCATAGACACCTCCCACGATCCAGAGAATCACGTCGATGAGAGCCCATGTACCCAGTCCGCCAAACGTCAACATCTTGAAGATGGCAAGAGGCCAGTGATGAGCGTAGAACTGGTCGATGCCAAAGCAGCCGAGGAAGATGGAGAGCAGCATGGCAACGCGTTCCTGGCGGTAGCATTTTTCCGTCGTGGGTCGCTCATCGAAGCCACCCCAGCTTCGCTTTATGAGGAGGGCCGCCTCGTGCTCTGGAGACTGTTAGAACGAATCGTCTGAGAATGTGGGAGAGACATGCCATTGTTCATGTAGAGGAGGACGCTGCCTATGACAATGACAAAGGCGTAGCTGATGAGAATGTGCTTCCACTTGCGCGTCGCAAACACGATGCCGTTAGTGACACCGCGACCGACCTTGTCGGCGAAACCAGCGTTTCTGCGCTCCATGGTGTTGATGCCGAGATCAGAGATGGGATGTTTCTGACGGGCGCATGCGCCCTTTATGTGCTGAAACTAGAGAGGGAGCTAACTCATAATGAATGAGTACCATGTGATTACCGAAGGCTAAAATTCACTGCCAAGTCAAGAGACAAAGAAAAGCGATTGATTGCCAACCTGACTGAATGATTCAGTGGTCAGGTGCATCTTGGCATGCTGGTTACCGCCTTGGATGCTGTTTGCCGAATTTTATGCCATGTTTGCACTCGGTATATATCATTCGGACGGGCGCGTGGCGTTTTCCCGGAGGGTTGTTGGCACCAACGGATAAGGTAGTGAGCTGTCCTACCAGCAAACGCAGCGAGTGAAACGAAACATTTATCGCAATGAGGTTTGCTGGGATCATATAAGGGATTTTCTTGGTACCCCCCCAACTTGGCAATCGGGAGGAACGCCAAGATGCATGGGAGCTGGCTGCAGGGTCTGGGTGCCTTGTAGGGCTGTTGAACCAACACGCAGGCAACCAACACGCAGACACAACCTCACTGGAGCAGATGTATGAAAGGGAGCGAGAAAGAGTGTGGCTCGCAATATTTTAATTAAAAGTGTATGTGCAAGCAAATGTGTCTAGTCCACCTCAATCCTCCATGTACACGATCCAGCCGGGATATCGAATTTACAGAGCAGCAACGACGAGACCGGCAACGGCAGCGGCAGCGTAGATCATGCCGCCCTCACGAGCAGCGCCGTTAGTAGCCTGAGCAGGAGAGTCGGAGTTGGTAGGGGTAGAAGCTGCGTCGCTGGACTCGGAGTCGGAGTCAGAAGTCTTGTCGGCGCTCTCGTCGCCAGTCTTGGTGGCAACGGCAACAGTCGTCTTGTCACCGCCAGCCGTGGCACCAGCATCGGTGGCGCAGACGGGCACGGCGGTGGCGTACTTGCTCAGGGCAGGGCACTCCTCGAGAGCAGAAGAGATGGCGTCCTCGTTCTTGGAGTACCACGAGACAATCTCGGAGCTGTAGCTGGCGTACTCCTTGGACAGCGAGGCGGGCGTCTTGAAGTGGCAGGGGTCCGTCTGCGGGTTCTCGGTGAGGTCCTTGACGATCTCGGGGGCGGGCGTGGGGACCGTCTCGTAGATGTCCATGATGGCGCTCTGGCACTCGGCAGAGAGACCGCCAGCAGCGTCAGTAGCGCGAGGCTGGAGGAGGTCGCGCTTCATCTGGGGGTGGACGAAGACGTTGGAGGCGGACACGGCCGAGGCCAGGAGGGAGACGAGGACGATCTTGGACTGCATCTTGACAGACAGTAAAAAGTGAGTGACTGGGCTGGAACTTGGAAAAGAGAGACAGCTGAGGAGGGATGAGAAGGGTTGAGACCAAGAGGAGGAATGGGCTTTATAAGTAAAACCTGTTGCCGCCTCTTCTCTTCCCCAGACCGTCCATCTCATGCAAACCTCGTCAATTTCCACGGCACTAGCGCTTATCCCAAGTCGGAACAACAGTCGCCCAGGCCAAGGTTGACATGACCGTCATCTCATTTAAAAAGGGAGTCTGCCTCAGGGGTTGGTATATGCGCTTGAGCCCCATGCCGCTTTGGGGTGACAATGAGAGTGTGATATCAGCCCTATGAGTGGGTGGAAAGCGACCTCAGGGGCAATTTCTCGAAGAGGCAAGTTCCGAACCCGCTCAATTTGTGGCGCCTGAAACGACGGCTATGGGTTTTGGCCAATAGACTTTGCTGGGGATGCTGCCGACTGCCGAGCTGTCTCTGATGAGGTCTGGACTAGTTAGTTGCTTGCGTGGTGGAGATGTGGAGGCAAGCCACAGGGGAGCTGAGAGCGAGTGATTTGTGTCTTGTGTGATGGGAGATGCAGAGAATGTCTTGACAGAATACAATTTGTGCTATTGACAGAGTTACCGTTGAAGCCACCAGGAACAGAGCTAATAACAAGCATTTGGTGGCTTGTCCGCCTCCCCTGAGTCTAAGATTAGTGCACCCCTGGTTCGTGCATACCAGTCGGCTTGATTACTTCCGGTCAAACAAATGAATCCGATGCCGCAAACCCGTAAGCGCTGGAAACCAATGCGAGAATGTGGGAATATTCGGAAATATTATTAGGTTATTACTTGATGCCAAGTTGATGGTATTCTCCGTGTCAGCAGAGATCTGCATGTCTGAACCTTGGCTGACATCTGTCTTGAACCGCCCCGTTCTTATTACGGCCCTTTCTAATAAACAACTCATCGAGGAGACCCATTGAATCTCCAAAGACTGGCTCTTTCGTACCGCACGTCTGCCCTAGGGGCTCGTGCTCGCATTCGTGCTATCGTGACCCGAGCCGCAGCGCCCGTCAATCGCTGGTGGAAACGTCCCTGTTGAGCTGAAAGGTGCTGAGTGATCCTGCTCGTCGGTCAATTGCCTACCTTGCGATACCAATTCTCTTCTGGGTCTTCAAGACACTCGCCGACGGTAACGGCCTTGAAATCGTTGCGCACGAGGGACTGGAGCATGTACTCGGTCAAGTTGTACACAGTCTGGTACACCGGATCGTGCTCAATGTGAAGCCACCTGTTTCTCTCCGCGTCTTTCCCCTCAATCGCCTTGTCCCAGATATCCTTGGACGTATCAATCAGGTTGGGGCTGTCATGGATATATCCCTCCGTGTCGAGGTTAAAGTAGGTGATGTGATAACCCAACTCATCCAACCACGCGTTTGTCTTGTCGCTGCTGGCAGAGTACGGCGGACGCATATACGTGGGAAAGTAGCCCAAGATGTCTGCAAGGGCCATCTCGTTGTAGACCATCTGGTTCCAGAACTTGGACTTGGTGAGAGTCGGCAGACGCTGATGAGACCACGTGTGGCTGGCGACTTGATGCCCGTCGCTGACCATGCGTCTGATGAGACCTGGCCACGGTGTCGCTGGGTCGTTGATGGCTCCTTTACCGAGGTTTCTTCCCGTAATATAAAAGGTTGCCTTGGCGTTGTATTGCTAGGGTTGTTAGACAGTTGACGTCCCGAAAGGTTCACTCACCTCGAGGAGATCTAGAAGGTCCTCCGTATAAGTATATGGTCCATCGTCGTACGTCAACGCAATGTCGCCGTTTCGATTGCACCCGTAGATGGGCTCGCCGTAGGGAACGCTTCCAACTTTGGGACGAGCCATGTCTGCTGTATCGGGTCCATCAGGGCGCACATTTGCATCGCAAGCTGGGCCGTACTCAATCTGACACGACGGCGCCGAGCAGTAGAGGTAGCCAATTCCGCACCATCTGCACGAGTTAGCTTTGACATTGCTCCGAGGCCGATTGTAACTTGCCCAGTGCTGGAGCAGCATTCATCCTCTTCACAGACTATCCCAAAGTCCGTCCCGCATCGACCCGGAGCCGATTGACGCCTGTCTCTGGTGCTAGCGGATCTTTGGCGTCGATTTGGTCGCTCCGCAAGACTAGAACTTGCCAACATGGCCACTGTTAAGGTTCCCGGGCCTCTCATAATGATTCAAATGAGTGACTGTAGTGAGCGAATGCCTGTTTAAGAGGGACACCACCCTCTCGTAGTCCTATATATGGCCTCTCATCGTTCATGTCCCCCATGAGCTTACCTTTTTCTTTGGAAATATTTCGCATCAGCCTCTCAACAGAACACGGCGACTTGACGCGCAACACCAATGCTGACCGTTTGTGCGACAACGTGGCGCCCGCGTAGTAACTCAAGACGCCATCTCGCGGGCCGCCTCCGACTTGACGCTCGGCAAGGGCGCCACATATATGAGTTTATTTTGCTTATCGACATCTCTGGAATGTTTCAACTTCTGATTTGCCCACAGCTGAACCGTGAGGTCAGTAAAGGCTGCACTTCTCATCTCTGTATGCAAAGGTAGACTGCAGCCCCCTGCATGAGGGCCTCGTATTCCGCACCAGTGCCTGCACGAGTGATAATTATAAGCCTACGGTAATAAGAACTCATGCTGTGACTCAACTGCACGTTTCTTACAATATGCTGCTTCTCAGAGGTTGGCCAGTGGCGCTGCGGCGTGTCGCACCTAGCTGACGAGTCCTCATTTTATAGTACGAGAACCGTTCTCATGAGCATATTCGTACAACGCTGGTTGCAGATTTCAGCCTCAATGTTCCCATGTAGGCCATCATTTCAGGTTCGGTTATGACCGACTCATAACAAAGACCCGAGTCTGCCTTGGGCACAGCATCAACTCTCGCTGCAACAGAACACTAGATCTGCATGAAACATGAGAACATGTCGTGAGAAGGATCAGCCGGGGGTAATTGGGAGCATGTGGAAAACACTCCGACTTGTACTTCTGCTGATGCAGCTTGGAAAAGTGAAAGAGGTGATCAATCGCAGCGGGAGTTGTCCGGTCTTGAGATGAGCTAAGTAAACAAGTCTTAGCCTGGCTCATCAGTAGGCGTCAAATCCTATCCAATTAGCTTGATGCTGCAACGAGGAACAACAATTGACGAAGATCTTCAATGGCATGGCGTTCTAGAATCTTCCGAGGAGCGGGGTTAGTGCCTTCGGTTCAATTGCCTTCGCATGTTCTCCCTCAAGACACTCGCCAAGAAAGCACAGCATTAGCTCGATACGTCACCACAATGGGCCGCCAGGTTCTTAGTACGTGGAACCAGATAGCCCCGAGGGCATATCAGCGCCAATGGTTTTGCTTCCCTCACAAACAAGAAGGAAACATCGAACTCCTCACGAGCCATCTGAGACGGGCTCTTGACCGCCTCGTCAGTTACTTTCCACACCTTTCGGGGAAGGTCGCCATCTTATCTAGTCCCATTGGTCATCTCTGCATCGACTCAGAGGACGACGCTAGAATCCCTCTCAAGATATACGATGAGCGGGGTTCTTATCCGTGGACCTTCGCTCAGCTGAAAGCCCAAGGCTTCCCGGCGAGAGCCTTTGTCGACAAGTCTTTCGACCTCCCGTATCAGCTGGAGAACAGTGATGGAATACCAGTGTTTGAGGTCCATGTGCGATTGATCGAGGGAGGGCTGTTGCTGTGCATCTACTGCCACCACTCCGTCTCAGATGGGACCAGCGTGAACAACATCGTCAACTCTTTCGCTCAGCTGACTAGAGATCCAGAGCAAGCTCTCGAAGTGAAATGTGGCGATATTCACGTTGATCTGCCTCACAATGTCTGTTCAAAAGTCAGTCAGACCAGCTTTGACACGGTCCTGAGCCAGTGCCCCGAGTATCACCTCCTTTCGTCTCCAACCGGGCCAACACAATTTCGAATGCCGTCCACAGGTACACAGTGGCAAGATATTAAAAAGACTGGTCGCATCTTTGTTGTTGGAGCACGACAGATCAAACAACTCCAACACAGTCTTGCCGGCCAAAGTAACCGGGCCGCGTCGACATTTACCTGCCTCGCGGCGCTTACCTGGGTATATGCGACGAAATCTCGCCTGAACAGCCCTAAGAACCTTCTTTCTTCATCTCTGGATGAGGAGATAGCCTTTCCCAAAGATGTCCGCCTCATGATCTCCATCGACTGGCGCAAACGGGCATTTGCCGACATCATGAGCTCTACAGCCGGCAATGCCGTAGCACTCCCCAAGACTGCGCTCGACACTAACATCATCCTTGATGTATGCAGTGCGGACGAAAAGAGCTCAAAATCTGCCCTAGCAGAGATCACTCGGGCTATCGACACCATGGTGGGCCGCGTCGACGATGACTTTGTTGCTCTGCGCACGACGCTCTTCCGGCAAGCCCCAGATCCGCGATTCATCGGCGTAGATGCTGATCCGCGAGATCCTCGAGACTTTTATTTCAATACCTGGCGTCACTTTGGGGGAGACACACGGTGGAAAATCCCTGGGGTGGCAGAAGAGGACGGTGGTTCTGCGCCTGAGGCAATACGACGAGCACAGGGTGATTGGAACATGGGCGCAGGCTTGATACTCCCGGCTAGGAAGGGATGTTCGGGATTCGAAGTCATGGTGACGCTCGACGTCGACGCCATGAAAGTCCTGTGTGAAGACGCTGGCTGGAATAGATGGGTTGATGAAATCTTGGGATGAAATGTGTGACTGATCGAGGAACGCAAAGCCGATGAGGGACCTCCCTAAAACTAGACTAAATGTGAGAATGCAGTTGATCAGCCAGGGCATCTTGGTACGAGATTGATCTTACCGCTATGCCGTTGTCTGTGATGACCTAGGATGAAGCACGACACTCGTGGGTGTTTGATTTAGAATGTCCTTGGCTACACCCTGGGCTGCCTGAATTGCCTCAGTTCTCTTAATATCATATCATACGGAATTTGCCAACTCCTTGCAAACCCCTCGACTGCTGAGAGGTTGATCCATGGTCGTGAGTCAAGGCCCACGACAACTGTTGGGGACTTGACCGTTGCGGGCCGCCGGTTGGAGACCCAACCACTCAACTGTGCTTGCAGTATATGTATTTTCCAGCGGAAGCCAATTCTTACCAAGGACCCGGAGAAGTGGGCGGTGGTTCCTGCAGGAGCTGTGGTCTAGCTGCTTCGCGTGGCGTTGCCCAAACTGCACGACATGCCGGAACGTTGTCCCCCACAAACGGCTCGAAATATCAAACGTGAGAGGGCTGTAGGGATAAATACTGGGCATTTGCAATTTGAAAAGGATGAATGCTGTAATTTGACCTGAAACCATCTGACGTGGGAGTGTGTTCCGCACTCGAGGAATGTATTCCGCGCAATAGGCGTCCGATATCGCGATCAACCAAGGAGCTCGATGAAATCGAGGTGACGAAAACGTGGTGTAAACTACAATTATTTATGTCATTCGATCTCGAAGGCGGCGACTGATGGTTCGTCGAGCTGCAGATGTCTGACATCAAGCTGCCTCTTGATGTGGATGATAGGGTGATCAACTAAAAGCATAGATCAGCACAGTCGTCATCCAAACTTGAAAGACATTTTCAAGTTGTGTTGACCCCTTTCTTGAAGTCGTGGTATCCAAAAGACGGGTCTTGGCTAGCGGTCCATGATATGATCTAGACTTTCCCCATCGCGGCCCCCAAGCTGCTCGTCTAGCCTTAAATGCCTTGTTATGCATACGGAGCATCCATTCATCGCTTGGCTCTCGACTAGGGCAAGTTGGAATTTACCTAATCCGGTTCAGGCTCATCTCCGCCGTCGACCCACTGGTTTGCCGTGGGCACGGGTTCATCAGCTCGGCGTTGTTCCCTTGGCTTCGAGGTCGCGTGCGTTTTGGATGTTCTAGATGCCTTCTGGATTTTCATGTTCGCTTCCAGAGGTGTAGCTTGTCTTGGCGGCCTTCAGAACTTTTATGGGCTGTCCATCTGACTGCATGGAATGTCTGGATGCGAGCCGCAATACTACCGCTCGAGGCTTGATATGCTACCATATCAATCAGATATTAAAGATCATGCTTGACTGAACGGAACAGAAGCCGCAGTCACATCGTGGGACCACCGACTCCGACGGCCTGGCCAGCTCCAGTAGCATGTCCACGGTCCACATGCAGACAATGACAGATTGAGATGAAGAGGAAATGATTTGCTCCCACGCCGAGGTTTAGTAGCACTGAGCCCAGTCCGCCAAGCTCCGGGTCGAATACGCGCGCGTGGGATATGTGATGCGACGTAGATCAACGAGACATGGAAAGTTGTTGCGATTAGGGTCACAGAGTAACCCCATTCTCACATGTTGTGGATCGTGCCCAAGCCCGCGGTACCGGATCGTCGATTGATTGACTGATTTGACAGACGAAGGTCAAAGCACAAGAGTGGTGGCTCTGCGAACTTTTCATCGGTCCCTCGCGCGAGGTCAAGGCTGGTGGACTGCCAAGAGGCTAGACACATTGTAGGAATGTCGAGACTTGAAGTGGTCTGTTATCAATCAGTCCAAAGATGCGGCTCTTCCGCGTCATCCGCGCGCAGTTAGCCCGACGCCACGAGAACTGCTTTCGACTAAGGATGCCCCCATCAGGAAGACGCTCGGAGCCCGTAGAGTCCACAGCCCGAAGAACTGAGTCGCAGGGGTCATCATCTAAGTGGACCTCAAAGTCACGTTGCATCCACCTTGTATTTCGGGCAAAGGCCATTATCGGGCAACGTCCAGATGAGCCAAGCAATTGCCGCTTAGTTAGCAGTAAAAATTTGACGCGCTAGACAAGAGCTGAAGTCGGAAGGATTGAGCTGAACGTGAGACTTTGCCATGTTCAAGGGCTCATGCCTGTTCTCTGTCAGTTGGTACGGGCAGCTCCGGCCAGAGCGTGGGAGGCCGTCACTGGCATCGTTAACACCGGCACAACGACAATCATTACCGTTTTGGACAACCAAGCTGAGCCAATTCGTCTGTCCATCAAGGATTCCCATGCTCTTCTCAACTTTGGCCCATAATGCTCAGCCAACAGATCCGATCGAGCTGGTTGCGTCGGCGAGCCCGCTCTTTGGGTCACTTGAGCTGCAGAGAAGATTCCTTGAGCTCGAAATGCAGGGTCGTCTTGCGGGGGCACCCATGACGGGGCGCCAGGCAGCTATAATTCGACCCCTGTCGCGATCTGCATCAGGTTATCGAGCGCGTGTGTGGCGGCAAGCGTCTTACGTACGGGGCTTGTTGGATGGGGGTACCTTCAACGGCGTCCTGATGACATTGTTAATGAGACAAACGCGAGTAAAGAGGGTTTTGCTGGCCTTGTTTGAAGCCTCATGCAGCGTTGAGGAACCTTTGAAAGATACAACTTCCTTGTGTCTTGACCGCGGCAGATGCTGTGTTCCATTGGGCGTTTCCCAACACAGCAATCCCTCTGCCGATCTCTTCAGCCCTTGGTCCCTTGAGGGATTTGCGTCTCCATTCTTCTCCAGGTCTTCCAGTTGACCGAGAGAGAAAGAATAATGGCCGCTGGGCTGCCAAACAAGCTCATGTCCATCCTTGTCGCTGCCACGCTTCGTCTGATCGATTGACTGCAACCCACGCCAAGCAACAAAGTGCAGCAAATCAACAGCGGCTCCCGTGTCCGAGCTCGGCCAGTTATGTAAGGGTATCGGCTGTTCCGATCTTACTGGCAGCGTGGGGAGCCTGTAAGGTTTCGTCGCTGTTGCCCGCCACCGAGAGCTACCTCCAAGCTTCCGGAGCGCAGAGGATCCATCAGCTTGGCTCTTTGCGACTGACTAGCACAACCCTGCCGAGGATGCTGAATGGGTCGGTCTTACTCGTCGACGGCCGAGATGATGGTCGCATGATGGAGCTATCAATCTGATTTGGGAAGAAATGCTCGGCAAGTGGACGAGGGACGAAAAAAGTTTTTGTTATCTAATCAATCTCCGTGTTTCCTGCCATCCGTATTTATTAGCTGCAGCTCCCACCTTCCGCCGATCATGCACAAGCGAACCATCTCCTTCTGTTCCTGATAATAATCATAAATTAGAGTAAGTTTTTGATCCCTGCATGATTGTTCTTTTACAAGCCTCATGATTGCCTTTCTACCAGCTTCATGATTGCCTTTCTACCGGCTTTACGACTGTCCTCATAACATCATAGTCTAACCCTCTTCTTCTCTTAGGATGTCGTCTCCGGAGTACACCAAGGAGGCCCCTCCGGCCTCGACGGACCATGGCAGGGAGCAGGATGACTATGTGCCCGGCGAGCCGAAGACGGCCGCCGACGCCGTACGCGATATGACGTCGCCTGGTGTGTTGCGCATCAAGGCCATGTCCGAGGTCATCACCATGAAAGATCGAATCTTCATCTTCTTTGGCGTCTTCCTGATCGCCTACGCATATGGTCTCGATGGTACCGTCCGATACGCCTATCAACCCTACGCTACAACCGAATTCAACGTCCATTCGCTTCAATCATCCGTCAACACCCTACGATCCGTTATCGCCGCCGCGGCGCAGCCTACGTCGGCAAAGATCGCCGATGTATTCGGCCGTGTCGAATTGATCTGTCTGTCCGTGTTCTTCTACACCCTCGGCACAATCGTCGAGGCCGTTGCGCAGGACCTCGCTACCTTTTCCGCCGGCGCCGTCATCTATCAGATCGGATATACCATGGTCATCTTGCTTGTTGAAGTCGTCATCGCCGATATCACATCAACCCGAGGCCGTCTCTTCTTCAGTTACATCCCCGCCCTTCCCTTCATCATCAACACATGGGTAAGCGGCGACGTAACGGAAGCTGTGCTGGGCGTCACAACATGGCGATGGGGAATTGGCATGTGGTGTATCATCTACCCCGTTTGCGCCGCGCCGCTCATCATCAGCCTTATGGTGGTTGCGCATCGCGCCAAGAAGCAAGGCCGTCTCGTCAACTATCGGTCCGCCTTCCAGCAGATGGGCTTCAACAACTTTGTTATCAAGCTATTCTGGCTGCTCGACGTCATCGGCATCATCTTCGTCATTGCCATCTTCGCCCTGATTCTGGTCCCTCTGACACTCGCCGGCGGTTTCGAAAGCTCTTGGGGAGAAGCCCACATCATTGCACCCCTGGTTATCGGCTTCCTCTGCATCCCTGCCTTCATCCTGTGGGAGCTCAAGGCTCCTCATCCCGTGGTTCCCTTCCAAAACATGAAGGATCGTGCTATTTGGGCACCCATGGGAATGGCTGCTATGCTTAATTTCGCCTGGACCATGCAGGGTGATTATCTCTTCACTGTCCTGCGGGTCGCCTTCGACTTTAGCGACAAAGCTGCCACTCGGATCACCTCGTTATACTCGTTCTCCAGTGTCATCACTGGGCCCATCTTGGGTCTCATCGTCTACAAGGTCCGCCGCCTCAAGATCTTCATCGTCTTCGGCACCTGCCTCTTCCTCGTCGCCTTCGGCCTACTTATTCGCTACCGCGGACACCCCAGCGACTCCAACAAGTCTGGTGTCATTGGCGCCCAGGTCGTCCTTGGTATTGCCGGCGGTATGTTCCCATACCCCGCTCAAGCCTCTCTTCAGGCCTATGTCAAGCACGAGCAGCTGGCCATGATGACTGGTCTCTACCTCGCCCTTTACAGCATCGGCTCTTCCCTCGGAAACAGTGTGTCAGGCGCCATCTGGTCCCAGGTGCTGCCCACTCACCTCGCCAAGAACCTTAACAGCATCAACGAGACCCTCGCTACGTATGCTTACGGACAGCCCCTCTTTGCAATCATTGACTATCCTGTTGGCACCGAGGAGCGTGATGGCATCATCAAATCGTATCAGGATGTGCAGCGCCTTCTGACCATCACCGGTATCTGCCTCTGCGTGCCGCTTATCGCCTTCTCGCTATGCCTGCGTAACCCTAAGCTTAATGACAACCAGAACTTGGTTGAGGACGAGAAGCCCGGCGAGGCTGCTGAGAGCCGTGCTAGCTCTTAGAAGAGTCTTAGGCGAAGTTAGAGGAGAGGTTGATAGTTTCATAATAAAAGTACCTAATTTGTTCTACATGTTCCTCCTAGTCTCGTCTACATATTCCTCTAAGTCTCGTCCTAAGTCTAACTAAATATTATAGGACTATCGACGTCTAAGACTAATAAAACCCATAAGATACTTATTAGACTTGTCTTTCTTTAATCTAGGTAATTATGTACTAAGACTTTACTCAGATTATGAAGTATTTTATATTTAATCCTTTAGAATTAACCCAGGCATATTCTCAGTTTGTTATTATGTATCTCGCGTTTCCCATCTCATGATAACCTCATTCCCTCGTGGCATAGCATGTGGTCATGTTGTCGAGAACTTCAACGGCGTCAGCACTACCGCAGCAGGGCCCCAGACAGCATTTTAATTGCCAGACTGATACTTTCTTAATACATTGATACGCTCTATAAGACGTTAGCGTACTGGTGCACCTGTAAGCCTCGGCGGCAACTGGCGTCTATTCTGCCGAGATGATAGGCTGAAGGTACAGCTGAAGTGGCTGTGATCATTCAGCCCATGCTAAGCGCCAATGCAAGATAAATACGCCCGATTGCCCATCTCGTCGCCTAAAATGGACAGATTGCTGGCAGAATTGTGCCATCTGATGAAAATGACCTTTGAGCAACCACTCTACCGCCCTCTCAACCATGCTCGTGAGATACGCGTCCTCGAACTCTTATCCCACCCTGGTCAAGAAACGGTTACATGCAGGCTACACACTGTCTCGCTCGATTCAAAGCCCTACTTTGTTTGTCTGTCGTACGTCTGGGGCGACGCATCAGTCCGTGAAGAAATCATCGTCGATGGGAAGCCAATGCAAGTTACAGTCAATCTCGCCGCCGCTTTGAGAAGCATCAAGAAGCACTGGATCGATATCCAAAACGAAGCAGGCCGCATTGTCGATGCATCTCGGTTTAGACTCTGGGCTGATGCGGTCTGCATCAATCAAGACGACTTGTCAGAAAGGTCGGCCCAGGTTCAGTTGATGAGGGATATTTATTCTTCGGCTGATTTTGTTCTTGCCTGGCTCTCGTCAGATGACCGGCCCTTGTCCGGCGCCTTTGAGATGATGGAGCATGTCTTGAAAGCGATGAAGGACTATTCGGGAGTTGATGGCGAGCGGTTCCCAGATCTGGACAATCCGGCTCTGGAGATGGACAAGGCCTTGGCCCGCTTCAAATCGTCCGAATGGGCTGAATTTTTATCTGACTCGCTTGGTACACACTTTGTCTCTCTTGAGGAAAACGAACGCCAGTTCCGAGATGGCGACCCTTGGAACTCCCCTATGAATCTACCCGCCCTTCCATTCTGGTGCCGTATCTGGATCCAACAGGAGACGGTGCTCGCAAGAAAGCTTTACTACCTCTGTCCCTCAAAGCGGCTCTCATCCAGCAAATTTGTGGCAGCGATTCACAGCCTCCTGACCTTGCTGAGGGGCCTGACTGACCTGAAGCCAAAGGCACACTTCAAGGTCCGTCAGCTGGTTACGCTTATTAGCAATATCCTGGTATTTGTGAAATTACGACACTTTAACCGCGATAGAGACTTGCAGCGGCTTCACGTGCTCAGAGTCTCATTCGTCTCTATGAAAGCCACGGATCCGCTCGACTACGCCTATGGGCTCTTGGGTCTAAGTGGCCTCGATATCGTCACGGACTACACCAGGCCTGTTTGTGAGGTTTATGTGGAGTATTCACAAAAGTTCATTGAGATGTGGCAACTCTACAGCAAAAGGATAAGCTTTGGACGAGAAACGGGCTGCTTGTGCTTCCTGCAGTCCTGTGCCGCTGGCATCAACCGTGACCAGAATCTGCCAACCTGGGCTCCAGCATTCTCAACAGAAGAGACAAAACGCGCGACATCGACCCTGTTCCGCGGTAAGGACGATCGAATCTCCCGGGGAGTACCTCAGTTGCAGGATTGCCCCCCTGTGTCTGTGGTTGACACTAGCTTGTGGGTGACAGCAGTCAAGGCGCAAACCATCACATCACGATACCCGCAGTCTCTGTCACCCGAGTTCTTCTGTGATAAGAATTCTCTTGTTGATTGCCTTCGGAGTTTCCTGACATCGCACGGTCCGACGTGTGCCAATGGCAAATCTCTGTTAACGGTTCTGTGCTGCACCTTGCTAGGCAGACAAGAAGGCCAGTACAATATCCGAAAGCTATGCTATTACCTTTCAAGAATCGGTGGCTTCAGCAGCCGAGTATTTGAAAAGATTGACGAGCAAGGACTTGCCTTTGCCCAAAAGGCCTCGGGTCAGGAAACGATAATCGAAGACCAGATCGTGCCTGGGAACATGCTAGATAGATGCAGGCTCGTAAGCACAGCAGATGGATACATCGGCCTGGCTGGAGAAGACGTGCGAAAAGGAGACGTTGTATGTGTTCTGGCAGGCTGCAACGCGCCGGCGATTCTTCGACCTGAGGGTGGCCATTTCTTGTTTGTCGGCTGCTGCTTTATGCTGGGACTCATGGATGGAGAAGTTGCTGATTTGCTGAAAGAAGGGCGTGCGAAAGTTGAAGTTGTTGAGATTAGATGATGTGCGCGTGTGGGCTATTTCGTGGATTTGCCAAGAGCCACATCGAAAGATGGACGAGTATCAGAAAGATGCATCAAGTGAAGAGGGGTGATGATAATAACTCTTTGTAGCAAGTTACAAGCATAATCGAAACATGGGGTTTGAACTGGGCCACTAAACGCGTGATCCGACCTGAGTCCTCTGAGGGGCTTTGTAAGACTCCCTCTTTATCCAATAAGAAGCATTTTCGCAGATGCGAAATGCATCGCTGCGCAATTGATCACCTGTGGATGTATAAGAACTTGGCTTTTTGCCTGCTGACCAACTCACCCAACTTTTCCATTCAATTCATCATCTTTTGATCTTGCTGAAAGATTGAGCCATCCTCACTATCTACTTTGGTATTCCTTTTCGCACCATGCCCGCCAAAAATGTTTCATGCAGCATTTCAGGCTGTGGAAAAAAGTTCGCTCGCATCGAGGATATGGCACAGCATCGAGAGGCCCGACATTCTGAACGTGATTCAACAGCTTCGGGAGGTCAAACCTCTGAGAGAACTGCCGCAACCAAGAAAGATGTGCCTTGCACAAATCCTGAATGCCACAGACTATTTGCGTGTGTTGCAGACATGCAGCAGCACCTCAAATCGCACACCATGAAGATAAACAAGAGTCGACAGCAAGTACGCGACCACAAGCCCAAGTCGACTGAAGCGTACAAAAACTCGGCCTCAGAAAGTGAATTTCAACCGATTCCAGAACCTGTCCGACCTAATCGAAACGTACCGGGGACCATTCGAGCAACTAGCCTTACTCTGACTGAACATCTTCGGTCCCCTGAAGGTCTGAAGTGCATTCAGCCGCTGTACGATCACGAGTCTCCAGAAAATGGATCGGAGGTCCCCTTCACCAGGCAAAAATTCCCACAGGCACTTCTAGCCCTCTCTCCTGAACTCGAACACCTCGGTCCGATTCAAGACTCCAATGTTGAGAAGGGGGACGTGTGCTGCACTCCGGATTCTGAGACTGCAATTGCCCAGCTCTTCGATCCTGTTGCGGTACCACAAGAAAAGTCAAGTCGTCCTTCCGATCTTGGTGCCCAACCATCACCCGCGCCAACACAAACACAGCAACATATTACTTTCGATATTGCAACGCCGTCCAATGAATCCAGATTGCCCGCGCACACTGATGCAGAGGATGTAGCAATCCAGGGACGCCTCAACTGTTTAACACGCCGCCCTTCCAGCCCCAATGAGCACGAGGTTGAAAAGGGGGGCGTGACAGAACACGAACTCAGGACAATGTTGGGACCTATTAGGGAGATCACAAAGGGCATATCAGCTGCGACTGAGGCGTCGGACTATAGACAAACACAGTTCGCGCGCCAAAAGACCTCCGAGTCTGCCAAAAACTTCTCTTCACAGAACGGCAAAGGGGTTGTCAAATCTGGAAACACCGAAAACATCGAGAAATCTGGGAAAATGCATGGCGGCTCTGCCGGATCTTCACTTCTGCCTTCACAAATGGAACAAGCTCGGCACGAGATTACTTCTCGGTCGATGAGCGATTTAATCGCTATACTGGAGAAGAATCAGATCAACAGAACTCGAGGGTCGGATAGTTGTCAAGCCAGTGGCTACAATCCATCAACGAATTCGACCAACAAGAGAAAGTTTGGGTCTTGGAACGAAAGAAAGCGCATCGCAAACGATTCAGGTGATTCTGGTAACCCTGGCCACGACCAGGGCAAAAAGGAGCCTCACTCATTCCTCAGCAAAGAGCGCAGGTTTGCATGTCCCTTTTATAGTCGCAGCCCAGAAAAATACCAAGAATTCAGATCGTGTGCTGGGCCAGGCTGGCACACCATTGCTCGCGTTAAGTAGTTATATAATCTCTACTGACGTTCCTGGGCTGACTTTTTCATCAGAGAACACGTGTATCGGCGGCACGAGCTCCCGACTCTCTGTGTTCGTTGCCACGAAACCTTCGAAACCGACCAGCAATTGCAATTACACCAGAGGCAGCCCCAAATCTGCGAGATCCAGGGCACAGAACTCCCCGAGGGTTTCACGAAGAAACAAAAGGAAGCATTACGCCAGCGTAAGAAACCTTCCAAGAGTGGAGAACCGTCAAAGAGTGAAGAGGATGGATGGAGGAATATATACAAGATACTCTTTCCTCATGATCCGGAGGACGGAATTCCGTCGCCATGTAAGTCCCGTCCATAGGTACTAGGTTCTGACTGACATCTCGTAGTCTACAAGAACTTTCGCCAGGAGAAGGAGTTGGGCGACCTCCAACGACTCATGTGTGACAAGTTGCCCCGAATCGTCCAAAGAGATTTGGAAGAAAGAGGCGCTTTTCTTGACATACCTTGCGGAAGCCCTCTTCGAGACCTTATAACAGACAGTATACGGGAAGCAGTATCACAGGCCTTCAGCCATTATAGCCAGCGACAAGAAACACATGCTGCAACTGAGTTTCAGAAGGAACAATTTATTGATTCTGGCATCGGCGCCGGTGATGTCCCGCTCCTCCAGGACTTCTCGACAATTGATTTCTCATCTTTTGTACAAGAGACGGAACATTATGCAACGACAGACTGTGTTTCTGGGGGTTCTTTCGAAACCAGCGAAACAAATCTGTGGATCGAGAGGCCGGACACTGATCGGAATAGCTCTGGCTCTGGGAGTTCTCTCATGGATGATCAGATCTTCAGGAACTTTATGGATTTCGGGGCCTGCGAGTAGTATGACCTTTCCTCTTAAAGGAAAGGGTTAAAGAAAGACTGAATGAATGACTATTTCCAGTTCTGCTTTTCAATATCGTATCGATCAAGGTATTTGCTATTATGTGCCTAGCATTAAAGTACTAAAGGCATGAGATAAGCAGTAAATTGACCGCTTATGGCAACTACCAAACATTGTTTGGCAAGCCTAACTTTGACATTGGGACAAGGGTATATCCTGTACTGATGTATTCGATCAGTAGACAAGCAGTAATCACCTATGTGCCAACGCCCTTTCTGGACTGACGTGGGCTGCAATTCACCCTGATTATTATTGTATATTCGACAATGGCTGTAAAGTTTTAAACAATGAAATACTAAAAGCGTCCGGCTGATAAAGATCGTTTCAAGGAGAAAGCTATCTGGAACGTACGGCCAGATAAAGATGCGAAGAGCGACACTGTATACTATGCCGTAGAGGAAACAGACATAGAAGGTGAGCCGCTGCTCAAGTGGCGTGCATCCTTGTTCAAGGTCTGGAAGGATTGGTTTAATTGACACTGCAACAACTGGGATGTAAGTCAGCTAAAACGAGGTAAATCCAAGAAAGCGATGCTTATTTAAGTATACGTGGTGGACAGTCAGAATAGTATGGCTCAGGCGGATGATGGCTGCATGTTGGCGCAAGATAGGAGAATGCTTTGTGTGAGTAAGGCGTTTTAAGACCAATAGGACCATAAATTCGGTTAACCGTGTTGTTTTATAGAAGGCTATGCGCTAAGTAGTCGTTCCAATGAGTCGCAATTTCAAGTACCAGTTAGTCTATTTCCTGAAATAATACATCGAAAATGCTTGCCAAGCAGCTACGGCATATTTCGGTTGGGAATGAGACTATTCGACCGGCGAATGTGTTAGCATCGGGCCATGATGCTATTGATAGGAAAAAACAAGTGTTTTTTTTTTTTTGTTTTCGTTGTTGTGGAGGCCTTTCCTTGACAGAAAGTGAGCAGTGTAGATAGCGACGTTCACCCCTCGATCGACAGAAGAAGGACCTTCTCGCCGTTGAAAATGGCCACGCGGCCATCAAAGAGGCTAAGATACTTGTAATAGTTCGACTCGACTGGATTAGAATGATGAGCAAGGAGATCGCGGATGTAGAATGACTTTGGCGGGTTGTCCGAGTTAGACATACCTACCTACCTAGTCTTAGAAGGGTTGTTAATAGGCTAAGTAACCTACTGTAAGGAAGAAAAGGCCAGAAAACGTACGGAGTACGCCTTCGATTTACATACCCTATTAAAATGGCGAGTGACAGCTCGCATGCTCGATGCGAGGGTTCGTGGACAAAGCCGGAAAAAAGAAATGCCGATAGCTGCAAGACTCGGGACGGGAAATTTGGGCTTTGGGGGCCGAGTCGCAAATCAGGCTCTGCGGGGAAGCTGTCCTACCTATCCGGGCTGCAATCCAATGCCACTTCTGCCGCTGCAACACGGCTCGGCGGGAGACGGGCCCCGTATTAAAGCATCGAAAAGTATTCTTTCTTTACCAGATAGCTAATTCTCTATTTCCCCATGCTTCTGACGGCGCAAAAACACCAAATACACCCAAATCACTGATCACTTATATTCACAGCTCGTATTCAAGGTCGGGATTGTCGAAAAACGACAATAACATCGGCTCCTCGCGTTCCCCGGTACAGAGGCTCGAGCTCCGTCTCGTTCGTATCGCCGTCTAAGCCGTCATCTATCAAACTTCGCGTTAGGATATGCCTGGGACTCGCCACGGAAAGGGTACTAACGAGCACTTCTTCCAGATTGCCTATTTTTGCGACGTGTCCAACACTTCCAGACAACCAGAACAATGGGCGGGAGGTTGACGACCACTCCGATGATGGCGATGATGGCGATGATGGCTTCATGAGACAGTGACATTGGACTGCAAATTTGAATCGGAAACGGCGGTGATTAGGGGAGGGCCCGACGGAAATGTATATGGAAAATGATATTTACTGCAGAAATAAGCAACAGTTGGAAGTGGCAGGTTGCCTCCATCGCCCCTGTGTCGTCCTCAGGGAGGCGATGCGGCACGCAGTTGAAGGTAGATGGGGAGTGCTGTTAGCGCGATACTTAATAACACGTGTAGAATCGCAGCCTGCCACAGGTACCTTGATAACATCATACTCGATGGAGCAAACCAGACACCAAGTTTACTTAAGGAGGCATGAAAAACTCGCCAAAGGTAATGAATTAGCAGAGAGATCACAGATTTTGTAGATTTTGATACGGTTTATGCTCTCAACATCTCATAACTGCGCTCCATCTGGACTTGAGTTGCAAGACTTGACTTGAGCCACCTGTGGCGGGAAGACTGTGGCAGTTGAGTGGCTGACTCTTCTTGGCTCTGCTTCAATACAATATAAGTCAAGTTGTTGCTATTTATGACTAGTATTGAAGTACTTGAAAATACGAGATAAGCGATTCTTCTATTATT
Organism: Fusarium sp. JS1030; assembly: GCA_000966855.1. Lineage (NCBI taxonomy): Eukaryota > Fungi > Ascomycota > Sordariomycetes > Hypocreales > Nectriaceae > Fusarium > Fusarium sp. JS1030. The sequence continues at coordinate 296,390 of JWIW01000107.1, read as the reverse complement.
TTTTGCTGCCGCTGTGAAGTATGCCAAGCAACAGCTAGACGACCGCCGCTTTTTCCTAATGCCATTTCTAGACTTGCATGGACTACAATTCACATTGGCTATTATTCCTCTGTGTTCAAAGTTGAAGTGTGCCAAGGAAATTTGGCAATTTGCCGACATATTGAAGCTGCATAAACTGGCTAACTTTTCTCCTTCACGCCGAAAACCTTCCTTAACGCAATTCTTGAACTTAACAACAACAACAACTCGAAAACTCTGATCCTCCGCGACAAGACTTGGCAACGTGGCCTCCACGATTCATCCTCCGGTTCCTCCGTCCATTCCTCGGTCATTATGACACATCCGGCAGTCGGACCTGGTTGAGCAGCGCAAGCAGCTGCTGACAGGCCATTCCTTTCCACCTTCAAACCACCTCAAATTCTCAAAGACTTCAATCACAATGGCGACTATAAACGCATCCAACTGTCATCGGGACTAACCCTCCCGGCCACATCATGACAACGCTGCAGAGTGGATTCGACGAATTACAAGATATCGAAATGATATCCCTTGTCGCAGTGGCCGTTTCATCGAGAGGATGTTATCTTGTAATTCGTCGAATCCGCTCTGCAGCGTTGTCATGATATGGCCGGGAGGGTTAGTCCTGATGACAGTTGGATGTATATTCGCCGTTATAATTAAAGTCTTTGAGAATTCAAGGTGGTTTGAAGGTGGAAAGGAATGGCCTCCTTTGGGCTAGCAGAGCAGGCATTCTTATAGCTATTGAGGAGCGTAATAACTTCTTACGGTGCATCTCGGTATGACTCTTTGCCACTATGCAGCATTAAAGTCAAAAAAAAGGAGGTAATTGTGTTAGTATTGGGTTATGACGCTATTGAGGTGGACATAAACTTTTTTTTGAATCGTGAAAGCCCTACCCTTGATGGGAAGATGCAAAATAGATAGTGTGTCACTACGTTTGAGAGCCTAGAGATGACTGAGGCAGAATTGTGAATTGGGGTAAGCTATATACGAGAAGTTGTGTCAAAGACGCTGCAGGTCTCATTCACGAGGTTGCGACAATATCTTGCGTCCCAGTTTAGCTGACAGAGATGGAGTAGGCAGTGGTCCTGAGGACAGCGTTGGAACCTGCAATCATTAGCGACTAACACAAGACACTTGCAATCGTTAAACTCACCCTCGAAAGGCTCGGTGCCGGCCTGGAAGCTTGTAGCAACATAGTCCGAAGGCACGCCCTGCTTGGAGGTCAGGTATTGCAGGAAGCCAACCAAGTCAGCCTGGAAGTTGCCGAGGTTGCTGGGAGCGACGAAAGAGAAGACAGTAACATCGCCATTGGGGCCCTTGTAGACGCTCCAGGTGGTGCCGGCAATGGTGGGTCTGTCAATAGGACCCTGATTGTTCTCAGAAATAGGTCCGGCACCGCCGTAGGCTCCGACCCAGATCATGATCTCGTACTTGTTGTTGGACGAGGCAGTGGGGGCGAGCCACAGGTCGTAGGCAACGTTGGCGATCATGTTGGTGCCAGTGTACCTAATTGATCAGCCAAACTCACAGACTACCCAGGCTGTATATCTTACCTCCAGGTCCACTTGGTAGGGACCGACTTAATGTCGGACACCTTCTTGTTGATCTTCTCAAGAGCCACATTAGAGTACGACTTGACCTTGCCGGGGCCTCCAACCCAGGTCCAGCTGGTAGACCATACAAAGGAACCGCCGCTGAACGAGGTAAAGGTGGTGCACTGAGATCCAGAAGTAGCATCACCACGGCCCCAGTTGTTGTGGTAGACGGTGTATCCTCCAGTGACGACCGAGCCCCAGGCGTCACACATGGTAGTGTCCCTCTTCTCGATAGTAGCAGTGGGAGTGGCCGCAGCCATGGTGGCCAGCAGGGCCGACACGACGCCAAGGAACTTCATGATGATAGATTCAGACTGGGTAGTTGAGATGAAGGTGAAACTGGTACTCAATCAACTGGAGCAGCTTGGCATAGTCCAACGTTTATATATGCCCCGAGCATCCCTTATAGAGTGGCACCTTAATATAAAGGCTGGCCCGTGTCCCGGACCTGAAACCCCTGGCTCTCGGGCCAAGAAGGTCGCATGCGGCAAGTGACCCCATCAACTGCCGACGAAACCGAACCATCAGCCTAAAACGAAAATTCCACCAATCGAGAAAATTTCCCGACCGTGGATCTTAGACTCGAAACTCGTCCCAGCAATAGAATGCCGTGCTTTGCGCTGTCCTCGTGTTCACACTCATGGCGGTATTGCTTGATTGAGCACACTTTTCGGAGGCCCCGAGGTCGTCCTGAAGAGGAAACTGGGCATTCTCCGGACTGCTCCTTTTGTATTTAGAGGCCAAGATCTTCCACTAGTAGATGGACGTTGGCAAATGTTGGATTGGGGCTTGAATGATCCGACTGTTCCAGCTGTCGATCATCCCTGTTGACCTGAACCAGGGCTGATACGGCTCCAAGCAAACAAATCCTTCTTGCGGAATGGCCTGTCTACCGCCTTTGCACAGATGACACATCATATGTATAGCCTTGCGGTGAATCAGATCCCAAATCTAGGCCCAGCATCATCCTGCATAGTGTGTACCTGCAGCCAATGGGCATAGTCGTCAGATCATAGTAAGTCAAGACAAAGGGGCTGTAGGCTAGCACATGGGTACATGGACAGATGAGTGAATTTCTATGTATAATAAACATAAACTCTTGAGCTTGGCAGTGGTCGCAACAGCTCAAATTGGTCAACTGGTCACCTCTTGGGACGTCAGTTGGCCTTAATCGATTATTCTTTGTTTCATGGCGAAATCCAGTCTTCATTGTGTGAGAATAAACTAAACGTCACTAATCTTAAGCTTAATTCAACCCCCTGCCTGTGAAGCAAATACAGCCGCCTGGTGGATACACTTGAATGTCTTTAACTTTGGTGGCGCAACTCCGCATCTCACTCTCAGGTGTTCAGGGTTGATAGAAAACAACCAGTGTTACTTATTCCTGGAGAAACTAAATATCCTCGACGATTAGACGTAGATAGAACAAGAACCATTGACGTAGACTAGGACCGGGACGTAGATTTTGCCGGTGCACATGCCAGCATACGACACTAGCCAGACGCCGTCAATTCTTGATTTTTGTGCAATTTTTGTGTCACCTCGGCAGCTTCCCTTCCCGAGAGTGCATGGCTCGCAGCCAATTATGCAAAACGATACCCAAGATAGTCAAGTTTCAATTAATACGATCGTATTCGGAACTATACGCGGACAAAGGAGGGGTAACAAATACTCGGTAGTTGAACGATATATAAGTTGCTTGCCCTGGCAGACATGAGGAGAAATTGATTTCATTGAAATCCTCAACGTTCCAACAAAATGTCTCTTGAAGGGAAAACAGTCATCGTCACGGGCTCCTCTGGGGGCCTGGGTAAAGACATCGCCGAAATGTATCTGTCCAAGGGCTGCAACGTTGTAGTCTGCGATATCAACCATGAACGACTCGCCGAGGCCGCAACTCATTTTGAAAGTGCCTATCCAGACAAGGTCCTCATCACCGAAACTAACGTCACCGACGAAGACTCGGTCAAGAAGCTCGTATCCTCCGCCGTCGAAAAGTTTGGAAAACTCGACATTGTCGTCAACAACGCCGGCATCTTGGATCATTTCGACCCCGCGGGTTCATGCGACAAAGGCCTATGGGATAGAGTAATGGCGGTGAACGTCACGGGCCCTTTTCTGGTTACGAAGCACGCAGTCCAAGTCATGGAGAAGCAAGGAAGCGGATTGGTCGTCAACATTGGATCCAACGCCTCACATCGTGGCTTTGCGGCTGGCGTGGCCTACACAACAAGCAAGCATGCAATCGTCGGATTGACAAAGAACACGGCGGCATACTACGGCCCCAAGGGCGTGAACTGCCTTGCATTGCTACTGGGTGGTATGGAGACGACACATATCAACGATGCGTTTGCGACTGGCATCAACCAAGAGGGCATGGGCTTCTTCCGCACAACAATGCCCGGTTATGTTCAGGGAAAGACGGGTCTCTCGACGGAACTTGTTGCGCGGTACATTGGATTTCTGAGCGACGACGAGATGAGCACTACCTCTAATGGCAGCTGCATTGTATTTAACAAGAACTGGCCAGTTGCTTGAAGCATTGGGGACCTTGTACATAAATGGTATCACAATAGGGGATGTGTGAATCATTCATCCCTCCGCATCCCGAATGATTCCATCCAAAAAAGAAACGCGGCCTCGCAATATGCCATCACAATATCCGTCCAAATTCCATGCATACATGCCCATTCTATTATCCGAAAAAGACAAGGTTGATGTTTTCGTTTTCGAGGATCATGGCCACCGTATTTCTGACGATATAAAAAGGGTTTCGATCGACAACGGCAAAAGTAATCACGCCCCAGGGATCCGCACGAAACACAGAAAAGTCCAGGGCGATATTCTGCGTCGTCATCATATGTATGGCGGTCTCGACATCCAGGGGAAGTACATTGGCGGAACAGCACCACCCATTCCCATGTCGTCGAATGGTAATCATGTATGCTTGTGATGGGGCAGGTTCGTCTATCAAGGAAAAGCCAGTCAGTCTTAATGGGTTTAGGGGGTTGTTATCCTGCTACTCACTAGGATCAACTCCAAGCTCACTACGAGTGGCACGAGCACTGTCGCAGAGAACAGAGAGAACGCGAGGAGACGGATGAGCCAAAAGGCCACGGCGATAAACTCGGATTGCCCAGCGAGATGCTGGGACACCATGACGGTGGCGGTAGGGCTTGGTGGATTTTCGGGCCATTCTTGGTGGTGTTGGCAGCGAGTATGTTCTATTGCGAGAGAGATGAGGTTGCGGGAGATGGCTTGGAAGATGAAGAAAAAACGTTCTGCTGTTTTTCTTTGACAGATATCAAAACATCGTTGTGCAGCTGGCAGACACCGGCAAGACTCCACGGCTGGGCACCACCATCAAAGAGTCCAAGCTACCAGACCACGGCAGATGCGGCGCGAACAGTTTGAGTCAGTTATGGCTGAGTATTACGTGGTAGAATCAGACCAGATTTCTGAAGGATTCAGAGAGCGTTGTACACAAGTTTGATTGACAAACGGACGCTATTCTTCAAATCATCAACAGCCCCAAGCTATCTACACAGTACAGGACTGCTTAATGCTCCGAGTCAAAAATACAGGTCGAGGTCCTCCACACCAAGAATTTGGCCAACAATAATGCTGACCACAGCAAAGGGTTCCCGATTGAAGACGATAAAATTAAAAACGCCACCGCGGTTCTCCCTCATCAGGACGTATTGTCTTATGTCCTCAGCGGTAACGACCCTCTGTCTTGCGTAGTCAAGGTCGAATACTTCAATGACATGAGCGGGAAAAACATTGTCCATCCGCCGCAGTGTAACAGAAAACGCCCTGTCGAGGGCAGCATCGCCTTTAGATACTCAAGTCAGCTTGCTTGGTCGGTTATGAGATCATTGTTGTTACTTACCAGAGTGGGCGAGGAGAGCCAGAACACGGCGAGAAGGAATGGGCAGCGCGCGGCTGCGATATACACGGGGAGGGAAGCCAACCCGAGGGCGAAGGTGTCTTCGGTGCGGCCCAGGCATTTCTTGGAGGCCTTTCTGGAGAAGAGACACGGCTGTCGGGTATGGTTTGGGAAATGAAAAAAGAAAAAGCAAGAGCGAGAGAGATGATGATGATGTTTCCTGACGCTGTTGTTTTTCGTGAATCAGTGTCAAAATACTGCCGCGTTTATAGCAGGTGGAGTCTGCCGGCAAGAATCATAAGCCTGGCATTTATGAAATAGGGCACTATTGAACGGCAGCTGCGAGCAGGTGGCAGATATTAATCACGGCGGATTCAACTAATTGCGTCATGACAACGAAAATTACAGTCCAGGGTTTCATTCAGCGAGCTCATACGAGGCAGATAGAAACATTGTAACTCATAATGTGACAAATAAACCTCTCATACCCTCACGCAAACTTCCTTCGTCCTGATACACCTCTCTATCGGCTCTAGTCACTCCATTATCGAGAACCACCTATGGTTGCGTTTGAATGATCGAGCTATCACCATCCTTTTATGCGTTAGCTGGAGTTTGTTGTAGAAGCAAGATAAGACTCACGACCAGGGGGATAGAACCTTTCACGGGGACCCCGACGGATGTCGAGACCATGACGCCCCGAAAGAGCAGACCAATCGACGGGAGCAACATCAACATATGTGTTCTCCGTCTTGGAGGCCACGGCAAACATGACTCCGCCAACCTGGGCGAGAGGGTTCATGGCCTTGGCCTGACGGTAGGCCTGGATGAGGGCCTCCTCGCTCTCCACCTTGAAAGCGATGGTGCTCTGCACGTTGGGCACTTTGGTGAAGATGTTGTTCTGGCTCCCTCCACCGCGGCTGTTGCTGTGGACTGAAAGCCCGGGGGCGCGAAGGTTGCCGAGGACCTTGACTGACTCGAGGACCATGCTGTCGACCATGGTCAGGCGGGCAAGGGCGGCAGGGGCAGCAGGAGGCTTCCTACCACCCCTCTCGCCGCCAGCTGCTTGAGGGGGGAGTTCTTGGTGATGATCAGGGTGGCTTCTGCCCTCTCGATCACGGTGACCCTCATCCTTACGAGAGTTGGGCTCGGGGGTAAGCCTTCGAGGGTCGCCGGATGGGGTGACACTGCGGAGAGGAATGGGAGTGGCCGGGCGGAGAGGAAGAGCACGAAAGGGATCGTGCTGGAGGCCGTAAGGCGGAACGAAGGGTCGCCCGTAGGGAGCAGGGCGGCGGGCGGCACGATTGCCTTGAGGGTGGTGGTGGTTTGACTTGGGCATGTTGATGCCGATGTGGAGGGGAGATGGAAGGAGGAAGGGAAGGAAGAGAGAGGGTAGAAGCGAAGACGGTCAGGTTTTGCACAAACGCCGTCGATGTAAAAACTTGCTCGCCCTCGAGCCTTCCAATTCCGTGCGGTCGAGTTGTTTGGTCAAGGGCCGAGCTTGTCCCGTGCAAGTTGCCGACGGATGAGACGGGCACTGGCAGCTCATCACTGCCAGTGATCGCGTTTGCTTGAGCATCAGCCCTTATTTTCCTCGCACAAAAATTTCTCTCTCTTGAAATTTCTTCCCTTGACATCATCCTCCCACGTTCGTCTTCCTTTCTCTTCGCTCTGTACCACCACCAAGCACCAGTGCCCCTACCTATCCTCACGACAATGGACCGCATCAAGGACAACCGGCCCCCATATCTCAAGCCGGGCAGCCAGGTGCCGCCACACCACGAGTGGGTGTCCTTGAACACCTATTATCACGGGCGATTTCAAGAAGTCGAATGGGTCGGCAAGCACCCGAATACGGAGGATCGGCGCAAGTACATGGACCGCTACCTCGACTGGATCATCGGTGGTAGCCCCGAGTTTGCCAAAAAGACACGCGCCCAAGCCGAAGAAAACGTCGTCTTCAAACCCCACTTCCGCTCTCACACCATAAAGGAGCCAATTTTCGAGTACGAGGTCGATAAGGAGTACTGGAGGCTCTGGTGTCAGTTTCTTCTACCTTGAGCACAGCCTCTGACCATGCTGACCGTCTCTCACTCTAGTTGAGCAGATCTTCCCCCAGCATCCCCCATGGCCATGGGGTCGACCCCATGTAAATCCCATCGGGCTTCGCAACTCTAGGACCAACGCCCGGATACTAGCAGAGTTCAAATTCATTCGAAAGAAACAAGCCCCAGCCCCTCAGGGTAACGGAGATCAGAGGGTACAATCCGCCCCTCCACCCGAGGATCACGGCACAGTTCCCCGACAGGTGTTTCATGCGTGTATGGTTAAAAAGAACAAGTTACTTCAAGAGAGTCGAATGAAGGTTGAATCTCTAAGCAGCTCCCTTCGTTCTCTGGAGGAGGGTCTCGCTCAAACAACTACTCAACTTCAATTGGCTAAAGATCGCCTAGCCGAGAAGGGAAACACTAACAGACAGGTCATACAATCGATAAAAAAGACCCTTGAAGAGAACGACCTGTCTGAAGACTCTCGCAAGCGTCGCCGTGTAGCGTCTCCTGAGCCGCCTGCCGAGGAACGAACCAACTTTGCCAACTATCTCTACAAGCTGGCATCGAGAGCTGCCAAACTCCGCGCGGTAGTTGACGAGGTGGAGGTTGACGAAACAGTCCAGTTGTATTTTGCTGGAACCCTCTTCGACGACGAGGCATTCGCCAGGCTTCAACAGTTCCTCCAGCAGGGAACCTTGGATGACTGGTTCTGTTATGAGGATGTCCGAGAGAATGGTCATCTTGCACAGCCATTGACGCCTGGTGTCGGGTGTGAGGGGCACCAATATACATGCATGCTGGTAATGGTCACCAATGTTGGCTTGGCAAGGCATCTTCGTTTCCGCAGGGAAGATGGGAACGCCAGTTAGAGTTGGAGCGTGGGAATGATTGGATGGACGAGGGAAGTCGCGGGAAGGCAGTTGAATATGATGACCGCCATTTGTTTAAATGACACGAATTGTATGACGAACTTGGGAATGCGGGCATGGAAAGCATTCAGACTAATACTTCGGGTTGTACACCTGGATTTAATATAGTAATAGCTTATCCAACACAGTCTTGAGACCGCGAAACCATCGACGTAGAGACGTTTGACCACCATCGCATCAGAGCCACAGGTTCAGCCGACCTTGCTCAAATCACTACAAGCGTCTCTCTTTGACCGAGGCGGCATTCTTGAGCCTGGAAACCACGTTGATGTCAGAAAACTGTATCCTTGCGTATTGATGCATACGATGAAACTTACCCGTCGCCGTGTCCGTAATCATCTGGAAAGGTAACATTTTTTTTCGCGGATGTTGACACCCGGTCCAGATGAGAAGATGCGCAAGTACGCGTGCGGCCATTGCAAAGTCGGATGTGCTGGTGGCCGCTTCGAGTAGACTTGTCGCCCGGTCGTTGTCCTTCAATTGCCTTGTGTATCGACAAGCGTTTGAAGAATGATCTATTTTCATGGATCAGCTTGATAATGAGGATGATATTGATGTTGTTTTACCTGTCATCTCAGCAACCGAATGCCATTTGTTGCCTTGTCGCCAGGGCCTTGTAAGGGGCGATGCTCTCCAGTCAGAGAGACAACCGCCAGTAAAGGATCGTTTGCGAGGTCTCGTGAGCCACTGTTGGGCCTTGCTAAAACACCTCTTCCTTCTCCCATGAATTACACGGCTAGGCCTCGTCCTCGTTGGGGACCAGAGGTCTGCGAGTCTGCAATGCCATTATACCATCTCTGTCAACATGCTCCAGCTCATTTCCATACATCCTCCAAACTCTGTTGGGGATCCAGTTCCAGTCCAAGATGACGGTCTCGTTTCCTCTGCGGATCACCTTGGTATAGAAACCGACCGCACAGTCTCCATCAAGCTCCTGGATCTCGTCCCAGGCGATGAGGTGACGCAGGGACTCGTCACACACAAAGATCTGACCTGACAAGAAATCTTCTACTTGTGGCCACCAGTTCTCTTTGAACCGGACGATCGTTGTCTGGTGCGCATACGCCCTAACTAAATCGAGGAACAGTTCATGCACTTCATCAGTAGATATCCGGTGGGTTGGTTCGGCGCCCACCGTGTCCGCCTGGGGTTGCGCAACTGGCATGCCGGCCCTTTGCCACATCTCGAGAAATGTGTTACATAGGCCGTGGGCCTTGCGAACGGGAGCGAGCCATATGGTCGTGAACCCATTTACATCTGTGGTCATATGCTCACCCCTGAGCGCGGGCGCCATGTGGGGGGCCATGACCGCTTTCATGAGCCCGAGGATCATCCACGCGGTTCCGTAGATAGAAAGGCGTCGCAGGAATCCCTGGCAATACTTGTGGATGAGCTTGCCTTTCTCACTGTTTAGCCCGTTCTCCAGCTCAAACATGTCACGCATGCCATAAGTCAGCACCGCTGCTAGTTGCAGTTTTGCGAGACTGACGAGACGAGTACGCGAGGGCGAGCAGGCGAAGCGGGCAACGCGTGAGTCGTATCTCACCAGGGGCAGGACCTCATAAAAGAGTTGGTGAAAAGGTGGGGGTATGGCCAAGGAGAATCCCAACACACTGTCATCGTATGTGATGACCCGTTGCAGACGGAGGCGTTGTGCCATGTCAGCCAGCACGTCGTCTCCAGGGGATGCAACAAGTTGCAGCAATGATCTGATAGAAAACGGCCATGTGGAAAACGCGGTTAATCCGACAAGGAAACCATCCACTTGGCTGTTGAGGATATCCATTCGTCGGGGCCGGTTGGCGTTATCCCCTTGCAGGAAATCCCCAGGTGAGTAGACGTACGAAACAGAGGAGTCTGTCCGGTACGCCCAATTCCTCTGTTGGTTTCTCTCCGATGTTGAGGCCGTGACAGCAACGGTGACAACCTGTCTGGTTTCAAGATCGAAGATCGGCCTGCTGGAAGTCTCGCTGACTATGATGTGTCCAATCTCGCATCCCTCCAGGAGCGCCGGTGCCCGATCACTCCTGGTAAGAAGATGCATGGCACGGTCGGTGTCATACGGAAACTGTCTGATTACTTCCTCAAACAACTCCAGGGAGAACTCCAGCGATGGCCATGTTAGGTCAGACAGAGGTGGCCCAAACGACATAACAACATGCCTTCCCCTGGCGCTCACGCGATCAGCGCACCCATTCAAAACCGCCTCGACATCGTCTTCTGGGCGGGTTTTGATCCATTTAGGATTCTCGCGGTTAACGCTGGGGAGAGTGAACTCTCTTGGGACTCCCCATTGGCTAAACAGCTTCTTTGTGAGCTGATGGATGCCCTCCCAAGAGAGTGTCACAACACGTATCGCGGCATTATCGTCTTGGGCGGTCGCTGATTCCGCGAAGCTGGTAGCTGCGGTGAGTGCCAGCGCGAAATCAGCAGAGTAGTCTGGATCCGCATCAATGATGATGAGTGCCTTGGAACCAATCTGTGGGCCCGAGAGGTCCTATCTCCCCGGGCTGCGGATGGCCCTAAGTGCCTCGACCAGCTCCTCATATGTGAACGTTGTGACCGGAGCCGACATATTGCGTCGACTCGCGGCACGTTCGCCCTCAACCTGGCGCTTCTTGAAGCCAGGGACCACGTGAAAAACTTTCATCTCGGGCATTCGACGCGAGATGCCCTGCGAGATGCCCGGGGGGACCTTGATGCCCTTTGCGGTAGCTGGCGGCCCTTGAATATGGCCGAGTTTGAGATCAAAGGCGTCGTGAGTATGGGTCGCCCATCTTGCGATTGCCTCAAGGGCAGGCTGCAAGGTGTCTTCCATCTTGGATGCCGTTGTGTGAGGTATGTGGAAGGAAGAGGTTGAGATTGCTCAGGCTCTTCGTAAATGCTACGAGTGGAGCGGCAGTGATTCAGCGTCACGAGAACTGCGCATATTAGGTAATCGGCCATGCTTGCCTGAGAACTTTTGCATTTATTTTTTATTGACGGACTGTTGTGCCCTCACATGCTCATATCTTTGTGCTGCCCGCGTCCTCATCAGCAAGTCTGTTGTCTCACCCTGCTACCTCTGCGTCCGCAACTGCGCCCATGCCCTCGACGATAAATATAATAGAGTGATAGTTGGTTTCGAGTATAGAAACCAAAAGAGCATAGTGGGAAGACCATTCGGCTTGCTGGTGATCATCGTTAGAAACCTCACGCAACGACAAGGTATGGAAGAAACATGATGCGCTCTTAAACACTATGAAAGCAACAGTATCTAGAAGACCCCCCATGCTCTACCCATGTGCTTCCAGAGCCAGTTCAATTGTATCATTGCTTGCACCGTCCAAAAGTGTTTGTTTGCTGTTAGAGTCGTTGGTTAGGTCGCTTGATGTCAGCAACAACACTACTGGATTTATATTTATAGGTGCTGATATAATTATACTTAAGTTTCAATACAACTCACGGTTTTATTCACTCGCTATTTATTTATGTCTCTCTTGATTCTTCATTTATTGAATGGTAAGGTATATAGAGAAATAATATCCACACCAATAGCCACCGAAAGCAACAGCTGAATGCCTAACCTTTACCTAACACTGTCACTTCACAGCACTGCCAGCCCGTCCATCTCCTCCTCCATCTTCCTGCAACCAAACTCCTCTCTACCACATCACCACAACCTCATTCACCAGTTTTTCTTCAATCTTCTTTCACCATGCCCCCAAAATGCGATCGCGGAAGACGACCCTCTGATGGAGGTATTGAGACCACGGCGAATTCTCTGCTCCAGCCGGACATTCGCCTCGAAGAAGACATGCGGCCTATGCTGGAAAGCGCGTGGGAAAAGGGCCTCGAGTCATTGGCAAAATATATCCAGGAAGAGGTGCCGCAGATGACGGACGAGGAGTATCAGAAGCAAGGCATGCCCGGCCATCCGCATCCTCTGTTCAGTGAACACTGGACTGAACAAGATGAGGCCAAGCTCCAGGAGGACCTGAAAGACAGTGTTCTGGCGTGGGCGCTCACGGCCAAGGCGCAACCCAAGATGGCCTGCCTCTGGAAAGTCTCCTTACGACTCTTTGGGTACGATCCTCTTACTCTCTTCACTTTGCGCGGCGACGACCTTGATGCAGGTGTCACTGGGATCATAACGATACAGGGCCGCGATTACCCGAGTCCACTTTGGTCACAGAACTTCTGCAAAAAGCTCACTAGGATCATGACCCATCCTATCTGGAAGGGGCGAAAGCCTTGGCAGTTTATGCTGTTTGTGATCAAGTGGGCGGTCATTTGCCGGACCGGTGATCGTCGCCCACTCGCGCAGGCAGACATTGAAGTGCTTGAGTTGGCGCGATGTCAAATCGTCCAAGGTCCGCCCGACGCGTCTTCACCGGATGGGCTCAAACAGCATCGACGTATTGTTCAGGCAATCCGCGGATGGCCAACTGATGAGTCAAATCTGCTCAACGCCATCGCCGACAGATACGCGTCGGGCGACGATAACGACACCTCCTCTCCTGACTTCTACACAGTCACGACCACAGATCTCACGACCATCATAGAGAACCTGGACCGCGGCGATGGAAGATCAGTGGTAATTTCATGCGAAGTGCATTTTCAAGCCATGCTGTGCATCCTGGAATCCTACACCTGGCCCAGTAAGGAAGAAGTCATACCGCTGTACAAGAGTTGCTGGCTCAATATCGAAAGAAGGCGTGGGAGAGCTCGAAAAGCCACTGAGATTGTCATGGCCGCACGTCAAAAGGTCATAGAGCCCAACCCTTGGGCCTCGCGGGTCGAAACAGAGGCACAGGAAGGGGAGGAACGTCGGCCGACCATGGCTTAATAGCTAGAGCGATGAAATCTGACCTAGCTGTTTCGCAGAGAGAGGCACGAAGCACCTTCGGTTGGTTTCCCGTTGCATGACGTTGCTAGGAATGAGACTGACATTGGCGATAGGGAGATCGACAACCAGGCCGACTGGCCACTCACCACTGGCGGGTTGATTAACGTACAATGCCACCGACGAGGCAAAGAATTCTTTTTCCCACGAGCGATGGTTGTCTGAGAACTGAACGACGAACAAAGAAGGGGCTGCTTCCCCTTGTAAAGCTAGCGTGCAGGGAGGATATGTCTGAAGAACCGACTGCCACATCCGTGTTATCGAACAACCACTAAAGAGACCATTCGACTTGTTTGGGACGGAATAGGCACTGGTAAGCCCATTTCTCTGTCGCTCCCATTACAGGTTGCCAAACGAAGAATATCGCTGACAATCTGCGCCTCCAGATCCCCATGAACGACACCCTGGCCCACGACAGACCTACGCTTGGACACGATGCAAAGTTCTTTATCTTGGCCCGTCGCATGCATGGCGAATGGGGAGTATGGGGTTGGGTGGAAGGTCAGATAGGAGATACGTTACGCAGAATCTGGTTTGCTTTTTTTCTTGCAATCAAGTCAAGAACGTACAAGTGATCAATGTTCAGTATGCGACCCCGTTCTTGACCAAGCCAAGTGATACCACGAGAGCCTTTCTCGATTGCCAAGATCTCATTTCCACTCTTTGTGCTTGTCTAGAAACAGAAATAGCAGCAACGATGAGTGAAAGAATACGATGCCGGTTGTGAATTGATGCACCTCTTCCTGACCTAAGTAACATCATAAATTCTTAGGTAAATAATTAAAGAAACATGATCATAAGGCAGCTAATAACTTACCTTACTCTAAGCTAGAAATTTATTAGTCTTATCCTAAGTTTTTCCTAGCTATTGATGAGGATGTTGACATGGTTAGGTAAGGGGCCAACAGAGCATTCTTTCAGCCGGGTGGCAACGACCTACTCGGCGTCTTTAAAGCAAGACGCAAACAACAGGGATATGTATGTGCATGTGTGGGCATTGTTGGCCGTTTGCACTGGCAAAGTGGGAGTTTGCTGGACTAGCACCACTTACCGGTTTTTTGCCGTTTGTGCTAAACCTCCTCTTTCCACCCTCCAAATCAACACAACCTCTCTCTTTCACCATTCCCCCCCACGCTCCCGACCTACTCCGACGTCCTCCTTCTTTCTTTTCTTCTCCCTACATTATATCTATACTAAAATATAATGGACGAAACCCTCCAACCTACGCTCGATGCAATCGCGGGTTGGACTACCAACCCCAGCCAGCTCGCCTTCGATGTCCGATTCGGCCATATCCGAGGGCCAGCGGCAACAGCCAAAGGAATCAGGATCCCCTTGCGCATCTCCCTTCAAATGCCAGACGTGGCAGTCATTCACGTAGTGCCGAACTTCAAGAAGGCACCCGTTATCCAGGGGCGCGAAAGGGACCCGATGCTCAGAGGCCAAGATTCTCCGGTTCACACGCACACATACGTGGAGATGATCGCCTTGCTTCAGCGCGCTCGCCAGTGTCTAGGAGGGTAGAAACTTCCAGGCGCGGCAGGTCGCTCCAGCGCAACGATCATCATCATTGATGCTGACCCCGACTTCTCGGCCGATTTCGGTCTTGCTCTCGCAGCCACCACCACATTCGCCATCTCAGCGGCCTCAGACAATGGTGCGAAGATGCGTGTTCTCACTCTTTCCTGGGAGAAGATCCACCCCGTGACCAAGAAGCTCTTCGGTCGCGGCGGTGTCCCGGAAGAGTTTCTCGTCTCCGATCCTGGTCACACGAAACCCAACAGGTTTGAGCACAAAGATGTGCTCATGGTGCTGGACCGTGCAGCCGATCATTTTGATCCTGGAGGAAAACATCAGGCTCTGTGCTTCCAGAATGTTGGGAATGCAGGATGGCCATCAGATGTCCTCTCCGTGTACGGCTTCGACACGGTCCAGGAACATCCCGGTGACCCAAAGCGCTGCCTTCTCTATATTGGGAATGGCGTTCGGATCCCGGGGATCTTTCAGGGAGCTGACTTTGTCCATGTCGTAACGAGTGATACCACTCGTAAGCAGATCTTCGATCTCCAGACTAGGCAGGTCCTCGCTGTCACTGTTGAGCTCTCAACGTCAGAGAGACAACAGCAAGAGACTTGGGCGCAAAGAACGAACTGTTCAAATCGCCATGTCTATGTATCTGCGACATTCCTAAGTGGGGATAATTTGAGGCGTCCTCGACGACTGGAAATTCTTAACGCTCAAGTTGACGGCTTCATTGTTGGGATGACCGCGTTTGCCCACTGGCCATCTTCATTCACGGCTTTGGCAAACTATCTTCACTCCATTGACCCAGGCGACGTGTTACTTGAGATGCAACAGCGCCTCCTTCGGCGGCGGCTGATAAAGCCTGACGATGGTACCATGCTGGGTTGCTCCCTGGCCCTCCCTCAATATATGCACCAGACCTTTCATGAGTTTCTACCACTGGTGGAATATGACTCGCGTATCGCCCAGTTCCTCTGCTTAGAATCGAGCACGAGACTGGCGAATACCGCAAAGATCCAGATTGCTATGGCTCTCACGGCCAGCGTACGAGATATGTTCAAGCTGGCCGTGCACCTCATGGGCCGAGATGAGGGCAAGGAGCTTCGAGAAGATGCACGCAGGGGATTACTACGGGATCTTTCTCCTTGCGGAACTACCTTCACGACGCTCGGGCTGATGAAGTCACACAAGGCCGTCGCGGATTCAGATTTGGCAGCAGAGAAGGACCGCGAAGTGCGCGGCCAGTGGCTGTTGATGAACGTTCCAGTTGTAAAGAGAGCACTGGAAATGTACTCTGATTTCCTGGTCACTTGGCAATTCTGCGGCAATGCGGTGACGCAATTTTCAACTGGCCAGTTTGGCGATGAAGGCCGATATTTGTCTGCTGCTGAAGCCGACGAAGTGTACCTCCACCTCGCTCAGGCGTTCACATATCAGATGGTGACCGTCACTTTCCGACCGAACATGAGGCCGAAGATGGTAGACGCTACGTCGGGTCGAACCGTATCATGTTCGCCTTTTGTGGCCTGCGCAGTCTCCTGGAAAGCCATACAAGACATTGATGGCGATTCCTGTGTTGGTTTCTATACTGCAGGGAGGCGCGATGGGGAACTCATCGAGATCTTGGACTGGAACTGGATTCCGTCCAGAGTCTGGAACAAATGGCTGGAGCAGCCTGGGGCTGGTGGCTCAATTGGACATCTGGGTTTCAAGACACGCCACCCTCCACATCCTAACAAGGATGAGGCGTAGTCTTGCGATGCCTGGAAAACAATGATGTCCGACAAGACTTGTCGAGTCATCAGTATGCAAAAGGTCAGGTTGAGGCGGAAGACTTGGACGTCAGGCGGAACTAAGAGGTGAGTTTGCATGCCATTGACTGAGGTTTCAATTACTGACCAGAGAAACGAAACCAGACAAAACGAGACAAAGATACTAATATCCCGACCTATACACCACCATCGAGAAAAAGCGGACACCTCTCACCCATACGAGTAACGCCACACGAGACCCGAGACCACCGACCTACGGTTCTGAAACCTTTCGGCCCCCATAAAGCTCGTCTACGACACGATGCTAGATGGTTCGACGACAAGGCGCTACCACACCCAACATCGCCCAACCGAAAGACCCGGGAGACGAAGTAACCTCCGAGGAGGGGGAATTTGGGATTGGCCACAATACGGGGCAGTAGTCTGCATGCCGCAACCCAGGGGCCATGACAACCTCCAACAGGGTTCCTGGTATCAGATTTTCACGTGAGTTATGGGAACCAAAGCCTCTCAGGGCAGCGCTAATATTGGCTACCAAGTCCAATTCACGAGCTGGTTGATTCAGCAGGATATTCCCGCATCGAGCAGCAGGCGTTTCAACACAGAAGTCGTTGATATTGGCAAATGCACTCTCGCAGATTCTCCAACCATCAACTCTGGTCAACACCAAGCCCTCAAGAACCCTCCATTCAACCAAGTCGTTACCCTTTCCCATTCTCACGACAGCCGACCAATGAGCCGCAACAAGCACAAGGGCTCAACCTCTTCCCATCCCTCCGCCTTACCACGACTAGATTGCCTCTGGCTTCCGAGCCATGGCGAGAACTACGTGCCTATGCGACTGGTAGGTGATAGTTATCTGGGCGGCAATCTCGGGGAGCTCGACTTGGATCCTGTACTAGAACAAGTTGTATATATCTCTACACCGAGAATCTGGAAAACAAAAGTGTTGACCACCGCAAAGGGGCTCTGATTGGCTGCGCGTTCTCTTCGAGGCGAATGTCCGGCTGGAGCAGAGAATTCACTGTGGTCGTAATGCTTCTAGTAGAAAGTCGTCGAATATCGTATGGCTCCCTAGCAACTGGCTCTACTTCGTCGGAACTACATGGTAACTTGCATGCCACCAGCTACGTTACGATAGCTCCCCCCTAACTCTCGGGATTCCGTCCAATGGTCCATCTGATCACACATCCCAGCAATGCCCCGTCATTAACCTCCGCCTCCAGCTGGTCAAAATGGCGCTCAACCTGCTCATGAGACTGAACCCACTCAAAGCCCCCTCTCTCGACAATCCCATGTAAGGACTGTCGCCCTGCTCGTATCATAGTCTTGCTTCCAACGGCATGAACGGCGGGATCACTGAAGGTGCTGAAGTCGAGATGCGTGCACTCCACGTACCCGGCTTCTTTCAGCTGACCTTCCAGTGCCGTTGGGCTCCTGTTTTTATCGTGGTCAGTAAGCAACGGTTAACCTCATGAATTTGATGTACAGCACTCTCCCCGTAAGACATGTGCTGTAATGACTTGCACGACCATGTCCGCTTGAAACACATAACGGTAGAATGTACTCACAACACATCTCTTCCAACTGACTTGGCAAATCGCACATCAGTGCCGATCCATTTTTGAAATGTCTCGGTCATTGGGATACAAGTCCACGACGGATAACCTGTCTCATCCCACATGAGATACCCATTCGGTTTAAGTAAAGTTCTCAGATTTTTTGCCGCCGGTAGCCATTGGCTAGCTGTCAAGGCAAACATCATGAGCCGTACATGCACAAGGTCATATTTGCCTTGCTGCTCTAGCGGAAACGGCTCCAGAATGTCGCCGAATGAGAGCTTGATGTTAGGCTGTAGGTCTTTGGGCGACAAGAATTTAGATTGGTCGATGTCGTAGCCATCTAGGCGTGCATCGCTAGGAAGCTCAGTAGCCAAGTCGCGAAGCCAAACACCTGTGCCAGTTCCGATGTCAGCGACTGCCGGTGGGCTGTCGAGAGATGCAAGATATGAGTAAATGCTTGATGGAAGTAGCGTCTTAGTCAATAATAAAATACCCGCATGCTGGTTGGTCAGGCGATCGGCCTCAGCCATCGATTCGCCATTGTTGAGAGTATAGATGCGTGATCCAGTCATAGTGAATAGCAATGTTAGGAGAACTGATACAGGCTTCTATGCAGCTGGCCGCAGGTAGTGTTCTATTATATATCTATCCTTTTCAGTTCCAGGTTACTGATACAGGAAAGGATTAACGACGTAGTAGTCGGTTGTTCCGGAAGAAGTATTACAGTTTAATTATCCTTACACCGACGATGTCTTCTAATGCTGGCTCCGGAGTTTCCGCAGTGATTACATTTTTTTTTAACTAGCTGTCAACTGACAAATGTCTGATCCTAATAACCTCCTGGCAAAGCTTACGATGTACAACTTCTATATTTACCACCCTCTTATCTTCTAAGCAGGCATATGTCTCTAAGGCATACCTCTTGCCCTACTAAACACTACGTATAAGTGGACGACAAAAGCTTTGCCTAAGTAGACAGGGACGCGCCGTTTATATGCCTTACTCGGTCCGGTTTCCTTTTTCTTTTTACCCCGTAAAGAGATAATGGTCCTAGGAATAATCGACAACACCAAGAGTCGCGCTATCCTAAGTCGACTTAAATCCATACATTGCGGTTAAGCACCCCTGACAGAAAGCTACCATGTGCCTAGAAGTGGGACTAGAAGACGTAATATCAGACTTGACCAGAAATAACGTCTTGGTAGCATTATAACCAGCTTGTCATCAAGGTAATGGCGACTGTAGAATGTAGGTAGCAAGTTTTACAATTCACTATAAACACTGGCATGTGGGGAAGATTTACTGGATGCTGGGCAATTAATATCCCTGCCTTTGGTATCGTCGGGAGCTACGAAACACCAGGACAATAGGTCCGCCCTTTGTCCATAACCAAACTTGCGCCATGCAAGAAGTCGTGGTCAATATGAAAAGCCTCGTGGTTAGAATACCCACCCTAATCATTCGTAAGTTGCCGACCCCAGCCGCCCAGGAAACCTTAGACGCCCGACGTCGGCCAGAAATACTCATGATTGGGCCGAGCCCGTCAGAACGTGACAGGGGCAAGTAGTCTGGGGTATGGGTGTCGCGTAACGGAAGAGAGTATGTAAACGGATGATAGTGGAGTGGTTCACGTATCGGCGTTATAGCTACAAACTTTGAGAGTCACATCGTAACGTTGACAGCACCTGGCTACCTCCTTCTCCCTCGTTGTTGACCAACCAGCATTGGGGTTAGAATAAGCTTTTGCTGTCAGTCAGGGGGTACCGTACGACGCCTCGCCGACCCACTCCCAGAGCAACCCAGGCCTTGAAGATGGGTTAGACTGTCTCGCGAGTCCAGAAAAATGTCGCTTTCGCTCCGCACCCGGGGGACCTCCCCTGCCAGATCAACACCTCATCTATGATCTTATTGACGTCTACGTAAATACCTCAGCCGAATGTTCCGTGGGCCAAGCCAGTCCTGGCCAGGGTGCTTGGTTCCCTATATACTGCAGCCCATCTCCGCAATTTAGTGTTACAAGTTTTCTCGTAGTAATCCCCATCTTCTCCAACTTCTGATTCATATTCGAACATGCGTATTCCTCAGTTTATGAGGCGGGCTTTGGTCGCCCTGCCCCTTTTCAACCCCTGGGACAAGAGTCAGTGGACTGCTTCGGACGACACGGTCCGTGGCGGCAAAAGCCGCTCCTATCTAGAGGTGCTCGAGCCTCATACCAATGACAATCCCTTCAAAGAGTCCATCATCAAGTTCTACGGGCACCTAGACTACGAGACACTTGGAGGAGCAGGATTTGCCTCCCAACGAACCGTCGATGACTGGCCAGGTCTTGACTTGTCTGAATATGACAGCATCATCCTGGAGATACCATACACAGACGGCAAGAAGTACTCGTTCAACCTGAAGGACACTGTGCTCCCCGATGTAGATGGCAGGGAGCAGGCCACCATCAGTTGGGAATACGACTTCCAGCTTCCAGCGACATATTCCAGCCAGGCTTCAGATTCTGTTGAATCGGTAATTGTCAAGTTTTCGGATTTGCAGCCCACGTATCGGGGTACGATACAGAACGATACAGCTCCGCTTGATTTGGCGAGCATCAAGAGGGTCAACATTATGATCCGTAGGTATGTATTGTCCTAGGTTGTCGATAGGGGTATGGGTTACTGACAAAATGTAGTTTCTTTGCAGAGCAGGAAGGGGACTTTGAGCTGCGGATCAAGTCTATCAAAGCTGTTCAGGCCAATCCTTATGTTGAAGTTCGAACTCAACACGATCTATTGTCTAGAGAAGCTCTCTCCCGGCTGTAACCTTAGATATCTTGTCATTAAGAAAGAATAGCAATTAAATGCTTCATAAATGCAAGTCTCTTCCAGCAGTGTGCTCTCTTAATCTAACAGAGCCCGAACTGACAAACGAGCGAAAGAGGCAAGTGGCCTGAACGAAATTACTGCAAACGCTTCTCTTTGATCCGGAGAGCCATAGAAATATTATTTACTCGGTCCATGAATTCGTGTGCATTGTCATCGGTCCGAAGCGTTTGCTGCGACTTGCCAGTGCGAACAGCCGACAAACGAGCACCTAAAATTTCCCCCTCCCGCTCCTTCCATTTCTCCCCTCTTCATCACCTCTAACCACAACAACCGCAAAAACATATCAGCAGCTACAGCTACAACCAAAATGTCGGAAAACCATCATCCAGGTGCTGGGAGCGGTCGTGGAGGTCGTGGAGGACGTGGTGGTCGTGGTGGCTATGGCGCAACAGGCCATGGCTATTATGACTATCCAGGAGGTCAGGACGGTGATCGCGGTGGCTACGACGCAACAGGTCATAGCCACTATGGTCATCCAGGTGGTCAGAACGGTGCGTTCCCTGGTTACCAGGCCGGTCCTCCCATGGGCATGAACCCAGAGTACGGTCGAGGGTACGACTCGGAGTACAACCAAGGATGTTACCCAGGTCCGCCCCAAGAATGGAACCAGCCTCCGGGTTTTGGTCCGACTTGGCGATGGGTTCCAGGCCATTATGAGTTTACTGGCCCGGCATGGTCCAATGAACAGGATGTTCCTCAGTGGCCTCAGCATGCCCTTCAAAGGGGTCGAGACAATGGCCACAGAGCGAACCCTCGTTTTGAAGAAGCGTCCGTCTCCACAGAGCAGGATCGGCCGAAGAAGAAGCCCAAGAACATGGTCAAGTCAGGCAAGGCAAGCTTGGTCAAGAACGATGGCGGGGCCAGCATTGTCAAGGACACATCCATCTACGAGCTCTTGGGAGATGATGTCTATGCGTTTTCGGCTCGAACTCCTGAGGAAGTAGAGGAATTGGCGGAATTGGTGGAATTGGCGAGATCTATCGATAAGGGCCATGGCGTCCAAGGTTCCATGAGACCCATATCGAAGCCAAGTACGATGTTCACTAGGCGGAGGAGAAAGGCGGGAGACATCAGCAGGGACTTGAGCAACGTCTTTAGCGGTCAAAGGACTCTACCAGCGCCCGAGGGCAATGAAGCTGGCAAGAACGATGATGTTCCAATGACTGAAGGACAGGAAACAGCCTCTGGACAGACTGTCGTGCCCCAAGAGGCTCAAGATGTCACACTGGACGACACTGACCCGATTCCCCAGCAGCAGGATGCGAGTCTTGAAGAGGTGACAGAGCCTTGCAACGAGATTGGCAGCTGTGGGAACTGTGGGAGAGACGATCATCCTGTGTCAGAGTGTTAGGTTAATCAGGAATCTGGATCCATTGCCTGGTTTGACCAAGCCAACATGCCCCCACTAAGAGGCAAGTTTTGGTTTCCGCTCATGGAGGAGTACATGAAGGGTAAGTTGTCGAAAGCGACATGCAGGCCGGAGCTAACATCAGTAGCAGTCAGCTAAGGCACCCTGCCGTTTCAAGAACATTCAGCCGCCGCTGGTCACGTCCGAATCTAGCACGATCACAAAGCAAACGACATACCTTCCCATAAGCTATCCACCAGAGCGCGGGAAGCTACCATTAAGGGAAGGGGTGTCCGACAAAACTACAACATACTCAAACTTCCCATCAAAGACCGACCTTTAAGCATACAACATCGGATAAGTCCTGAAACGTCGAGGGACCATCAGCCATCCAGAAGTGAAGAAAGACTTCAGAAAGGAGATTGTATTGAGGTGGTAGGAAGGATTTGTGCTGCAGCAAGACGGAGGAGGAGATGGGGGGGCTAGCAGTGCTACGAAGTGTTTGGCAAAGGTTATGCATGAAGTTGTTGCAGCAGCCCTTCGATACACTTCTTCACATGCTTTGCAATTTAATAAAGATATACATGAATGAATGGAAGAAAACCGTGAATCATGTTCAAATTAAAATAAAGCTCAGTTCCAATAGATATGAATCCCCGTTATCTGAATCAAGCAACCTGACTGAGCAACCTGATTGGAATCACTACAAACGCTTCTCTTTGACCCAGAGAGCCAAGACAATAGTCACCAACGCCGAGACGATTAGCAAGGCATATGTTGCGTGGAAGCCGTCGATGTAGGCTTCCACAACTAATTTCCTTGTCGGATCAGCAAGATCCTTGATGTAGTCCAGGTTCTCCATCGCTTTTCTGGCAATCTACACATGTCAGTCTTGATTGAATCAATGACGAAGCAAAACTCACTTGGCCGCCATTCGCAATACCCTTGAGATTGTTCTCCAGCGAGTGCTGCAAAGTCGCTTGGAACAAAGCATTGTGCGCACTCAAACCAGCAACGGCGCCAATGTTGCCGCAGAGATAGTACCCAGTGCCCGCGATCGCCATGTCGACACTCTCAACCGTAGCCGCGAGTCCAATGTACAGAGAAGCATGCGCAAGGCCAATGCCGAAACCCCCAGGGAAGAGGAATAGCGTCTGCCAGCTGGGCGTCGACCCGCGCCAGCAAACAAGCAGCAACGTCCAAGCGACGGCTGAACAAAGGCCAGAAATTATGCAGGGAATCCCGTATCGACCCGTCCTAATTTGTTAGCGTTTGCCATGTTTGCTTGGATCGACTCACTTCTTGATGTAAGCACCCGTGAGCAAGGCGCCGAGGGTGTTGCCCAAAACTGACGGGATCAGGGATGCGCCCGCGACAGTGGGCGAAACATTACGCGTCACTTGAAAGTAAAGCGGAACAAACATCATCATGCCCGCTAGGGTAGAGCAGCAGAGGATCATGACTGAGTAGAACAGCACCACATGGCGGTTGGCCAGGAGGTGGAGGGGAAAGACCGGCTCCGTTGCCCAGAACTTTTCGACAAGGCAAAACAGAGCGCCAAATCCGAGGCCTGCAATTGTGAGCAATGCGAGAGTCGGCGATGACCAGGTCAACTTGTCTCCGCCCATGTCGAGAACGAGGAGGAGGCAGAGAATGGTGCAGCTCATGGCCGCAGCGCCGGCAAAGTCGACACGCTTCAGGCCTACTGTCCAGCTCTTTGTGGTGCTACCCGTCTTTGGTAACTTGAAAGTGACCAGGAGCATTGCGATGATGGTCAAAGGAGCCTGGCAAAGGAACGCCCATCTCCAGCCAATGGTCTGAGTGAGGAAGCCACCAATGACACCCCCGGACGAACGGCCTGCCGTTTGGACGATATTGATATAGCTTCGATAGGTTGCGACGTCTCTCAGTGGAACGAGGTCTGAAGGCATTAACCAGTGTCCATGGCATCTAAAACACACGTACCTGTAATAAGGATAGAGACTAGAGAGACCATGCCAGCCCCTCCAATGCCTTGGATGACTCGACCAACGATAATCTGGCCCATCGAGCTTCCCAGTCCACTGCAAAAGTTAGTAAAAGCAGAAACTGCCAGCGTTTGACTTACCAGATGACGCTCCCCCCTGAAAAGAAGGCATAAGAGGTCTGGAGCATCGCCTTGCGCCCAAATATGTCGCTCAGCTTTCCGTACAGCGGCTGTCCGACACATGTGGCGAGCATGTAGCTAGAGAATAGCCAGCTTGCATTCTTGAGGTCGTCGAACTCGGCCGTTATAGAACCGTAAGCGGCGAGAACGAGGAAGGTATCTGTCTGAGAGACAAAGACACCTGTGATGGTCAGTGACGAAGATGAGAGTAGTCAGGGGTCATTTACCGATTAGGAGCACCGACAGAATACCGTAGATGGGCTGTCTTGGTTCCGGCTCGGCCTTGTAGAGTCAGCATTGAGCAGCCTTGCTAACAGTGTAACTCACCTTGTCACTGTCCGTTTTGGTGGGCAAGAGTGGGCTGGTTTCGTCCACTACTTGGTTCTCCACATCATGCTGAGGCGGGGGTGTAGATCCGGCCATGTTTGGTCTCTTGTCAAGTGCCTCGGAGCCTGAGTTATGGCGGCTATCGACGATCAAGAAGCGAGGATTTTATACCCAGCATCACCATACACCAGCTCATCAATAACCTATTCATCCATTCCGTACAACAGGCGAGAACCTCTCTAGTGAGCATCGCCACTTGTTGGTGACAAGGATAACAGGATCCTGCCTCTAGCTGCAACACCATGATTCGTACCCAGGCAGCGGATCGAGGTTGCCAAGAGGGTCGCGACTACGCGACATGCCTTCACGGCGCCAACGTTGCTGGTCTCGGACGTTCCTTTGATGTGACGAGGCAGGATGTGTTTATACGGGTTCCTTCTTGGGCAAGCTGCAGATGCATTTGCTGCAATCTCGACCGTTGGATGGTGTGCTAAGTGGCAACGGCCAACACGATGTTTCGGATGGGGGACCTGTCACCACATGGTAGTCGCTCAAGACATGACTCTTCAGCATTCCTTTCCCTGTAACTTGTCAGAAGATGAGCATCAAGTCATCGTCACAGGTCAAGATAACTTCAGGGCTCGGAGTTGTCCGGCTTGCGAAGTGCACGACACTTACCCATTAACTGGTTTAAGTTTGTGTCTAACGGTCATAACCGGTAATGCGTGATGCCGCCGGCATCCTCCTCCCGATTATAGCAATAGCCACAGATTCCTTTCCAAGAGGTACATCCAATCAGGATTGATGCTCTTTGTCCTGTCCTTGCATGATCAAATGCAGCTCTTCGCCCAAAGGGAGATATGACGAGACAGATGTGAGTTCAACATGCTGATAACCGTGTATACCCAGAACTGCGCTCTGCCTTGGCTGTTGGTGATATCTGCAACTCACGGGCCACTGAGCTCCATCGAGGTCCTTTTGAGCCAGTTGATCAAGGCCAAGGCCAGCCACTTCTGCAACTCTTCGGACAAGGCTGCCGTGAGTACAGCCAACGGGCTACCACACATCTGGTAGCCAATCCTGTTCCAAAGAATGGGCCGAAAGACACTTGGACAGCAAACATGATGGTCGCTTATATGCGCGGATCTTTTTAACGACTGGGAACAGTATTAGCCCTGCATAAATGAGCACTCGAGAGTGAAAATAGTAACAAACAAGAAAATATTACCTCAAAAAAGTCATTGTAGTAATGTCGCAAGGCAAAGCCCCATCTCGTCGAGGCCGTCGTACAGGGTAGCGGCGGCCCCACATGCCGGAACCCAAAGTGCCCCTCCAAACATGCATGGTGCATTGTTTACTTTGCATCAGCCTTAATTCCACTCCGCCTTTACATACCGATATCTCTACAAACTGCACCACTAGTTCACCGAGTCCATCTTGATGGTATCCCCATAAAGCCATCCCGCGATGGCTACCGTTCAGTCCACCCGCACCCGCTCCGCCCGCTTGGTCGCCAACTTCTCCAAGTCGGCCCAACATGCGCCACCAGCTCCCCAACCCGCTAGCCAGGGCCCTTCTGCTCTGTCGCTATTTTTGACCAACCTACGTCTTCTCGATCTCGATCAGCATGAGGATTGGCCGGGAATATGTGCCGAGACCTTTGCGATGGGTGGCACAAGTGCCCAAGGACAAAAGAAGAGAGTACATTGTGTCGAATGGGCTCTGTTCCAGCTCTTTGCACTCTGGGACCCCGAAGAGACGAAAAAGGTATGAGGCTCATACAGAAGAGTGACATGGCTAACATTTTGCAGAAACTGAAACCGTTCTTCCCTCCCCTCGATCAAGTCCAATCAGTCAACCTGCGGGCCGCCCTGTTGCGAGCTCTCGAGCTAGCCAAGAAGAATGGGGTACTTGGGAGAGATGCTATTGTACGAAAGACAATGCTGGATGAATGCAGGGGCGACAGACTTGAGGAAGTTCTTGCTGCCTTTTCTTCTGCGGTCCTGAAGCATGTCATTGCTGAAGAGTTGTCAACAGGCGGTGAACATGCCGCCCGAGCACTTGGACTTGCTCTCGAGGATCGAGGATACAAGAGCGACAATACGGATCTCGCTACGATGGTTCTGGCGCACAAAGTTTCGATCACCCGGATATTGAAGAGCAAGGGAGCCACAAATTCTAGGTTTCGTGACTTCTCTCAGCTCTTGGCCGCCAAAGAGACGGATATTGCAAAGCGATCCGAAGCGCTGCAGGCTTTGGAGAAAGAGGGCAAGACAATCTCCGACGATGCGCGGTTGGAAATGTGGCGGACCATCCGAAACAACTGGTCTGGCAACGAGCGGTGGATGGAGACTTTACTTTATGGAGACACGGCCTCGAAAAAGGACGGATTGCTAGGAATGCCTTTCGACCGTGTATGGCGGAGGGTTCAGCAAGGTCGATTGGGAGAACTTGAAGAGCATGGAAGTGGTCTCTTGGAGCAACTCGATGGCCGAGTCCAGGTGCAAAAGGATCGACTTCAGAAATGGGAAAAGTTCCGCCGCCAACTGTCCGAGCACCAACCCAAGCCGTCCCCCTCGAAGGCCAAGCGACGAGAGTCGAGGGAAAAGGGCATCGACTTTGGATTTGGTGCCCATGAGGCCCTGCATCTCGGAAGAGCCAGTCCTAGGAAGACCATTGGTAAGCGCTCTTGGAATAAGGAGTATGATAGTCTCATCCGCGGCTTGAACGACGAACTCCTCAAGTCAAAGCCTCAAAAGTCTTCGGCACTGGCCTTTCTACAACGCCCTGCTACCAATGCGCCGGCCATAAACATCCCGCCGCCTGCCGTGGAGGAAGAGGATGAGGGAGAGATCAGCGAGTTGGAGGACGTGGAACCATTCACAGAGGCCCCAATCAGGTCATTCCAGTCAAAGTTGGATATCTCGAAAAGACGGCCGGTGAGACCGACACTTTTGCACAGAGTCGACTCATTTGCTTCGCTTTCGGAGAGCACCAGAAGCCTTCGCAAGCCCTCAGAAGACGAAGCGCGCATTCTTCGCGCCTCATCGGTAGAACGGACCAGTTCGCCTGAGCCTGACGATGGCGACCCGACTGTTGCTGTCTCTCCCCACCCAGAACACGAGATTTCTCCTGAGCAGTCTCCTCACCTTTCTCCTGAACTCTCTCCTGAGCCTTCACCCCAGCCTTCTCCTACCCAAGAGCTGGCCGATCAGATTCTCGAATCTATGGAGCAAGCATCCCCGTCACCCGTCAAAAAGTCCAGGCCTCGACATACCCTTTCTCTTGCTGAGCGAACTCGCATGTCTATGGGTCGTGGATTTGGGTTCCCCGATCACGATGAACCCGATCTTCCTCTTGCTCCGACGCTTGCAAACACAAACCCTCCAGAGGATATCAGCCAGACTCTTGTGAACGACGAATTCGAGGACCTCACTGCACGGACTCGGAAGAGTATGGCCGGTTTCGAAAAGGCAAAGCAAAAGGCTCAGATGGAGAGGAGACGGTCACTGAGAAAATCCAGACTGCCGCCGCCTAGAAAAGAGGGAAGTCACTTTCCCAAGGTAGAAGAGGAGGAGGACCAGACGATCTTGGCGGAGGAACTCATGGCACACGAGGATATGGAGGCGGTGTTCAGATCCCGACCCAAGATCAAGGCCAGCCCTCTCGGGACTCCTACTCGAGAGTTGGATGACGACTACATGTGATTTCACGATAACGACTTAGACTGAGCGTCAATGCCATTCATACATGCTTATTTTACATGGATACTATACAATCATCTACCATCCCTGCCTTTTCAGCTCAATGACCCGGGTGACAGTCGCCTTGAAGCCGTGCTTGAATCGGGACCGCCACCGCTGACTCCTCAGTCTCTTCTTCTTAAGACCTTTGCGCTCGTGGAACTTTTGGCTGTGATACTTGTTCTTGACCTGGTCCTCGCGAATGATTCTTGAGAGTATCCGGAGGGCAACGGTGGGCGTGGGGCCGCTTGTCGAGGACATCCGGTCCTTGATAAAGACTGTGCGGCCAGTGACGGGCTTGGCACGGATTTGTGGTCGCTCGATGGGGCTTGCGGCTACGGAATCGCCAAAGGCGCTGGCTTTGCTGGCGACCAAGGCTGCGATGTCGATGATGCTCTTGGAGGACGTCGTAGAGGCGGTATAGGGGAACTTTTCGGTGGGCTTGGACTCTGCTTGGGGAGCTTGGGCAGGCGGAGGAGGAGGGGGTAGGTCGGATGCTTGCGTCTGAGGGGCCTTTGAAGCGTCTGCCCTCGGGGTCCTGGGACTGGGTTCGTGTTGAGCTCGCTCGGGGGTCTGAGTCTTGGGCTCGGGGGTACGCGTGATGTTTCCTATGAGAGGATTCGTTCGACGGGGAGCATCATCTGACGGGCCGGCTCGGAAAGCGAGAGAGGTCGAAAAGGCTCTCGTGAATGGTGAGGGAGCTACCCTCGACAGCATTGAGCCGCCAAATCTGGTTGGGGCGGCCCTGGTAGAGGTTAGCATTGATCTTAAAGGTATACAATTTGACTCCCATACATTTTGCGACAAACGCCAACGTATACACCCAATTGGCTGTCGTCGTCGAGGTTGAATCCAGACAGCAGAGTGAAAAGTCGCGATGTCGGAAAAATGTAGGTGCGATAAGGCGGCGAAATATGGGTCCATCTGCACCGGCCCCACATTGAAGAACAAGTCGTTCAGCCTCGTGCCTGGATTTCGCAGCTACACCACGATTGCGCCTCGACGATTCAACACTGCACATAACACGATATTCGTAAATTCATCTCGCGCCGTGAGACTGCTTTGCCGGGAAACGCGACAGACACCACAGATCGAGGCTCTTGCTTCTCCCTGCGACGCGACGGTGTGCGCCAGCCATGGCCTACAATCCGTATGGAAGTGAGTAACCACTGCACACGTCGCGATGAGATGCTAATGACTCTAGACAACCCCTATGGCGCGCCTCCTGCCTATGGAGGATACCCCGGATCCAACAATGCTCCGCCAGGCATGGCTCCTCCACCTGGTCTAGGTGCGCTCACCCCGCGACACTCGAGGACGCAGCTAACAGTCGCAGGACCTCCTCCAGGCATGTCTTCTGCTCCGGGAATGGCGCCTCCAGGTGTCCAGCAGTCTAGCGCCACGCAAGCTAATCGTCCAAGCGGCCTCCCACCCAACTTCCAAGCGCCCGCCAACATGCCCAACATCAACTTTAACGCTCCCGTGATTCGACTCGGCACAGCGGCCGGCAAGCCTGGCACTCCGACGGCGGGTGGCCGAGATATGCCCGGGCCTGGCAGCGGTGGACGGCCGGGCCTGGGGATGGATAGAGGGCAAGACCAGCGAGGAGCGAGGGAGGCGCCGCAGGTGCTTGTGCCGCCGACGAACGAAGAGAAGCTACGGACGATCTTTATACATCAGATTCCTGAGGGTATTGGCGGTGATGAGGGCATGGAGCGGTTGCTCAGTGCTGTGGGAAAGCTGCGCAAATGGGACGCGGCGGCCAGTGTGACAGAGGATCACAAGGGCGCCAAGTTTGGATTCGCCCTGTACGAAGACCCCTGGTCGCTTTCCACCGCCATCAAGCTGCTGCACGAAAACGATGTCCAAGTTCCCGTGAAGCGACAGCAGGCGTCTGCAGATGGACCCAAGGATGACTCGTTTGAAGGTATTGAGAAGGTGAAGCTTCAGGTTGCTGTTGACGACAGCTCACTCAAGTACATTGAATCTTACGAGGAGAGCCAAGATGGTTCTCTGGGGATAGAGAAGCTGGAGACAGCCAAAGCAGCTTTGAAGGACGTTATTCGCGACTTGTTCTACCCCCAAACTAACACAGCAAGTGACTCGGATGTCACGATGGGCAACACCGAGTCTGGTGAGAATGTTGAAGTGGTGAATATCCCCCTCGCACAAGACGATGAGCTTGCGGACATTCCACCCGAGATGCGAGAGGTTGTGGCACAAGAGATTGCAGCCTTCCGTGAGCGAAGTAATCAGCGGGATCTGGAGCGCCTTAGACGGGAGGAGGAGATGGAAGAGATGGAACGACGACGAAACGGACCCTCCCGACCATCTCGTCTTGATTCACCACCCGCAAGCGCCAACAACATTCCTCTCGGTCCTCGTGGAAGTATACCGAATGCGCCGTCAGGACCTAAGGGGCAGAACGGACAGAATCGGGTTGCATTTGTCAATGGAGGAATTTCCAACACAGATCTATCCATTTACCAAGAGGATGAAGACACGGATGCTAGCGACGGAGAGCTGTACCGTCGACACCAGTCGAAGAAGCAGGCCGAGGAGGATAAGGCATACCTAGAGGCCGAGCGAAAGTGGAGCAACCGAGAACGATCAAGACAAGCTGCAATAGAGCGAGAGCGAGACCGTGAACGCCAAGACGCCGAGTCATTTGAACGAAGAAAGGAGGAACAGCTGGAGAGAGAAAAGGCATGGGATGACGAGAAAGAGGCGGGCCGTAAGGCACACCCGTACTACCGCGACCACAGTGGATGGGCCCGTAAGAGGGCGGCTGATCGCGCAGACGAGGAGTCGAGAGACGAGGCGGATAGACGGGCAGAGCATGATGAGCAGCGTCGTGAAAAGGCCGAGATGGAGCGTGCTAGAGGCATGGCAGACTCGTTCCTCGACAAGCAGGCCGAGGAGATGGAGCAGCAACAAGCCCCGTCTGTCTCTGCACCGCAGCCGTTCAAGCTGTCCCTTGGTGCTGCAGCTCAGAAGGCTCAAGCATCCAGGGCGGCTCCTCAACGGCGCACGATTGCTGAGGTGGAGGGTCTTTTGGACGACGAAGAGGCCGACGCTTCTACTAAGCGACAGCTGATCCCAATTCAGTTCGAGCCTACTTCTGCCACAGCATCCATGACAGAGGAGGAGATTTCACAGGCGGTGCGCTCTCTGGCACAAGAGATTCCTTCAGACAAGGATGGCCTTTGGGGCTGGGAGGTCAAGTGGGACTACATGGATGAGGGCATCGTGCGAGACAAGCTGCGGCCGTTTGTGGAAAAGAAGATTGTTGAGTATCTGGGTGTGCAGGAAGAGATGCTGGTGGAGGCTGTGGAAGAGCATCTTCGCGCTCACGGAACAGCGTCCGCGCTGGCCGACGAGCTGGAGGGGGTAAGTTTTCAACTCTCACTATCCCGACCATGGCTAACAATAATAGGCACTGGATGACGAAGCAGAGGACCTGGTTAAGAAGCTGTGGCGCATGGTCATCTTCTTTACCGAGTGCGAGAAGCGAGGACTACCAGCGTGATTTGGCTGATGCGACTCAAAATGTACCACTATCAAATCGAGGTCTAGTACCTGGGTCTTTAATACCAAGGAGGATACACGGGGAGGGGAGGATGGAGGACTTGCGACGGCGTTGCCTTGCTAGGAAATGGAAAAGAATTATTCCACGAATGTGGTACAGCAATGTTGAATGCGGGGATCGTCTTGAATGTTCCCGATTGGGGATTCCTGGCTATGGGGATCCGAGATGCCGAGGTTCCCCACACCAGCTACGGCTTGGATCTGGGGTCAAGCATTGTTGGTCAGCTTCATAACCGATACATGCCTTCGAGTCAAAGAGTCTGAGACCAGACTGAATTGTTCACGTTAGCACTCATCTTCAATGCCCAGCTATTACCACTCTCACCACGGCGCCCACTTCTTTACACTGTCTCATACAACGTGGCCGCAATCCATCGTCATGTCTCAAAAGTTTGCATCACCTCCGCCGACTGTGCCGGATGTGCTCCTCTCATCTCCGAAGCCTCACGTACTTCTCGTCACGCTTAACCGACCTGCTCAGCTCAATGCAATGAAGCGACAGATGCACTTTGAGCTTGATCGTCTGTGGACCTGGTATGATGCTGAGCCGTCGCTGCGGTGCGCCGTGATAACAGGCAAGGGACGTGGATTTTGCGCTGGCGCAGACCTAAAAGAGTGGAATGAAAAGAACAATGAGGGAAAGCCTAGCGATGAGGTGGGCGGGGAGAAGTGGGCAGAGAATGGGTTCGGAGGATTGAGCAACCGACGCGGAAAGAAGCCCGTCATCGCAGCTGTCAACGGACTCTGCCTGGGAGGCGGGATGGAAATGGCGATCAACTTGGATCTCATCATCGCCAGCGAGACGGCCAAGTTTGGCCTGCCAGAAGTTACTCGTGGCGTCGTGGCCATCGCGGGTGCCCTGCCGCGTCTCATCCGCATCGTGGGCCGTCAACGCGCATCAGAAATCGCCCTACTGGGCCGCATGTACACGGCAAAGCAGCTCCTCGACTGGGGCATCGTGAACAAGGTGGTCCCGCCCGAAGACGTGGTCGAGGAAGCGCTGCGATGGGCGGCCGAAATGGCAGACAACTCACCCGACTCGGTCATCGTGTCGCGCGAGGGACTGCTCGGAGGATGGGACGGCGAGGGCCCCAAGACAAGCACGAGGAGGGTTGACCAAGGGATATATCGGGGGCTGGACGGAGGTGACAACATGAAGGAGGGCGTGCTGAGCTTTGTCGAGAAGCGCAAGGCCGTGTGGAAGAATAGCAAGCTGTGAGCCATTCACATGCATTCTGTGCATCTGCCACCAACGTCGATGGCTGGGATAGCGTCTCCACGACTGAAACTGGTGGTCATCATAACCGTCCTCCGGGTTCAATAATAATCAAGACCGACCCACACCATTCTGAGAAGTGGTTCAGTCTCATTACTCTGAGACCCCTTGACCGTCCAAAATGACTCGGCAGAATGCAGAAAAGGAGGCGTCTCGTCTGCCCTAGCCGTCGCCTTTCTAGGGACGGCCCTCGATAGCGTCCGAGATGGGGCTAGGGGCTCTGGCTCCGATTGGTATGACATGTCATCCAGAGAAGCGAGGAGACCCCTCCCAAAGGTGCCACAAGAAGTAAGGAAATAACCAAAAGAGACTCTCAGCTCGACGCTAGACGGCGAGGTGCAGAGTCGATACCACAAAAACACTTTTCTCCGGCAGTTGATGACGATCAGCCAATGCTGGTTGGCGAATAGAACCCCGCCGGGAAAATGCTGTGGAGTTGACAACTCTGCGGTTCGTCCAGCTGCAGCCCGTCAATATTGTGCTGGAGCTGAAAGGCCCATGACGGCAGAGATCGTCTCTTTCAGATTAGCCACCGACACCACGTCCCTCCTCAATGGCCGCCAGCTGAGACATGCCTAGCCACCGTCGTCGGGCCGTGGGCTCGCAATGCTGCTAATGCCGTACTGGCCAATTGACTCTGCTGGAATGATGAGCTTGTACACCGCATTGGCCGTGATCATCATCGTGTCTAGTGTCGATATCTTGGCCGGCCCGGTGCCGAGGAAACATCCAAGACAAGCTTCAAGACTAACTGGGCCATGTTTCTGACAGGGAGAGATAAGATGCCCGCTCCCCGGCCTGGTGCTTGGGTCTGGTGGCACCTCTGTTCGTGTCGATAAATGCAGCCAAGGCCGGAATCACGCGCAGGAGGGCAGGCATCGTGTAACCATGGACGTCAATCACCTTGCGCCGACTGCCCCTCAGAATGGCTCCGTCAAGGACGCTCCCGACTCGTTCCATGAGTTTCAGAGTCGACCATCAACTCCCGCCATGGGGCCTGTCCTTCCCGGTGCTGAGGCTGGCCGGAAGCCGAGAAAGCTCGTCCTCTGTTTCGACGGGACTGGAAACAAGTTTCATGGGGATGACAGCGACAGCAACATTCTCAAGATCTTTCGAATGCTCGATCGGACTGCAGATGATCAGTATCATTACTACCAACGTGAGTTGCTCCCTCCAGTCGAGTTCACAGACTAACAGCATTCAGCGGGCATCGGCACCTACGTCGTCTCTGGATCCCTCACTCACACCGGTCTTCGCTCTCGAATAAGGTCTTGGTACCAAAAGGCCAAGGACTCGGCCGTTGGGTCCTCGTTTGACCAGCACGTCGTGGGAGGATACCGCTTCCTCATGCGCTTCTACAACCCTGGCGATGAGATTTACATGTTTGGCTTCAGCCGAGGGGCGTACATTGCGCGCTTCCTGGCCGAGATGCTCGATTATATCGGACTCTTGTCTCACGGTAACGAAGAAATGGTCAAGTTTGCTTGGAAGGCTTTCGCTCAATGGCAGGGACGAGAGCAAACCACGGGAGAAGACAAGGAGGCTGAGGAGGCGCGAAAGAAGAGAGACGAAATGTTTCGATTCATGAAAGGGTTCCGCGAGACCTTTTCTAGGCCTGTTGGCCGCATACGATTTCTTGGGCTGTTCGACACGGTCAACTCGGTTCCACGATTCGAGACGGCTTGGATGCAGCGCAGCAAGTTTCCATACACTGCTCGAAGCAGTGCCAAGGTGATTCGGCACGCAGTTAGCATCGATGAGCGACGCGCCAAGTTTCGACAGGATCTGATGTATCAGAATAAACCGCAAAAACCGCACGGCAAACATCATCATCATCTCGGACAGGCCATTGATGAGCTGCGGGATGAAATCCATGGAAACGAAAATCGAGGTCGACGTGGAAGCCATCTCGCGCCTGATGAAAAGAAGGGAGGGAAAGGCCAAGGATCAAGCTATGCTCCATATCGTGCTCGTTCCAAGTCTTGCCAGAGAGCACGCTCCAAGCAACGAGGCGACGCAGACACATTATCCAATCTCTCGGGTATGAATATCTGCGACATTGAAGACAATGACGACGACGACAGCCAGGATATTGACGAGGTGTGGTTCTCTGGAGGACACGCTGACATAGGCGGAGGCTGGGAGATGCTTCAAGACACCAAGAGCACCAGCCACATCCCGCTCGCCTGGATGGTACGAGAGGCGCAAAGAGCAGGACTGCCTTTTGACTCTGAAAAGGTTGCTGAGATGGGATGCTGTGCCTCTCATGAATGGAATGACGCAGGAGGTCGTCGAAGACCAAAGATTCCCGATCTTCGAGTGTCCAGTGGCAGCGGAGGACCGGGTCGTGCACCGGACATGCCCATTGATGATGAAAAGACGGATGATGACCCCCACACATGCTTTCACAACATTATGAACGGTGCGTGCAACGCCCGAATCCACGACTCCCTCGAATACGGCCAAGGTCTCGGTGCCATGGCCGTCACGGCATGGAAGATCATGGAGTACATGCCCTTCCGCAGAATGGATCTTCAGTCAGACGGGTCCTGGAAGCCAATTCGATGGCCTCTCCCTTGTGGCGAGGTCCGAGACATTCCCGATGCCGTGCGCGTTCACGGAAGTGTGATCCGCCGGATGAAGATGGACGAAAGCTACCGCCCGGGCAACCTGATCATCGGTGGTGGTGGCCGAGGCGTTAGAAAGGCTTCCGAGGAGCACGGCATCGGTGACTGGGAGTGCGTCGCTGACGAAGGCGATCCGGTGGGTGAAATTTGGGTCAGAAAGAAGAAGGACGACAGACTGCATGATTAGTTCTTTTGTTGAACCGTGGTTGATGAACCAGAATAGTAGTACACTAATAAATCTCTTTGACTGTATCGTTTCTATGCTCGCTCGAAACCCATGTTGACAGCGCTTCTCTCTTCAAGCCCCTGCTCCTATGCAGCCGAAACTGAGAACCTGCAAGATCAGCCTGCAAGTATCGTGTGACTTGTTTACCAAACGCTCCTCGGCCTGCTTGTTGGGGTCGTCCATGTTGCTGCCGGTTGTTAGACTTGTGCTGGTGTATGGAGGCGATACGCACATTATTCGAGGGATTATTTAACGAGAGTAAAGTTTTGCAAATTTCGATCGTCGATCGACTGATTGACAAAGGAGAAATGCAAAGCAGGTTCAAGATGATGTGACGTAAAGATAAAGAAGTGAAGGATCATTGAGGCGCAGTTGCTCGATGTAAGACGTCACGTGAAGCCGCGATTTGAGGGCCACGACACCAAAAACTCCCACTTTAATCCTCTTCACCAACCGCACCGACACCTACGGACCTGTCGGAATGCGCTAGCCTCCAATATGCCTATCGTTCTGTTCCTGGGCGTTCTCGAAAACGGCATCCCCGACCAAGTCCGACCATATATCCGCCCGACAATTTACACCATCCTCGCCCTCCTCTTTCTCGTCCTCGTCAAGACCTACGCCTCCGGCCGCGGCAACCCCTCCGAGAAGCCCCTCCATGGCAAGGTCGCCATAATAACGGGCGGTACGTCCGGCATTGGCGCTGCGACAGCCCAGGGACTCGCAGCACGCGGTGCGCAGCTGGTTCTGCTGA
The DNA here is from genome assembly GCA_000966855.1 of Fusarium sp. JS1030. Taxonomy (NCBI): domain Eukaryota; kingdom Fungi; phylum Ascomycota; class Sordariomycetes; order Hypocreales; family Nectriaceae; genus Fusarium; species Fusarium sp. JS1030. The sequence goes on along the minus strand of JWIW01000107.1, from coordinate 259,254 downwards.
CCCAAGTGCCCGCATCGGACCCCTTTCTCGTCGAGTACATCCAGGACCTCCGGGAGAAAACCAACAACCAGCTCATCTACGCCGAGCAGGTGGACCTTTCGAGTTTCCACAGCATCCGAACGTTTGCTACAAAATGGATCGACAATGCCCCGCCGCGACGGCTAGACATGGTTATTTTGTGTGCTGCTGCCATGACGGCGCCAGGCGGAAAAAGAAAGGAGTCTGAGGAGGGCATTGAGGAGACGTGGATGGTCAACTTTCTGGCCAACTTTCACCTCCTGGGCATTTTGAGTCCGGCACTCCGAGCGCAGCCGATCGATCGAGACGTCCGAGTCATTATCCCGACATGCTCTTCCTACATTGGATCGCCGTCGCTAAAGGAGGCCATCTCCAAAGACAACTGGTCACCCGGCAAGGCATACGCACGTAGCAAACTCGCCATGAACGTTTTCGGTCAAGCGTTCCAGAAGCACCTGGACTCCTATGAGCGACCGGACAAACTGCCCTGCAACACGCGAGTAATCTTTGTGGACCCCGGTCTGGCCCGTACGCCAAGTACCCGTCGCTGGTTGACGCGTGGCTCTCTATGGGGTCTAGCCATTTACCTCGCCGGCTATCTTGTGCCGTGGTTCCTCCTCAAGTCTCCTCACATGGCTGCACAGTCCATCCTCTACGCCGCCATGGATGGTGACCTTGGCCGCGGTCCTGGTGGAAAGCTTATCAAAGAGTGCATGGAAGTAGACTTTGCGCGAAAAGAGGTCAAGGATGAGGAGGTTGCCAAGAAATTGTGGCAGGAGAGTGACAACTTGATCGAAAAGGTGGAAAAGATCCAGGCCAAGAAGAGAGCGGCCCAAAAAGCAGCCGACGAAAAGAAGGCAAAGCAAAAGACGGAGCAGGACCAAAAGGAGGAGATCCAAGGCATGGTGGATGCAATCAAAAAGGGCAAGGAGAAAGAAAACAAGTCCGGCCCCGGAAAGAAAAAGGGCAAATCAAAACAGGTCGGGTGACCGGTCAATGCATAGCATGTACATGAAGGATTTGGAATATAGACGGAGTTTTGTGTTTTGTTATTTACTCCGCTCGTTTACACCGTATGTACACGATAGGGGGGCATCCATCCCGGCGGTCTAAGGTTCAAAGAGGAAATGTATTCGCAACACCACCAAACTCCGTGCTTCCGCCCAAGTCCGTGTCCGACCGTGCCGCCTCTATATAAATGCATTCGCGTACGCCCCTCGTTTTGGCCCGAAATGTGTTGTTCCTCAGAACTGATGATCTCCCAGAAACTCAAACGGCCCGGTATACAAGATGTTGCCCATCCCCGTGTCCGCCTCCAGATCTGCCAACAGGTTCGTCGTCCAAGTATCATCTGTTTCACCAGTGACCTGGAGACTCGGTACAATATGACTTGTATCGCCAAAAGACCCGGGTGTCATGCCAAGCTCTGGGTAGGCGGTGGGTGATGACACGGATGATCCAAAAATACTGCCAACATCAGGAGAGTCGGTTGGACCGGCACGCTCAAGATACCACCGCTCAATGCGCCGGGCTCGAGCTGCCAGGCTATAAAAGGGGTCGTTCTCGCCCTCACCAACATCTGTTCCTGACGCAGCTTCCATTCGGAGCACAATTTGACGAAGGGTATGCGGCATATCAAGGATACGACGCAGATGCCCTGTTGTCTGGGCATTTTCCGCTTGTGCAGCTACGAGGTCGAGTCGGACTGCGAGAGACACGGCGCAGTAGAGCATGATCCAACCAGTGTTGACCATGGCACCCTCCTCGCCTTGGGGAAGGACGAGGACGACGCTGATGAGAGACTTGGCGGCTGAAATACTTTGTGATAGCCAGTCAAGGAGACGGGTCTGATCGCCGCCTGCCTGCAGACTTTGAAAGCCACCGGGGCCGTATGAGACTCCGTCTGGAGAGGGCTGGCAGATGAGAAGATCCAGAACATGTAATTGTAACAAAATCGTAGCTGGATTTGTCAGCAGAGTTCAAAAACATGAATGATGTACTTACGACTGTCACTTAGAGGAAACGGCAATGACGCCTTCATGTTCATATACCGCTCACTGATGCGGTGTAGCTCAGCAGGGAGTTGCTGCTGCGTCTGCGCAGACTGCGAACTCGTAGCTCCAGTGACAGCATCATCCACCTCCTCAGTAAGCTTCTGCAGGTAGATGATGTACGGGAGATGTCTGTCAGTAGGCTGGGTGCCCTTGGACGTCAAGAGGTGGCAGCACTCGAGGATATACGGCGTGTATCGAAAGTGATGAGACTTTTGCAGCAGAACCGCGGAACTACTTCGACGTCAGCTCCGTGTTACGTGATTGGCTAGACTTGTTGTACCTAGACGAGAGATAATACGTGCCCGCCAGCGCCCTCATCTCATCATGCGTCAGCGCGCTGGCAGACTGCTTGGTCTCCCTGTTGAGCGCCCAGAGACTCGCCACCCGCGGCCTGTCGAGCCTCATGTCCGAAACGATGCTGCCGGCCAGAGACAGATGCTGCGAGTACTTCATTGTCCCCTGCTGGTAGTGCGCCCTGGTTTTTTCTTGTCAGCACTTAGTCTCTGCCGATGGATTGTGGAACCCCCTTACCATGCCAGATGCACCAGCAGCCCCTGCAGCATGTCGAGGGTCGCAAAGGGCCCTCTGATCAATCGGATAGCGACGATCTCGTTGAACATGTGACCCAGAGCCTGCTGGAGCTTGTGGTCGCCGTATGACGACGCCGCCATGATGGCCACGCACAGCGCCGGCTTCTCGCGCGCCAGGTCCTGGACGGAGAGCGTCTCTGGGACGCACACAAATGGAAAGTGAGGCGTCATCTTTGTCCTGAACGAGTCGAGCAGGTCCTGCCCCAGCTCATACGTCAACAGGCCGCGCGCAAACGGACTTGATGACGCATCCAGATCAAAGCTACCGGGCGTGTTGGAAAAGGCCGGCGAGCTGCCAGGGAAATCCCTAGAGGACGAAGGACCGGCATTTGCAGACGTGATGGACGGCGACCTGGATCTTGTAGTCGGACTTGTCGCATCCAGATTCTTTGAACTGTTGTTGTTGTTAGTGCACGATAATTTGTGTCTGGTGTAAGTTGCTCACCCCGGCCTCAGAGCCTTGCGGCGCCGAGACGGGTTAAAGACGCATGTCTTTCCGAGCCGCAGGCATCTGTCGCACTTGCCCGAGTCCTGAGACTTTTCGCATCTAATCTTTGCATGGAAGCATGTCTGGCACGTCTTGAGCAGCGGCACACCAGAGTCTGAGCGAGAAGCCATTGTGTGAGAAGAAGTGTAAAACACGGAGTTCGTCAGTGAAGCAAAACTTAAAAAGTCAATGATCAGAATCCACCAAAAACGGGGTCACGGTTCGAATTTCCTGCGGGGAAATGGCTTCTTCATCTAGTCGTGATTGAGGCCGCGCAAATGACCTCTGTCCCGTTCATAAAACGGCCCGGAGAAGGAGAATTTGGTGACGCCCGTGCCCGAAGGGGCCGCTCTCATCGCCGAAAAGCGCAAACCAAGAAGCATGAGCGAAGACGTCAATGAAAAGCGAAAGCCGCTCTACGTACGAGAACGCGCGGAGCAGACGCAACAGCCTTGTAGGTACGGACTCGCTGAGTGTGGCTGTGGTCAAAACGGTTTCGGACTCGGACACGGCAATTCTGCTCCTCTACAGCAAATCACAGTCGAGTCCGAGCCCCGTAACGACCCTTCAGGGGTCATGTCATTTGCTAGCGCTGGGGGTTTCATTGCTGATGGGGGCCATGCCTGTAAGGCTATAGTGGGCTGAGCGTCGACGTCAAGGTGGCTTAGGTGCAGAGGGACGGCCTTTGACGATTCCGACCCGTTCCAAAAGTCGCCGACATACACCAAGAGTCGGAGAAATCAGCCAAGAGTCGGGAACTTCGAGATTCAAGATAGATAATCAGAATATCGATCGTAGGTGTCACAGCGGCTTGGCCGTGGCTGTGGCCTGAGATCGATAGGCTCAATTTTACGACTCCACCCTCGTCCGACGCTTAAACAGCCTTATAAGGCTAAGTTCTGGAAGCCCTGCACTTGCGTTCCACCATGCTTTGGTCATGCTCACCTACAGTTTGCGCCGTATCATTGCAGGTCGGTGACATCACAGGTAGTAGAGCGAAAAAGGTGCCGAGGTCCGCATCTCGCACAAGGCTGAAACAGACAGCTCACAACTCTCGTGCAACGTTCCAAGCTCTGAGCTGCATGGGCTGACACGGCGATATCAGACCTCGAATTCTGAGTGGCGGACAATTCAAGTGTCACTCAAAACTCCAAGCTTTAGCTTCTTGGCCCACTACATATCTCGGCATTGGTAAAGTGGATTCTCTATGGATCGACAGATAATAGTGCCGAGGCTTCATGAGTACCCTGCCATCGAGGTAAGCACCGCTACTACCTCCCGACCCCTGCGTTCCCGAAGTTGAGTCCTGAGCTGAGTTCTTAGCTGAGTTCTCTTCAACCATTCGTTGGCGAGCATCATATGCCTGATGCTATCTGGAATATTACTTCTCTCGCAACGAGTCTCGCCACCTCCGAGTCCTGCGGCTTCACCGACCTGACGAACAGTATCTCGTTTCTTCATGCTACAGTGTCGGACATATTATCACTGCGGTCTTAAGAAAGTGGTCGTATTACGCCAAGGTTCATATGCATCATCTTAGTTATCTAGGTGCCGCGGTGAGGACAACTACAATTTTCTCCTTCTCCTCCCGAAGTCGCGCCCTAGGTTGCAATCTCAATGTCTTCTCTAGGATCCTACGCCTGAACTTCTCTGGGATTCCATCTATCCCCTCAACAAGGTTCACCTTAACCAACCCCCCACCCTGTGACAGCACGGCTTTGACATACAGCATCTCGGTCATCTTCTGAAAGAAGTAGGTTTCTTCATGGCGCAAAAAATCGGGAACAGCAGGTGTCGAGTGCACCGTTACGGCAGTCTCTAGGAGCAGAATCGTGTCGTGCCAAGGGTCATGTTTGCCGCTGCATACGATGTCGGCTGTTTCGAGGCACTTGGGTGAGGCATACACAAACGTCGCGCAGTCTTGGGAATCAGCTATCAGCCGCGCCCAGGAGCTCTCGTGCTGTCCGAGGTCTATGTCGAAGCAGCAAGACGTATCATGTCCGTACGGCCACGAAACTCGAAGCGAACGCCCTTGGCGGTCAAGTCCTGTCTCTGTGAGAACGCACAGGATTCGACTAACAAGCCTCACGACAAGGTCGTGAAGAGGTTCGTTTCTCAGGCCCCTAACCCAATTGGTCATATCGTTGCCTCGAAAGGCGTCGACTACGCCTTTCCCCTTCAGCTCCTCCCAGTGCCCACAATCTTGGTTTGAGGTAAGTTCTTCTGCGAATATTGGCAGGAGGTCTGCCACCATCTGCCGGAGCGATACGCGTCGAGCGATGCCGGTGCAAAGGCTCACTTGCACAGCCCAGTGGCCTTCCAGGTGGCACAACACGTATTGGCTGCCCAGAGCGAGACGGATGACTTCCTTGAGAGTCCGCCCAGGATTCAGATGCCAGCCAGCATTAGCCAGCACCACAGTATGCATGCCCGCTTGGAGACCGGCTTGCAGTTCAGCCAGCTCCCAGCTAGGACCCAAAGTACCCAAATAACAAATAGAGTATTTCTCTCGGCACTTGTCCTCTTTGAGCTTGCAGTTGTTGTTTACAAATACTGCCGGTGTCCCTATTCTGATTTTGGAGATGGGGTCAAGAACGCCCCGGCAGAACCGGTCAGGAGTGGCATCACTACCCCAATGAAACTTGTTCTCTTTCGGGTCGGACTCAAACACGACTCCTCCACGAATTCGAACGGCAGACGGTCCACTGTATGGTGTAGGCATGATGAACTGTCCGGGCCCCCATGTGTCAACCAAGTCCTCGGGGCTAGCAAATAGGTCGAGTCTGGTTGCAGCACCAGACAGGTGAGGGTCGCTCTCTCTCAGCTGAAGGCTATCAAAGACAAAGACTGGCCCCTGAAGCATGTCGCCAATACAGGACAGTTTCTTGAGGGTTATCTTAATCACCAATGGTGACATCTCGCAACCCAGAAGGTGGATCTTTTTGACCGCTGTGTCGAGGAAGAATGGTTGAAAAGGTCCAACGTGACCTTGCATATACGACAAGAAGCCTACTGTTAGAATTTGGGCACACAAACAACCCGTCTGAAGATTGGCAACAGAGTCATGTTCGGATCCAACCTCTAGACCTTGGAGACCTAGACAAGCTACAAGTTCTCTTGTAGCTGTGAGGTCGATATCCCGTGTCTCGTCACCCAACGCCAACACCTTGAACTCTCGAAGCATCTGCACCACAAGATCAAATTTGATCCTACACATCTCAACCATCCCTTGGTCTGTAGTGGTGGTGCTTGTTTTGACAGACTGCCGAAGGAAGGTAAAAGATTGACAGCAAAGGCCGGCTGTCTGTGCCGTGCTCACGGCCCTACAAAACATCTCCAGGGCATTTAATTGTCGGGAAAACATCTTTGTGGTTTCCGGATGGTTGTATGAGACGAGAGCTGCCGAGTTTTCTTCGTCGAAACTGACGGATCCGTTCCATTCTTCCCAATCGCGAGATGATGGTACTATGCCTGCCAAACCACAACACCACTGGATTTCTCTAGTCACAGAAGCCAACATGTCGGCCTCTGGAAGCCTGCCGCTCGAAACAGTTGGATTTTCATCGCAGTTGTTGGACAGGAATAGTTGATGAACGCATCCTGGTAGGTGATGATCGGCCTGGATTTTGATCTCGGGCTGAGGGTCAAAGGTATTCGTGGGGAAAATCCATGGAGAGTCTCTAGCTTCCTCAAACAAGAGATCTGCAATGTCGTCTAAGCCATATCCAATGATCTTGAGTTCTCTTAGCCAGAAATAATCGCCTTGGGCGACAGTATCAAAACTCTTGCGGAGCAATCGTCTCAAAGAACGCAAGTTTTGCATATCTAACGCCGCGCGGATAGTTGTGGGGGGCTGCACAAGACAAGCCAGGTTGGATTTCAGAGTTGCAAAGGCTGGCCCTGTAGTAAAAAAAGCCACCAATCTTTCCAGTTGACCATTTCCTAGTTGCGGCTCCCCATCATCTCCGACTTCTTCGTCCTCTTCTTCGCTATCATCCGAATCATCACCAAGCGGCCCACGTAGAGGGTTGCGAGACTCAGAATCAGCCATTTTGCCCTTGTTTGCGTGCTGGGTGATCAGCTTATCCAGCCTAGAAATGTCTTGTTCCAGAGGTCTTGTAGATTGCTCTCCTTCTAAGGAGTAAATCTGATCGAATATCCTCGAAGTGATTGCTGCTCTCGACTGCTTCCTGCTCAAAAGTCTCAAAGCCGCTTCACTCAGAGAGTCAGTTCTAGCAGCTCTAAGGTCCTTCAGGAATATTTTGAGAAGTCTGTCATGGTTTTTGAAGAACCGATCCTCGCCAAAATGATGGATGGCTTCCGAGTACAGATCTCGAAAGTGTGCAAAGAGGTAATGTGCAAGGGTTCTAGCTGCTGCCTGAGGAGGGTCATGTGTCCTTTCCGAAAGAGAGCTCTCACTCGTGGAAGAGGTGTAATCAGTAAATACGTTGCTCACACAACTAACGTCTGAATCGGAATCTGAGTGTTCGTCAAAGGGATTAGAGTGACCGGCTGGCCACGCAGACTGAGCCCCATCATCATCACTCTCGTGAACTACAGACTGATGCTGCTCGCGATCATTGCTCTCTCTCATCGCGCCGATCAGGATAGGCCATATGCTGTCTTTGCTGCTCTTGTGGTCGACCATGTTACTACTAATGTCAGCCTATCAGTTACTGGTAGCCGATGAGTATGAACACTTACATTTGTTCGCCTTTCTTGTTTCGATGGGGTGCTTTATCCTCAAGATCTTTCAATCGAGTGGTACCAATTGGATCGTTACCAAAGCTCACGAACTGGATAGTAAGGTCGGCGCGTGGAATCCCTTTCTTCTCCTTCTGCTCCACAATACTAGAGATGCTGGATGCAATACCATTCTCTAATTTATCTCCATCCTCCCAAATACCGTCAGTCAAGATCAGCACGCTCATTGGGCGCCCTAGATCCACGTTCTTGTCGTCGTTGAACAGGCTGTTCAGAGAGAGCCCTATGCTGCAGAACTTTTCGGTCTCCTCATCTTTGAGCCCTTGTCGGATTTTCTTGATAAGTTTGTTGGTCGATCGCCGCCAGCGTTTTGTTGGATCTGATGTAAAACGAAGCTCCACACCTTCAGAGTCAATATCTTTGAGAACCCACAATAAAGCCCCTGTCGTCTTACAGACTTCGTTCTCCTTCTGCCCCATTGACTTAGAATCGTCGATAAGCAACATGAAATGCCGTGGTTGGATAATACGCCGAAAGTCACTAAAACCGGGAAGCTCCTCTCTCTTGCCTAGGCCCTTGCGATGGACGATCACATCGTCGACCGTCACAGCTGGGTAAATATGTGGGTTTTCAAGGGAACCAGGTATGAACTTCCATTGGTTGAGGCGGAACTCTTCCAGTATCTCGATCATATCAGGATCATCTCCAAAGCGACGGCAGTCATTTTCAAGCAGCGGAAGCGCTTGATCTCCAATTTGGTGTCGAATAAAGTCACCAATAAACCGAGTTCGATCGATGTAGACGAGGATGGCGAAGATTTTGAGATAGTCTCTGGAAATGGTAGACGACGACGTAGAGCCTGGTTGGTGGAGGGAGCGGGCGATGCGGTACTCCCCAGGCTTGGTCCACCAGTTCCTGAGAGCTGAAGGCGGTATGTACTGAACTCTCTCGTCGTGACCATTGCTTCCGTCGCGAACATTGCGGCGCACAAACTCCAAGAATTCTTGGTGCCGTGTCTCGCGATCCGCGTGTGAGCTCGTACTCGAAGAGCCTGGCGGAATTTCATCAGAAGCCATCGCGGCTGTTAGAACGGAATACCATGGTCCTAAAAGCCAAACACTTGATTGGATTCGGCTAGAGCTGCCGCTGATACAGGTGGACAGAAGTTCAAAAAGGAAGAAGATGATTCACATCCGAAATATATATACACAGCCAGATCCAGCCTGCAAAGTCGAAGGGAGAGTAATACCAGTGCCACACGGACCTCGTGATTCTGCCTTCCGAATGATTTTAATGGGCCATAGCTTGGGTGGGTAGGACGAACAAGCAGGGCGAAAAACGAAAAGCAAAACATGCGCATGCATGCATGTGAAGGCGGCCTTCTGCGGCTCAACGCCACAGCTGAGTCCCTACGATGATTATTGCATAGCCTAGCGTCCATGAGAGGGGCAGTGCTTGTAATAACGCCCATTGTCGTCACTGGGAGCCTTGCCAGCTCCTTGAACCGCCTACGGCTAAATCAAAATGTACAGCCAAGCAGGTGCCTGGTCGAGTGAGATGCTATGTAGCTCAAATCGAAAAGCCAATGGCTATTCAAGAACTTTCGATTATCAGCTTAAAGCTACCTACTGGTATCCTCATGTTCCGCCCAGCGGAGAACAAGGCTGCGAGCAATATCTCGGACAATGTGGTTACTTGCCCCAGCGGGCACCAGTTTAAGCGTTTTACATCAGAAGCGATCGCTCTTTGTGGGGCCGTTCTATTGCTTTCATTCTCCGTGTTTATTCCATCTTGTTTCATTGTTGCGAGCCCGATGTGAAACCGCGCCTGCGTCCTCCGTTGTCCACAAGCTATCACGTGTTATCCCCCTTGTTAAAGAAGCTCCAACAGCTTGAGAACAATGAACGCCCAAACAGAATTTTGTCTTCTATCAGTGGGTTTGACCGATCATGCCGTACTTTGGTCAAAATATGGCGCTTATTGGGCCCAATAAGACCAGCTTCAAATGTGAAGGGCGCATCGGGATGGTTTTCCGACTCATGCTGTTCCGTACGTACAAAGAGCCAGATCCTCATAGGGCTGAAGAGGCGGGGAGGGAAACAGGTAGCTCACGGCCCTCGTATAACATTGCCAGTATTCCAAGTTCTAGGCCATATTGAGCTGACATATGAGGTAAGGCCTCAAATGCTAAGTCGCAGACGATTCTTTGAATCACTTCCTACCTTACAATCTACACAAACCTATCCAGTCTTCTGGCGCATAGCTATAAATACTTGATCATCATAGAGTGGAATATAAGCTACTATACACTAGACTAGACCCTTGTAGAATACAAAGCGCATGGGCAATTAGTGGGCGAAGAGTTACAATGCTGTCCAAACCTCCAAATCTAACACTCATCGTCCCCAATCTGCTCATCCACCCTGACCAACACCTTACCCCGAGCGTGGAGTCCACCGAGCTTTCTATACGCTTCTTTTACGTCCATAAACGACCACACGCTATCCCTGACCAGCCGAATATCGCCCCGGCCCAGCATGTCCACAACCGCCTGGCGGTCCTCTAGTGTCGGGCTCATCATGGACGTGCCCAGCCATCGCCGCCCCACACCGCCGAGCCAAGGAGAGATTGGCCACCACTCGTTAAGCTTCATTTGCAACACGGCGCGGAGAAAGTCAGGCACGTAGAACGTTGGTGGTTTGATGCCGACTGATGAGTAGTTGCCTTCGGGGACGAGGTAAGCGGGAGATGCGAGATAGAGTGCTTGGTGGCCGAGGGTGTCGATGATGGTGTTGAATGGGTTCGAAGAGAAGCGGGTCCTAAGATGCTCAGAGACAGAATCATGCTCAGTGTAGTCGATGACCTGGAACTGTTAGATACAACTTCAAGACCCCGGCTTAGACTCACCTCGTCGGCCCCCAGACTCTTTACTAGCTCAGCATTCCTCCCGCTGCATATACCGACGATGTAACCCTCTTGGCCAACAACCTTGCGCACCATCTGGACCACGTTGGTCCCGATTCCTCCGCTTGCCGCATTCACCAGCACCCGGTCTCCGGTCTTGGCACCAGACTCGTTCACCAATTGCCGCGCCGTTAGGCCCGGCAGTAGACACCCCGCCCCGTCGCCAAAGCTGACGCTTTCGGGTTTATGCACAGCATATCGAGCCGGGATACGGACGTGCTGTGCCAGAGCTCCGGTGCCCGTGGGTAGTGTGTGGCTGGCGGGCAGCATCGCCACGATCTTATCTCCCTTCTTAAACCGCCCAGTCGCTGATCCAGAGCTGTCGTCAGGATGCCAAACGTCAATTACGGTGCCCGAAAAGTCCATCTCGGGCACGCAGGCTGCTTGCCGGATGAATGGTGGGACAAGAGTCATCTGAAAGATTGCGCCCGGATTGAGGCCGACAAAGGCTACTTTGACGAGGATCCATTCTTCTGGGTTCGGGACGTCGCGAGGCAGAGGAAGAGGCGGAGGCAACGTCGGGATCGGACGAGTCGTTAGGCTGAGAACATCCCAGGGAAGACCGCGCTGAGAAAAGACCCAAGCTTGTGAGTCTGCCATGTCCCGATGGTGGGGCTGCGGTGGTTTATGGTGGTTTGGGTGCGCCTCTCGAAGCCTTCAGATCGTGATTCAAGAGCTCAAACACTTGTTTGAAATGTCTGCTTTCAGTTCATTGCTCCTCTTTTACGTTGACAGATAACGGCGCCTGCCTACGAGCTGAACTTTAGCCTCGGAGCTGAAAAGAATGCTTACCCGTCCCTCGTTCTCGTTGGGCGCCAAGTCTCCGCGTGGCTTGCCGTGAAGCGAGACCACGTTTCCCCTCGGAGGTTAGTTAATGGACGAATGAGCGACATTGCGCATGCTTTTATCACAGTAAAATCGATGTTGGTGGTGAGGGAGCGTATCTCCGTTATGTTCCTTCCAAAAATAGTGCCCTTCTTGAAGCAAGTCAGCGTGCAATTAAGGTTAATTTTAAAGCTCGGCAGGCCAAGTCAATAGCAACTTCAACTCCTCCATCATTCAACATCGCGAACACAGACTCAATCGTGGCTTCGTTAAGTACCACCTATAGCAAGCAGGTATAAACGCAGAGCCTGATATGGAGTCGGGATGCTAGTTTGTCCACCTATTGTGAAGAGTTGGTAGAGTAGGTATGTCATGCAACGACACTCGTGACCCGGATTTACGCGAGCCTGTTCCAGTGACTTGCGGTTGCACGACGTGCTGTTTGAGGTGGCTTCCCATCAAGTCTGTGATCGGCCGTCAGGCTGTGAAGTCTCAGTCTCGAGCCTGGTCGAGGAACATTCCGCCAACGGGTTTGAAACAACATGGTCGCAAACTTCAACAAACACATCTCAACTGTGTTTTATGGCGAAGCAGAAACTCTTCAAATGTAAGTAAAACCAAGACGAACAAACCCGTCTTTATTAACTGCTGCCGCCCGGCTCGCGAAGCCTGATTGCGTGATGGCAATCAATCGGGCAAAGGCGGTACTGCTGGGGTTACATATGATGCATGTTGGTTCTCCCGTATGCAGCATCCCGCCGAGCCGAGCCTAGGCACCTGGAACATGACTTGTCCTTGCATAGCTGGAGAGACAATGGCAGCCAACAGAAACTCGAGCCAGTATGCACTTCTGCACACCATAGTGATGGCCTCAGCGGCAACAGCCCGGAGTCTAGCCACCACCATACCGGGAGCCTGATCTCATAACCCGGTGACTGGAGCCAAGATCTGCACATTCTGGCCTGCTTGCCAATAATGATGCCGCGTTCAGCAGCTTCCCCTCCTTGACCGGTTACTACGGCTATCAGGCTCTCCTCTCTAGTGCTGTTTCATAGTGACCATGGATGTAATGTCAGCCGGAGCTTGAGCCACAGAGCCTCAATCAAGAGGCGGCTCCCGCAGGGAGAATATCTACCTTGCTTCCGCTGGAGCTACGCCTCCCCGCCAACACGACAAGGCATACTTCTGTACAGCCCGTACACAGCCCTCGGGTACGAGACACCGCCGTCGAATAGAGCACACGCCTCATCTAGGACTTTTTAGAATTCGCTGTCACTGCCAAGATGGTTGTTCCGGAAGGGGACAGGACCGAACACCACGCCATCTCGAGCTACCGACTTCGCCGCGACGACGTCCAGAATTACCTTAGACGGACATTCAAAGACTATGGTATCGAAGTTGAGGTACGAAATGCCACCCGCCACTCTGGAATTAACTTTGGAATCTTGAGCATGAGGCGAGTGGAGCTCACACGCTGTAGGTGAAAGATACTCAGTTTGTCTTCTACCTCAACCGACGCCTGACGAGTGTAAGTCGCGGCCTTTTTGTCTTTCGTGTCAGCTTTTAATTCATCGGGATCCATACGTGAAACCCTGTCACTTCGTTTAGATGCGAGCTGCTGACCGATGGGACAGGATGAGGAGCAGGCCATTGTGGATCTGCGGTCTGGATGAGGCAAGCCACAGGGGACGAGTTTAAAGGGGTACTTTCATGTTTTGTTGGTCAACGTATTAGAATGCCAATTCATGGGTTGACTGAGAATGGGTGAAATTACGGGGGGGCTGGGCTTTATTTTGAACCAAGTACTGTCTACAGTTTGTGTATAGAGTAAATCTACTCGAGACAGCCGCAAATTGAATAAGCCATTGGTCATACGGAATTCTCGCCTCCCACATTTTTGCCTTCCGAGTTCAGCTGTCTTGTGTTGCCTCGTGCTCACCTTGTCTGCCTTGCGATGGTCGGCTGCGCGGCCCTTTTGATCCAAGGCCTCCAAACATGGCTCAAGCAGGCTCTGTGTTCGCGAAATGCCCTCAAAGCATCGCCATTGTCTTTGTCTTTCTCATCTACAGATACGGAGTTCCGCATTTGAACTTGATTGCCGGCTGTTTAGACTATAACTGTGCCACTTGTCATGTCAGAGTGGATGCGATCCATCAACTCAGTCCTGCAGAGCTCATCACACTTTTCTCACATTCAAGAGTTTATTATCTCAGGAATAACTCAATGCCTCCACTATCAGGCTTCTCGAATTATGACCGGTTCACCGACAGCTGTCAGAACTCCGAGAGTTATCCGGCGCAACTCCCGAAAAGTCGCCATGGGCCCGCCAAGCGAGAAGAGATGGCCGAGAGCCTAAATGAACGTGCAAAACTAGTATTCAATCCTAACGAGTCAAAATCGGTTCTCAGGCTTACTGAGCTCTGTTCCTGTCCCGATCGAGGAGATCCCAGCAGCTCAGATCCAAGTCAGCCAGCAACAGGAGAATGTCAATGCGAGCCAGACATCATCAATATCCGCGCCAGAGATGGTCTGGTCAAGCATCTGCAAACAGGAAAGCCGAATCCTAGACTAAGATATCTGCAAGTTAGCCGAATTCCAGGTCTATTGACTTACTAACGTGGAAGCAGCTCAATTCAGTCCCCGTCCTCAAGAGACAGCCTCAGCTGCTCTCTGAGCAAGTTTAAGTACTTCAGCACATACCACTCGATCCCGCCCTCATTTTTAGACTACGCATACGCATTCAAAGCCTCCCTCTCTCCATGCGACTACAATCTTGCCGGATTCAAAGACGAGAATACACTGCTCTCACCAAAGTCACAAATCCTGCCACTAGATGAACTCGACCGCTCAGGGCGCGAGATTCGCTACTCGTTTCTCCTGAGGTCAATAGAGAGTTCCAAGTCAATCGAAAGCCAGTCTTGGGCTATCAGACAGCTCGCTGTTTACCACTCATTTGACGTAGTAAGTGGGCGGGCACTATGGGTGACTTGCAAGGGAAACTCTCTCATCGAGACCCGCATAAAAGAGGCCCTATCGCAGAACCCAGGCTTTGAACCGAATGAGTTGAAATCTGTGCCCAACGCTTTTGCTGCAACTCTGGAGATTCTTTTGGTGATTCTTGACTGGTGCGATGAGAACTGGCGCTGGTATATCAACGATGTTGTGGAGGAAGTTGGCAGGCCGACTGACAAGGCCGCAACAGTCACTGTTGTCGATGAAGCCAACCTCGGCAAAGTCAAAAGACTTGTTACAGGCTTCTCTGGAAAGGCTCAGCCCAAATCTGACAATAAGCAGCCCACAGCAACCGTGGCTCGATCCCCGACTTCAGCTTTGGAGTCTGGCACTCTCCTCCAAGACCTTAAGAAGAGAGTCACTTTCACCCGGGACAAATCGGCAGTTGAATCATCGGCTCAGCTTGAAGGAGACATTGAAAACCTCCAGGTCCTCAAAATCTTCTCATTCAACGAGTTGCAAGAGCTCCAGAGGGCTCTCGAAAAGATCCAGACAGCCCTTCTAGTTCTCAAACTCAACCACCAGGCCATCAAGCAGATCCGGGAGCACTATGAATCGTTAATGACTAGTTTCAGAACTCCAGAGATGGGAATGATTCGTAAAAACTGCCAAGATGCAGTTTTGCGACTCTCTTGTCGATCAAAGGACGTCGAAGCCAGCATTGAGGCTCGGCAAGCGCAGCTAGACACGCTTCTCCACGTTGTGCAGGAAGGGAAATCCCTAGTAAGGCACCCAACAATCTGGTTGCAACATGCAGCTAACAGTCCCAGTACGACGGTATTCTCCAGTACAGGAGCCTGCAGATCAACAAGATCTACGCAGAGAGCGCCCAATTGTCAGCGCGGAAAATGGAGGCCATCGCCAACAAGACTAAGCAGGAAACCTCCTCAATGCACATCATCACAGTGGTCACCCTCATTTTCCTTCCTGGTACTTTCATAGCCGTAAGTTTCGTCTTTTACCTCTGCTTTTTTGCTTGTTTTCTGGAACGTTCACCTAACGAGGAAACCCAGCTAACCTGGCTATTCTGCTGGACTGCAGTCCTTTTTCCAGAGTGGTATTCTTGAGTGGGCAGACCTAGATCCAAAAGAAGGCTGGGAGCTCAACTCGAATGTTTTCGGCCTTTTCATGAAGGTTTCGTGTACGATGATGGCCATCATCATACTCATTTGGGCCGCAACTGTGCTCATCTTGCGCAGACAATCCAGATCCTCAGCAAATCGAGGTTAAATCCTCCCCGCTATCACAGCACGGGAGGGGAATATTCAGTAAGTGTTTGAAAAGATCATAGACCGGCGACTTTAGACATGTTTTCTTTGGCATATATCCTGTATTGCTAGATAGACTATTCTGCTTTTATAGACTGTATAACACTTTCTTCTATCAGGTTTGGCTGGTCATGTATCCCAACAAACCCGCCATTCTCTTCTACAACAGGTCAGTTCGTATATTCTTCCACCCGACGAACATATTAGGAAGATGGATGCTGACCAACATGCAGCGGTGGGCCCCCTTCGGGCCGCATATTGGGTCCCAGCCTCGTCTGCCTCTTTGAGGCGGCCAAGGCGGACACGTGAGTACCGTCTTTCGCCACTTGAGGGTTTTTCATGCTTCGCAGTTTGGGTATCATGTTTCTCGCTCTTGTAAATCTGCGTCATGACGGTTGGATTCGGTTCCCTTGGCCGCGTTGGCGTCAGTGCATGAGCTGAAAACTGGTCTGCGTGGCTGACATATGGAGTGAGACACTTCTCTCCTTTGTCACTTGTGTCTTTTACCGAATCACACCCACCTTCTGGGCGCCATTCTCAGTACAGCCTGGCAGTCAGCCCTGGGACATAGCCCTTCTGTCAAATCAGTGAGCTGTCGGCTGGGCTGGCAGCCCGTGGACTGGGTTGACGCAATACCACCACCCATGGGGATAACCCGAGGGGCATAGCCTCGTTGAGGCTCTAGAAGCTCAGGCTTTCCGGCTGGCAGCTCAAGCATGATCCGAGTTAATTGCAATGACACCGCCACTGCCTTAAACGAACATGTTTGATGAGGTGCAGACAGGCGCCCAGGTGTGACCTCACCTCCCGTAAGGCACAAGACTCTTACTCGAGGGCTGAGCCATGGGGAGTTTTCTGCCTAGGCACATAGAAGGCAGAGAGACTCGAACATGCAGTGCGAACCAGGTCCTCCCCCACCTTCCACATTGTCGTACCGAGTTTGCCTATATAGTATATCCTGAAGTGTAACCGTTTTGCCCCTCCTGCCGACAGCAAGCCTGCTCACACAACTCTCCTCCTCCATCTTCGTGCCACACATCAGAAAAAGTCCACCAAACACCTTGAGCAGCCCCTCTCCTTCATGAAGCACTGGCCAGTGTCTTCAGGTGCGTCATGAGTGTCTTGAAAGCTCCCGCCCTCATCGGGCGCTCCCTCAGCACCAGCTCTCGCCGTAGCCGCGAAGAACGCAATAGAGAATTCCACAGGCTTGTTGAGTGTACATCCCACGAAGGCATCAACGGCCACAACAATCGAGTCAAGTTCAACAGCCCATCCTCTCTCAAGCAGTGGTGGGAGCAGCCGGCCGAGAACCGCATCGCCCGAGCCCTACCCAGAGGCTGCTCGCCCGTCTCCACCATCCGTAGCGGTTACCTGATCATCTTCTCGGTTCTCGTATACATCGGGCGGCCTCAATTCATTGGAGAGTTCACGAGGCTGGGTTGGCAAGACCAGCAATTGCCTCTCCTCGACAACGACTGGCACCGTTTTGGGGATGACCCTGGGATGACCGAAATGCTGCACGAGTTCTGCGACCACCAGTGGCGTTTCTGTCCCGTCATCTTCTCAAGAGAGACACGCCTAGATGAGAGATCACTTGACCCACGACGAATACTCCCTATCGAGACCCAGTTGGACTTGGATAAGCCGGTCGCCAACGCCAAATCAATCATCAGGCCCGTCAAACTCTACGATGACTGCTGTGACCCAGAGTGGTGCAACGGTGTAAGACCTCTCCGTCTCTTCGGCAATATCTTTACCTAATCGTCCTTCACTTTATGGCTGACTCATTGTTTAGACTACCATCATTCTCAAGGAGTTCCAGACACGGAAGAATATAGCCCTTCGAGACGCGTGGCACCAAGAGTACAATGCCTTCGTCTCAATCGAATCCTGCGAAAACATCGTGAAGTACCTAGGCTCTTTTGAGCAGAACGACCGTTGCTTCATCGCCCTAGAGTACGCACACACCGGAAATTTGAGAGATTTATTCCAGAGGAATATCCGCCCCAAAAATATGAAGGAGGTAGTCTCTTTCTGGACGGCGTTGGTGGGCCTCTTCAAGGCCATTGATCACATCCACAACCTAGGTCCTCGAATGAATGAGGAGCGAAATGCCTTGTGAGTCTCATGGCGCATGGCATTGTCGGTCCTTTGGATTTAAGGCTAATATTAGCATGATCTAGTGCACATCGGGATATCAATCCATCCAATATCCTTGTCTTCTCAGATGGGCGTGATACTTTCTCGGGCAGCTTCACGCTCAAGCTTGCCGACTTTGACACTTCCACTTCCACGCAATCAATCGATGAGACAAACTCTGGGTCGCATGATAATAATGGATCCAGGACGTACAGTGAGTTGATTACATCGCCTCCAACCTCAGACTAGCAGCTGACAGTCCGTTCGTGAAGGCGCCCCAGAGGCCTCGAGGATCTACCCTGAGCAGGAGAAGAATCTACTACAGGTTCCTTTCAATTGCGATGTCTGGTCACTCGGGTGTGTCCTAAGCATATCCCTGGTCTGGCTGGGTGGCGGAATGGCGGCCGTTGAAGATGCTGAGCATCATCGAAAGGACACCATCAAGACCCATCACCCACACATCGACGGTAGTGGCTACGAGGCATGCTTCCACGACGGCAAAGAAGTTCTTCCTAGTGTCCTCGAGTCCCACCGAATTGCCCTCAGCACTCTGCAACCTACTGACGCCTTCTCCCGAGGTGTTCGCGACCTCATCGAAAAGCAGATACTCGTGCCCACTGCGCCCAGGGGCTTCCGCAGCAATCCGATGGAAGTCTGGAGTGAGTTCAACAAAATTGTCAGAAACGCTACGTTGGGCGCTTGGGATCAGACATATTCCAACTCAATCAACGGTCCCAGCGGTCCCTCCCGAGACCCGCCGCCAATCCACATCACACAGTACGGGGACAATGGGGGGGCTTGCGAGCTCTACCGACCGCCAGAACATGTGCCTTCAGCTTCTAGAGCCAATTCGATGCTAGGCAACACTGATGGGGATATGTATGCAAAGTTGAATGTGAATGAAGTCGACAATCATCGCCGTTTCGGTCGCAAGAAGGAGAATCTCCCCGGCTACAGCAGCTTCCGCCGAGGGATCGAACCACGGCATTTCATTCTCATCATCGATGATTCCGAGTCAATGCGCCAAAAGGGAACCGAAGTCTGCAAAACAGCTGAAGCTCTGCTCTGGGTACTCAAAGAAATTGACTCGGAAGGTGTAGAAGTGCGCTTCACCTCCGATCCAAACAAGCAATACGGGTCGAAAACATGGTACCGCTTGCGTTCAAGCACCAGAGATCTCATGAAAACGATCTGGGACCGCTTTACAGGGTCTGAAACCGTCCCGTGGTGCAACATGGAGCATGCACTGAATAGCATTTTTGATGATCATGTCGTCCGCCCTGGACGCCCGACAAGCGTGCTGATTCTAACAGATGGAATTTGGGAGCCAGGATTCAATTCGAACAGGGGCGTTGTGAATACCCTTCTGGACGTTCTAAAACAGATGGAGGAAAAGAGGATGGCGCGCACCACCTTTAGCATCCAGTTTGTGAGTTTCGGCAACGATACAGCTGGCATCAAACGCATGGAGTACCTTGATGACGATCTACCAAGCAAGCAAGAAGACGGCAGCAGGAAGTGAGCAATTCCACCCCGCATCAATCTTTTCTCGACTAACTTCTCTTGCCTCCAGGGATATTGTGGATCATAAGAGATACACAGAAAACTTCTGGGCCATTCTGTGGGGGGCAGTTAGCGAGCGGAATGATGCTTCAGCAAGTGCCGCAACGTCGGTCAGAAACGGTTTTCCTCATTCATAAATATTGGCGCAAGGGTTTTTCTCTTTCATTTTCTTGGTCTGCTATTTCTGGCGTTTAAAGTGAGGAACTCTGGGTGGGTTGGTGGATGGATTGTTTGTCACTATTGCGCCCAAGGAGTTTGGCGTTCAAAGATTCTTTTTTGATACCCTTAATACTTTCAACTATGTTGCTTAAATTATATACTTCATTCATTTATAGAAATACAACCAGGCGGTGCTTTTGGGAGGCCAGAGTGGCGGAACAGGTAGTACTTCTACTTCAAAGGACCATACGAGGGATCATACATGAATAAATGACCCATCCAGGCTACCACTTGCAACCCTGAACCTTCTCTTTTCAGGTGGATTGAACGCAGAAAAGTAGTCCACATAGACCATATCTTCGGCGTCAACTTCAAATGGTCGCAGATCTTCGAAGCGCCTGAACAGGGTCCCCAACGTGACGTACAACTCGCACCAAGCCAGGTTTTGACCAATACACATGCGACGGCCGCGGGAGAAAGGCACCAGACACTTGTCGCGCTCGTGGAAAGTTGAGGGGTCTGTCCAGCGGGTAGGGTCAAACTTTTCAGGGTTGGGGAATGCGTCGGGGTTGCGGTGCATCATCCAGGATGACATGCTTGCAACAGTCTATGCGATATCAGTATGAAGTTCAATGTGTATACAGAATACCTACTCCTTCAGGTAGATAAT
Source organism: Fusarium sp. JS1030 (assembly GCA_000966855.1). NCBI lineage: Eukaryota > Fungi > Ascomycota > Sordariomycetes > Hypocreales > Nectriaceae > Fusarium > Fusarium sp. JS1030. The sequence continues at coordinate 238,801 of JWIW01000107.1, read as the reverse complement.
AGCCCTCCATTTCAACACCGCCTTCAGGCACGACACGGGGAAGACGGCTAATGACTCCATATGAGAGACTAGAATGTGAGTATGATGCTGCACAAGGTTGCTTCAACACTCACCGTTGACCTTCTTTAATAACGCCCGTCAGATAAGGCAACTTCTCAAGATCGGAGAAACTCAATCGCTCATTCCGGCCTGGGAACGCATCTCGAAGCTCTCTTGTAAGGGCATCGTAGATATCCGGATTAGTGACAACATGGAAAGCAGCCATGGTCATGGCATTGCCGGTAGTGTCTGCAGCAGCCGTGCAGATGGAAAAGGCTTCATCGACGAGGTCGCTAGTATCTGGCAGGGCATTGCCCTCAGAAGCATTGGGGTCAAGAAGTTGGTGCCAGATTGTGGTGCGCTTGGGTTGAATGCCTTGGTCGACGCGAGCTTGAACGTCTTCGGCTTGCTTTCTCGTTCTCTGCAAACGCATTAGCGAAGATCACAAGCGCAGGCTTTTAAGGCTTACACTTTGAACCGCGAGGAAATCAGCAACGGAAGGACTCATTTTCTTCGCGATCGACTCTGGAAGGCCCTGTATCGGATCTCTCAAGGACGGAAAAGCTTGAAACGTCCAGAACATGTCCGCTGAACTGCGAACCATGTCGCTAAACCACTCTCCAAGATCATCCGCATCCAATTGATTCCAAGACTCATCAAAGGCATAGTCAGTGATAACATCTACACTGATAGCACGGAACGCTGCGTGCAAGTTGGTCGGCCGCTTAGCAGCACGGTCGGCGGAGACGATCCGACATAGTTTTTCTACCTTGTCATGGATAACATCGAGTGACTCGAGCTCTAAAACCTTGCGCTTAGAGAAGAATGGGTTCAAAACAGCGCGACGTCGACGGTGAAGCTCGTTTGAGAAAGTAGAGAAGGTTGCCGAGTCGATTCCGAGGGCGCCGTAGAAACGGGGGTCCTTGTAAAAGTCTGACTTGAGTCCGTAGATGATATCGTAGTTCTTTGGATTGCTGAGATGGACTTCGTCTGGGGTAATGCGCACAATTGGGCCTTGAAAGTTTAGTGGCGTGTTCGATCTCATTCAGTTCACTCACCATAGACGCTGTGCAACCGCTCAATCTCCTTGTAGAACATGCCCTCGCCAGGCACATTGTAGTACCACGCATATAATCTCGTGACAGCCGGTAGAAACGGTCCCGGAACATTGGCTAAAGGGTGCCAGAATCGGCGGTAAAGGATCTTTGTGACGACATACAGCGCACCACCACCAACCACCGCAGCGCGCCACCATTCAGCAACCAGCCAAGGTATCGAGCAGAAACTCGGGCGCAAACTACTCAAGACGGCCATTTTAAAGAAACGGGAACCCAAATATTCCAATTGAGAAAGAAAAGGAATCGCGCAAGAAACGTAGGATTGGGCCTATTTTATGGCATGACTTGCAACGGAATGATAGCGGCTGCCCTCCCGGCTCTAGCGCGATCTAACAAGGAGCTTCATCCACTGAGAGCCTCCCGATTTCTACACTGTCTGGGGTAACTAGCGCCCGCGATTAGTTGGCGCTCCATAACCCCGGATTTGTTAGTTCATGCATAAGGCAGATCATCTTACCCTGAACCAATGGCTTGGGAAGACTTGGTCGTGGACAGAAAGCGCGAGGTAAGCCCTTATGTCATAGGAGTCTTGAAGGAATGGCCTTTGGCTATCATTGAGAGAGCTAGAAATGTTTATAAACTCTGTTATATGAATGTATGAGAATACATGGTACAACGAAGCTAATCCGAAGAACTTTGAGGAAATGCAAGTTCACCGTGCCTTTTGACCCCAACGGCCGACATAACTACCGCCAATACGATCATCTAATCGCCAAAACTTCTGGCATATAGGGAGTCTATGATATCAATGGCTCTCTATTTTCTTCCATTTATAGGGATCCAAGGTGTCAACCAGGATCCTTCCTTCCATGCCGAAGTTCCGGCACCTCGGGCCCCACAATTGCCGATCGGAGGTGACGCTCCGGGATTACCCACAGTCACCTCCGGCTCGGGATCCGGAAACAATGAGTCTACCATCGCACTCTCGATTGCAAAGTTCACTGTGAAGATGATGGGCGGCTTAAGGGGCTCGCCGACATCCCCTGAGCCCGTGTAGAGAAGAAAATGAGGCAAAGCTCACGGACGTCGCCAACTTGCTCCTAGTAACTAGGCTCTTGTATAACGCCGCAAGTAAACCAGGCTGTGGCAGTTGTAGGCCTTCAAGCTCTTGCAAGGATTGCACGTCCAATAAAAATATGCCACATTATCGCTCATGCAGCCTCTTTTGGGGCCGTCGCACTCAATACATGGGCTGTGTCAAAAGTCTGAGGAAGAGAGGGGGGTGAACAGGGCCTAGAGTCACACCTGCTAATCGCCCAGGCTCAGATGTCCCGGTGGACAGATCATAGTCTCGGCATCCTAAAAGTGCATCAAATGAACTTAATATCATTATTCTCGCTGTCTCACAGCCGACTTGATGGTACAGCTCTCTTGCTCCTCATCCCCTCACTCTGACTTCCGCCGCTGCAAAATATCTCTCAGCGCTGCCGCCTCCAGCGTTCTTCCTCTATATTGGCTGGTTTGTGCTTCATAACTCTCTACAACTCGCTATTGTGGCTGCATTCTAGCCATGCGTTCCCCATTCGGGCGTTTGTTTTCACGCAAATCGGGCAAAGCAGATGCCCCAACAACACCCTCAACCACGGGCGAAGAGCCCACAACACAGGCCGGCGACTGTGGCCCAGGGGAACCTGGTCCTGACCTGCGTTATCAGGCAAAAACATCAGGCTCCCTTAGAACTGACGAGGTTAACAGCAATGTGGAAGTATGTCGGCAGGCCATCGAGGAATCTCAATTGGGCCTCAAGGAACTCGTCAGCCAACCAAGTAACAATCGGAATGGGGTTGATATCATTGCAATTCACGGCTTACATGGTCACCGGGAAAAAACATGGACAGATAAGACAACAGGTGTCAATTGGCTAAGCGATCGTTCATGTCTACCAAGAGACATCCCAAATGCTCGTGTCCTCAGCTTTGGGTATAACTCAACAACCTACTTCAGCCGTGCTGACGGGAACGTACGAGATTTTGCCTCAGAGCTTCTTGCTGCAATCAAGGCCTCTCGAAGAAGTCCATCTGAACGAAAGAGACCGATCATTTTTCTATGCCACAGCCTTGGAGGACTAGTGTTCAAGCAGGTAAGTACTAACTTTCGTACTGTGGTGAAGAGTGTTCTGATCCTTGAAGGCTACCATTCGAGCGCATGAGCAAGACAACTTCTACGGGCCTCTACTAAACAAGATCCAAGGCGTCGTCTTCTTCGGCACGCCACACCGTGGCTCAGAGCTAGTGTTCTGGGATACACTGGGCACCCGTGTCATTCAAGCTGTAACTATTGGCTACACGACCAATACACGACTTTCTAAAGATCTCAGGGTTGACTCAGGAATGCTACAGAACATTTCTGAGTCTTTTGCTTACAGGGGAGGGGATTACAAGATTCGTAGTTTCTACGAAACGGAGTTTGTGCCTGGACTGAAATGTCGCGTACGTATCAAGCTTTTCCCTTTCATTCTTGTTTCAAGGTTTGTTGGGTTAGACTTATGTCTCCGTAGATTGTCGAGAAAGACTCTGCTAGACTGGGCTGGAAGAATGAACTTGACATTGCCTCATCAGCAAATCATCGAACAATCTGCAAGTTTCCCTCAGCAAATAGCCCACGGTACCAAACAGCTATTTCGGAAATAATTGACGTACTTGGCATAGACAGTGACTCTATCGAGAATTGTGAGTCCCGGCAGGAAGAATCAGTGACCAGCCGAATTCTAATTACGATTCTAGCATTCAATGGTGCCGAAAAGGCCTTCATGGCACAATCGAACTGTGATTACGAGCATCACCTTGGACAAATTGATGACCCAGTTCCTGGAACATGTAGCTGGATCCTGTCGCACACCAAGTGGCAGCAATGGTACTCTTCGCCTGGATCATCACTCTTGTGGATTACTGCAAATCCTGGTTGCGGGAAATCTACGATAGCGAAATTCTTGATCCAACATTTTCAGTCTGAGCGCAGAGTCTTCGCAGCTCCGGAACCGGGGTATTTCTTCTTTTCGGATGGGGTTTCTGGTCAGGATAACCCATCATCAGCATTGTCTGCGCTTCTACATCAGCTGTTTAGATGCCAGAGTCACTTAATTAAGCACGCTGTCAAGAGGTCCAAAGGTTTCCGAGGTCACGCCGTGAGCCGATTCGAAACCCTCTGGTCCATCCTTGCTGATTGTCTCAGCGATGACGAAGCAAAGGATCTTGTGTGGATAATCGATGGCTTGGATGAGTGCGACGCTGATACTCTCCCCCAGTTTATGAAAGCCTTCTCAGCCTTTTTCGAAACTCGCGATACCATCACGGAGGATGAATCCATGTGCAACTTCAAAGTTATTTTCTTGAGTCGTCCTACAAGTGTTATTCAACAAGTATTGGGTTTATCCACTGACATGGATTCATCTGAGCTTATCCCCAGTTATAAGCTTAGGCTCACTGGAGAAGACGAGAGTATGGCGCTTACTGATGATATTATGCGATTTATTGAGTGGAAGATCAACAAGCTGACGTCTACTTGCCAATTCCCCTTGAGCATCCTGGAAAATTTGCGCAAAAGGCTAGTCGATGGAGCCGATTTCACATTCCTTTGGGTGTCTCTGATCGTCACATCCATTGAAGACACAATCATAGGCGGGATTTCTATGGCCGAGCTGGAGACCATTCTCAATACATCCAGTCTGGGCGATGTGTATCGACGTCTGCTGGAGATCGCATTGAAGGCGAACGTTACGAAAACAAGAAAACTTCTATGCATTATCCTGGCCGCAGTTCGACCGCTGACGATCGAGGAAATGTGCGTAGCAGTGGAGATCAGTGAGACCGGAGATTTGATTCGATATGCCGACGAAAAGAACAGTCAGTCAAGTTTTCCACAACATTGGCAGAAACAACAATCTACGATGGTCCAATCTTTGGAGACGCTCAACCAGCAGCTTCACAGGCCTTTTGACAACCATGTACGTCAACTTTGCGGCCATTTTGTGCGAATTCGACGTCGAAGACTATACTTCGTGCACCAAACCGCGCGGTCCTTCTTTATGGAAGAAACATTAAGCTTCTATCGTGGTCCAATATCTCAACCAGGATTGAACTCTGGCTTCTCAGGGCCGAGACATAGTCTTCTACCGGGAGGACCGCACCTTACCCCAGACAACACTGTGGTGTGGGGACCTATCAAGCCTGATGAAGCCAATATATTACTTCTTCGGCTTTGTGTGAGCTACATTCTAATGTTTGAGCCTGAGGTAAATTGTCAAGAGCTTCCTATACTCAACAAGAAGCAAGTAGAGGAGCACTTCCTGGTCTGCAAGAATGATCCCCCCCGAGCATTTTTTGCTTGCGCCGCCATCAACTGGATAAATCATTATCGCCCCGTCAGAAGACTACTTTCTTCTCGGTATGATCATTTACTTGTTCCCAAAACCCCCTTATTTAATGCGTGGGTTATTGTCCATTCTTCTTGGTCGGAAGAGCATGATCCGTCTGCGGTACCCTCAGCGGCTATCTGGTTGGACAACCGCAGGGTCGAAGAGCGCTCCAAGCAGCACCCGAACAGTTCTTATCAAATGATGGAGTACTGCTTTGACATGCTCTCGGAACGCCTCAAGGATCTCAAAACTGAAATGGACCTTGCACGTCGTCGCTGCCAGCCAAACTCAACTGCTCCGTCACAAATGCTGCAACAGTTGACGGACCACATGAAGCCTATTGAAGCTTTAATTAATGCGCCTATTCAACAAGGCCCTGCAGAATTCGACTGGAAACCTTTAGAACAACAATTATCGCAGCTACAAACCCTCGCGGATCATCTAGACCTCATTTTCGGATATGATGGCATTCGATCGGTCTTCAGAGAAATTCGCAGGGCTGGCCAACAAGAGATTGCCGAAACAGGGCTGAAAGAGAGAAGATGCTTAAAGAGGCATTGCTTCATTTCGATCTCCTAGGTTTAGACGAAGCGGGACTGGAGGAAGACGAAGTCCTAAGTGAATACTGGAAGTCTAGGATCGACGAGAAAACTTTGCAGCAACACGATGACAGCATATACGGGGATGCGGGAGATGATCTTGAAACCACGATGCCCAATCGTATCAAGCATTACATTCGAGTGAAAGGCGCGATGGCAACGGAGATGAAGCATGCACTTGGAACCCCTGGCGCAACCCATCCTGGCCTTTCGAATCCTGAACATAGGTTTTCCGGCTTTGGGAAAGAGCCGATGTTATGGGACTGTCCGGAGATTGAAAACTAGTCAATGGCATTGTACTAATGGTAGAGAACTAGAAACATGCCTGGTTGTGCAAAGTTCAAAAAAATGCAAAAGAGAAGGACATTTGGTGGAATCAAACCACCTGCAATGGACGAACAGGGAATCGAACCCTGGACCACTCCCATGTAGGAATTCAGGCGAATTATGCTAAGGGAGTATTATACCACTAAACCATTCGCCCAGTTGTTGTTGAATGATGGTGCGCAAATGAGGTATATTTGGGTGGTGCGAGAGCTAGGGCATGATGGGTCGGCGCGGAGGAGAGACTAAAATCGACTAGGGCCGCCGATGGTGGGTGTGCATCCAGTCAAGTTGTAACACCGGGAAAAACAGAGGGAATGGCTGAAATGCTGTGTCTGTATGCTTTGATGAGTTCAGATGAGAGTTGAAAGAAGAAGTTGACGGTTTCAAATAGGAACACAGAAGGTCATGAGACGCTTACTAAGGACCTCGGCATTGAGAAGACTTGACCGATGTTACTTGAAGTTGCTCCTGTCGAGGAGCTCTGCATATAGATGCAGGTCAGAACAAATACAAGAATCCAATCATGATCTAGAAAATGCCATATCATATCGCTATCCTCAACCCATCATGATCAAAAGTCCTGGCCAAGATGTTTCATCCTCCGATTCCCGGGGGTGGACCACGCTAGCCCCATTCGTCAAGCGCCACAAGCTACCCTTCAAGCTCCCCCTCCACCCTCCACAACCTCCCTCTTCAACATCACCAGCCCTCACAAACCCGCAGCAGCATGGCCTCGTACATCGACAACCCCCTCTCGGAGGCGACCCAGCCCGCGCCCGAGATTCTTGGCGAGGTTAAGAAGCCCAAGAAGAAAAAGGTGCTGCTCATGGGCAAGTCGGGCTCCGGAAAGTCGAGCATGCGCAGCATCATCTTTAGCAACTACATTGCCCGAGACACGCGACGCCTGTGAGATCTCTCCCCTGGTACTGTCTGATGCTTATCTGACACATGTTTAGCGGCGCCACTATCGATATCGATCTCTCCCACGTCAAATTCCTCGGTAACCTCACGCTCAACTTGTGGGACTGCGGTGGTCAGGAGGCCTTTATGGAAAACTACCTGTCCCAGCAGCGCGTCCACGTCTTTTCCAACGTTGGAGTCCTCATATACGTTTTTGATATCGAGTCCCGCGACGTCGACCGCGACCTAGCTACCTATGTGTCTATCCTCTCCGCCCTCCTGCAGTTCTCCCCGGCCGCAAAGATCTATATCCTCATCCACAAGATGGATCTGGTCGTCCCTACCGCCCGCGAGGCCGTCTACGACGAGCGCATCCGTATCGTTCGCCAAAAGACCTTCGAGTACGCCAACTCAGTCGGAATCGCCGCCTCCTCCGTCGAGCTCACCCCCTTTGCAACCTCCATCTGGGACCAGAGCTTGTACAAGGCCTGGGCGTCCATCATCCACGACCTTGTGCCCAACCTCGCCGTTATCGAGCGTAATCTTGCCAATCTCGGACTCGCCATCGAAGCTGAGGAGCTCCTCTTGTTCGAGCGCACATCTTTCTTGGCTGTATCTTCCTGGACATCCGCCGAAGGTCAACGCAACCCTACCGAGGATCGTCTAGAGCGCATGTCCAACATTATGAAGCACTTCAAGCAGAGCATTTCTCGCTTCACAGGTACACCACGCAATGCCGAGCAGTTTATTCGCATGGAGCACAAGGCCGGTCCGCGATTCAGCCTGTTCATTCTCAAGTTCACCACAAACACCTATCTCATGGTGATCCTACCGCCAGGCGAGGCCCGCTTCAATGCTGCCATGCTCAACTGCCAGATTGCCATTGAGCATTTCAGGTTCCTGGATGGTCCTGCGATTCAACCCGTACATGCGACTGCAGCTGCTTGATTGACTTGAGATCTCTGACACAGCCAGAGTGAATTGTTCCGCGGTTTATATGCTTGAATCTTCTGGGGCGTTGAAGGCGTTAAGATACCACTGCAATGACGGTGATGGGTGTTGTGATTTAGGATACCAGCGAGGTATGACATGTATACTATAGAGCAAATGCGACCGAATTTTTCAGTGCAATAATGTGCTGATCACACAGCATTTGTCCTTGATTGATCTATTGTGATTGGCCACGTCTAAAATCAGCAATGCCAGCACCCCTCAGCAGAGTCAGTCTTGATACTGAGTCTTGTGAATCATAACCCAAACGCCAACCCAGTCCTATGCCTAAGTCCACTTCACCACGGCGGTTCCACCCTTCTTGAATTCGGCCATCTCTCCCAGGACGAGACTGCGGTCGGTATGGTCTTTGTTGGGGAAAGTGGTAGCTAGCACCCACGGCCGAGTTCGAGTATCTGGCGATGCTCCCTGGACAAAGCCGTAGATATCATCAACGGTGTGAGTGGTGTTGAATCGTGCGGGCAGACGTGTACCGTCGGGCATCTGAATTCGGATCATGATGGTCGGCTGAGAGCTATCGACAGATGGGGCGGTGCTGGAGGAGGACGATGCGGCGGCAGCAGGAGCGGCAGTCGAGCTAGAAGCCTCCTCCGTAGCACCAGGCACAACCGCTCCAAGTCGTCGACCAGAGCCGCCAAAGGGCTTGTACTGCTTCGGCTGGGGCTGGTATGGTGTGTCGTGCTGATGGAGCTTGACGTCAACGGGCTGGTCGTGCTGCACGTTCATGAGATGCAGAGGAGCTCGGCCGGATCGGATCATAGCAAGATCGGCCTGGTTAGCGGGGTCGTCGAAACGGCGAAGCTCTCCGTCGTCGATACTGAAACCATCCTGCCAGATGTGGAGAACTCGTTCCTGAGGTTGGGCATTGGATGGGCGGGAGGGGCCAAGAGGATCGGGGATGCTTCGGCTCTCGACGCCATCACCACCAAGCGTCATTCCGGTGCCCCGAAAGCGCGAGGGCTGAGATGGTCCGGCCTCATCCTCAGGGTCTGAGCGAGATGCATTGCTTCTTCTGTCAGCTGTATTCAGGACCAAGGACTTTCACACTCACGCTCTAGCCTTGGCGAGAATGTCGTTGATGATCTTCTTCGGACCCCCTTCTTGCTTGGGGTCCTGAACTGCCAAGCCCGACTTCTCACCGCCAGCAAATAGATTTCCCCGGCCATCGTCATCTTCAGGGTCAAAATCATCCTCATCGTCGTCGCCGTGGTCGTGCTGGTGCGATCCGCCTCCAAGCGATCCCAATGTAGCAATACCCTTCTTCTTTTGCTGGCTCGCTGGCTTGCGGGCTGCCTGGCTGCTGCTGCCTGAAGCCTCTGGGGCCGGCCGTCCGTCAAGAGTGCGCGGTCCGGTATAGTTGTCGGGTGCAGCGGGCGCGGTGGATGTGTCGCGGCCATCCTCCTCTGCGTCACGGAACCAGGCGTTGCTAGCTTCGGCCATGTCCCAGTTATGGGCTTCGAGGTATTGCTTGGCCTGGGGAGTGTCAGTACGGCATATTTATAAAGACATGTCCCCTAGAGCATGTCGCGACTCATAAATGGGGACACATACCTCTTCTGGGCTTGCGCCGCTGAGGCCGCAAAAGTCCACGATCTGGCTTTCGTGGTCGGCCATTTTGACGTCGAGGCGGGGTATCGAAAGGAATGAGGATGATGGGAGAGACGAAACGAGGAGTTTTCCTAGTTCGCAGGAGATATGGCCTGGTTACCTCGATTATTCACCAAGGAAGAGGCGGGCAAAGAGGCAATGGAGTTAAGTTGTGTTTGTTCGACGTCCGAGGCAGGCAGCTCTTCTCCTCGTCAGCCAAGCTCATGTGGCACAGTGGAAGCTTCAAGAGCGGCGGTGGCGGTGGTGGCTTCGGAACCCCACCTGCCACCCCACCGGAACAGTGATCCACCGACCCCGGCCACCCTCCACCTTTAGGTAATCACTGGGGAAGCTGCCGAGATCGTCGTCAACACCATCCTCGGCCGCAGTTGTCCCTAGCTTGGCAATCTCTATCCCGCTCCTAGATCTTCCGCAGACGCGGACAAGCTCAAGCATCGGAAAACTCAACCATTTCGTCTTTCGCCTCGGTCTCGCGACACCTATCCGATACTCTATCTCGCCGCCATGTCTGACGACCCTCATAACCACCTCGCCGAGTCCGGCGTCACGCTGCACTCCGATAGCGAACTATACTCTGGAGGAGATGAACTCTCTTCGCCGCCTTCGTCAAATTCGCCCGTTATCCTCTACAAGCCCCCTACGGTGTGGTCGCTGATACGGGGAGCTGCTGTCAATCTGTTGCTGCCCTTCATTAACGGTATGATGCTGGGTTTTGGAGAGCTATTTGCCCACGAGGCTGCGTTCCGACTGGGATGGGGAGGCACCAAGGTGAGTCTTTCCACATCTCCGAATAACCTCATGTTCATCGTTTTACGATCGAGGCCATTTGTGACAGCGCTAACATGTTCAGGTTTTCCCCCTGTCTCGACGGAGAGCCCACCCCATCGGGCCCGGAATCGAGCTTCGAGAAAAGTCATACAGCCCCCGTCCCTCACTGAACGACATTGCGAGTCTGGAGTGAAGGGATTTGAACAAAAAATTCTACATATCAACCTCGGGCATGAGGGGTCGCCTCAGAGCTCACAAGCCTCCGCTCACGCATTCAACCTAACCAAAAACGTATACACAGAGGGGAAATGAATGCATTTTGGACATTTTTAGTACTTTGAGACTACATCATTAGACAGGAAATGGAGTGCGGCGATATAGTTGCGGAAACAGGCGGCTCAAAGATGTAAATATCACGACCGGAATACAGCTTCTCTCAGGTCCGAGCTCTTGCGAATATTTGAACTGCAACCTCAACTGCAATCCCTTCTGAATTACGGCCTGCATTACCTCCTCAATACCAAGCTGTCACAAGTCAGAGGAGGTCGGGTGACAAGGGTCATCCGGAGACCGAACAACGGCGGTCCATCGGCAATCCCGACATTTAACCGCCGGTCCCCGGAAAGCCTCACCAAAAAAAATCGCCAGAGCGAAACTTGTCGTCCGTAACATCCCCTCCTCCCCCACGACCCGCCACAATGCTCCCCAGCCGAGGAATTGTGCGCTCCCTGCCCTCGGGCGCCCTCCAGAGGCAGCTCTGCAGTCAATCTGTAAGCAAATTTTGTTCTCTGGTATCTCAATTGGTTCTGACAGCGGCAGATCTCCTCGAGGACACTCAGTCGAAAACTTGGAGATGCTCGACAATTTAGCACAGGACTCAGAAATCCCCGCGCTTCGTTGACGGCGGGCTCAAGGATTGGTGTCAAGGGTGTTGCGCCTGTTGCGCTGGGTGGAATTTCTACGGCGAGGAACTTTTCGCTCTGGCCTTTTGGGAAGAAGAAGACCGAGGAACCTATCGCTGAGGCCGCTACGACAACTCCCGAACCCGTAACTCCCGCCGAAACGATCGAGGCCACATCAGCCGCCGTCGACGATGCTGCTGGAATCCCCGCCGATGCCGTCGCCGACGTGACCAAGGCTTCCACCGAGGCCGTCACCCCCACCGATGTCGACCTCACCTCCATCGCAGACCTCGGCAGCCCCAACATTCTCAACATGGAGGAGGGCATCGGCTTCCTGCACGCCATCGGCCTCGACTACGGCTGGGGCCCTACGTCAGTGATGCAATGGGTCCTCGAGCATGTCCACGTCTACAGCGGCTTCGGCTGGGCCGGCACCATCGTCACAACGGCACTCCTCCTGCGTGTGGCCATGTTCTACCCCCAGATCAAGTCCCTTAGGTTTAACGCCATCATGCAAGAAATTCGCAAGGACCCCCGCTCCAACGAGGCCATGGAGTGCGTCAAGAAGGGCTATGCGACGGGCGACCGCGAGATGATGCAAAAGGGCCAGTTCATGAACAAGATGCTTCGACAGGAGTACAACTGCTCCAACTGGGGCATGGCCTGGACATTTGTGCAGATCCCTTTCAGTTTCGGTCTGTTCCGTGTCCTCAACGGCATGGCAAGCATTCCCGTGCCCTCCATGGAGAGCGCCGGTCTGCTCTGGTTTTCTGACCTGACTGCTTCCGACCCCCTATTCATCCTACCGGCTCTGGGCACCGGTCTCCTCGTTAGCTCCTTGCTGGTGAGTTTCATGCAGTTCTAACAAGATTCGCGCTGACAGGTCCAGATCAACCTAAAGTACTCGCCTCCCTCTCAAAGGGCCATGATGAAGAAGATGATGTGGGTGATGGGCGGTGTCGGCTTCTTCGGCACAACGTTCCTCTCCGCCGGCGTCAACCTGATGATGATGTCGACCGGTGCGGCCACCGTCGTGACGGCCCTTGTCCTCAACAATGAGACGATCCGCCGCGCCGTCGGCCTACCCATCCCCGAGATCGAGAAGCCCAAGTACACGCCACCCCGCGTCACCCAGTCCAGCGGCGTCTCCGGTCTCCGTGAGCGTCTGACTGACAACCTCAACGAGATGAAGAAGGGTCTGTCGGACCAGGTGACCAACTATACCGGCCAGTACAGCGGTACCGAGGAGGAGCGTGCTGAGAAGAAGCGCATGGAGCAGGTCCGCAAGCTCGAGGATATGCGACGAAAGCTTGAGCGTGACGAGTTTGAGAAGAAGTACAAGCGGTAAAGATTCAATGAATCAAAAACTAAAGAGATGGCGGGTCATGCATGTCGAGTAAAGGACCAGTGTACATATAGCGATAAAGGGGTAAACTGTCTTGCATCTCGAGACGGTCAGGTGGGACTCTGTACAACAAGCATTGGGATGGGAGCGAGCGAGATACCATGGAAAGGATACAATGGAAACTCTGCATGGAAGGCCGGCATCTCCTCTTTGGCGCGGATGTAATATCTCGCATGTATCTATCAACATGTAATAGACCAAAACTGTCTCATTGTACAACAATCAGCCAACCTCACCGTGACTAGTGCAAACGCCGCCTCCTTTTGAACGACTGTACGTCTCAATTATAAAAACTAGGCAGCCTGCCATGGCCCTTTTCCGCCCGCAGCGTTGTTTTGCTGTCTGTAATAAACCCTCCCATGCCCTTTATAGGCCGTCCTCGGATAATATGGATACTTGGAAAAATGCTATGCTTTCCACAAGGAAGAAAACGTGAAAGCCCTGTCTGCCATTCCCCACTCTCCTTTCTCTATGCCCAATAATCCTCACGTTGAATCGTGGTGTTCAGTAATACATTCAAGAAGGTAAAGACACCCTTAAAAAACGGTTCCGTCGCTGTCAATCAAGATCGGGGGCTCCTTGGTGTTGGGCCTGTTAATCTCGGCAATCTCACGGCCACCCTGTAAAATGTTAGATTATGATTGACACTAGGATGGATCAGACTTACCCTCCAACTACCAGCCTCCAAGAGCTGCGCCAGAGTCATCTCGTTTCCGGCCAGCTCTGACTTGAGCACCTTGTTCACTTCCACGCACAGCATGTCCAGGAAGCCAACAGTGACACCTCTCCACTCGACAATTACGTCGTCGCTGGGCTCAAACATGGGGGCCACCTCGACACCCTTGGCGCCTGTCCGTCGCACCCAGTCGTTGTAGTGCTGGAGACCTCTCTCGGTATCGTCCTTCTTCAGGTTCAGGACACCCAAGTCAACAAAGAGACCACCGTTTCGGTACTCGGGGAGACCAGTAAGGAGCTCAGTGCCGGCAAAGTGCATCTTCAGCAGCTGTTGCATGGGCTGCATCAGCGAGTAGGTGAGCCACTGAGTCAGCTTGTGGAATGGCAGGATAGACTCCCAAGCAGCGGCGTTGGAGTTGTTGGGGAAGGCCGAGATCTTGGAAGAGGCGCCGGGCTGAGGCATGGACTGGCAAGGCCAAGCGTCGCCGAGGGAAGTGCCATTGATGGCGGTTCGGTTCGTGGGCCAGATGGGAGCGAGGCCTGTCATGAGGACGTTCCAGAGAACGGGGAGGGGGACGATAAGCATTGAGGATGCTTGCGTGGAGGGGTGGCCCAGGAGGTGGTCTATGGGTGTTAGCTGGGATAGACACCAATTCTGCAGGCCACTTACCAACTATGCTTCCAGGGCGGCCGTCGAAACCAAAGAAATCATCCTTGGCAGCGAGGGCACCGCCCAGGCGAACGAGAAGATCGGCGCGGCCTTCAATGCCAGCAATTTCGTTGCCTGGCCTTGACTGTAGACCAGCGGCGAGCTTCTCTACGGTAAGAGCCTTGAGACCATCCTTGTCGACCTGGAACTTGTTGCTCGAGTTGCCAGAGAAAAGTCCCTGGTAATGTCAGCAGATGCAGCTGTCAAAAGTGGCCAATTACTTACAGTCTTGAACATCTCCAAGCTGGCCACAGCAATGCCCTCTGACCTCCGATAAATGCGACCATTCTCGTTGCTCTTGTAGGTCCATTGGGTACCCGCACCGGCGTCGAGCAGAACACTAACAAGGAAAAGATCGATCAAACGACGGCAGCGCTCCGTGTTGTCCACATTGTCGGGCCAAGTTGACAGGAGTTGGGCAATGCGGTCGCGACCGCCCACAGCAAAGTGCTGATATCTGCCATGGCCAGGAATGCTGGTAAAGGGGGCGTCGTAGTCTCGCTGTAATACAATTAGCCAAATCTCCAGATTATCGTATGCGCAGCTTGCACAAATCCCACGTACCTTGATAATTCCAGTGACAAATGTGACCACGTCGGGAAACTTGCTCATATCAACATCAAAATGCCGGAGTTCGTTCCGCAGAGCCTTGTCTGTGACAATCTTGCTTCGCTCCCTCACAGCTCCCAGACTTCGCAGGTAACCGGCGGGGTCGAGCTGAGGGTCCGGAGGTCGAGGGAGGTCGATCTTGGGGAGCTTGACAGGTGACATTGGGCTCATTGGGGTCCCAGGTGAATTGCTAGCAGCCGAAGTTCGATTGAGCGGGTTACGCGAGGCACCTGGAGGGGACCTCAGGCTCGACGAGTGCGAGTTGACGCTAACATTCGAGTTCGAGGTGTTGATGGGCTGCTCGCCTTTCGGCGTCTTGTCTTTGCGCGAAAAGAGGCCCATCTTGGCGGGCGGTACGGAAAAAGTGGTTGCACAGTTTGTTGGGCGAATGTGCGAGAGAATTGCAGATAGTGTCGAGTGCTTGGTCTGGGCTGATAAGAGACCAGACGAGAAGCTGAGGCCTTCGGGGGAGGTGGGGCCTCTGGACAGGACGGTCTTGGACTGGAGGGGAAGGGTCCGTGGGCGCGCGAGCAGCGAGACGGGGGAGGTACGAGCGTCGTGCGTCGAGGGTCGGGACGAAGCGAGCAGCTATTCGACGAGCAGCATGCGCGGGATGCGCAGGCGTTGTCCTCGTGCCGGCGATGCAAGGGAGAGCGACAATTGAGCTCTGCCGACTGTGATTGAATGGTTTCAGTACCTCGCTGAGCCTCAGGCAAAAGCAGAAATCAAGACAAGAACAGTAAACAGGAGGGAAGGGGGATGGGGGTCGAAGACGGGGCGCGGCGCTTTTGAGGGACCCAAGAGCCAACTGAAAGTGAACTGACCTGACTAGGGCCCAGGCCTGGGGACTTGGGGATTTCGGAGCAGATGAGCAGAGGCACTGAGGCGGTTCCACCCGTAGAGAGTCGCGACGTCGAGGACGAGCAAAAGAGGCGTCAGGGGGGGCAGACCCTCGACTCCTCTGCGGGGGGTTCGGGGGTTGAAGCTAGGCCCAACAGCGGTCCAGGCGATGGGCGACGAGACCTTGGGGGGCGCCCGAGCGTCGTCTAGGGCCCCTGGAGGCGTGAAAGGCGCGTGGTCCGTCGACGATCACGCCCAGGGAGCAGGGGATCCGCAAGGATGTTGGAGGATGGCTGACGGGCTGGTGGGTGCTGGCCGCTACAGGGCACTTGGTGTCTGCGGCTGGCTGCTGTGTGTGTAGCGTGAAGTGTGCAGCGATGAGCTCTGTGCGTAGGTGCGCACCGTGCTGGCCTGAATGTCAAGAGCTTGTGCTGTCGTCACTTGTCGTACTGACAAGTGATGGTCGGCGAGTCAAAGGCGCGGTAGTCTCTTGGCTTGCCTGTTCTGCCTTTGCTCCGTTGTTTTTGGCGGGTTATTTTTCGAGCCGCAAAGCTGCAGGCAAGGTTCCTAAGCTGCTGGTTGGTCTGCTGGGGACGGGAGGCTCGTGAAGCTAGAGGAGTACGTATCTCCGCCAAGAAAGACCTGACCTGGGGTGTTATGAAGAGCAAAGGCACTGTTTGCTGTTGATGGTTGTCACCCTGATTGCTTTATGAATTCACAGCTTTTGTCTCGTAGCGTCAGGCATTTTATTAGCCAATGACGCGTATCAGGTCAACGAGGCTGCCACTGACGCTGTTGGTTTCGGGCTTGGGCTTGAAACGAGCGATGAAGCCAAAAGGCTGGACACTTTTTTGGAGGACCAAGATGACCAAATTTTGGTCTACCGGCGGCGCTGTCGAACGGGCAGCCTTGTTCAATGGGAACTCTGCCGCCAAATCAGGGCGACCCGACTATTGGAGATGGTCTCCCCCAAGGACGACGAGTGCGGAGACGGAAATGAGGACGGCGAGTCAGGGAAATGTTCATGACAAGCTGCAAAGGGTCTCAGTACATTGCACAAGGCAGCACAGCTGGCGGCGCCTGGGTTACTAGCGGGGGACGGACCAGTCCCAGAGACGCGATGCTAACACGGCCGAGTCTAGGGGAGCCAGTCAGGAAGCCCGGGCCCGAGAGAAGGGGAGAGGACCGCAGCTAGCGAGAGCCCGCCAGCGCGGCAGCTGGCATTCAAGGTTATGTGTCTGTTTGGTAGACTGCCGCGGTCGGGATCGGCACCAAGCGAGACGAAGCAAGAGGGCGATATCCCATACGCTCCGGACTCTGTAAAAGCGAGACAATTCCTCTTCTTGTGCGTCAAGTCCACTCTGTCGAACGAGGCCAACTCCACAATGGATCGATGCGAGCAGCGGAGAAGAGGCGTCGTCGCTGGGGACCAGAATGCAAGCGAGGGAGCAATCAAGCAACCCTTGGGGGCTAAAAGGAGACGGGCCCCAGCCGCTCAGGGAGGCACGGGAACAAGCAGAAGACGGCAGAGGAGAGGAAAAAGAAACGATAACAGCAAACGGCCAAGCAAAAGAAAAGGATGGCGTGAAAAGCGACTGTGATGGAAAAAGCAAGTGCCGAGAAAAAAGCAACGACGTCCAATCTCGAAGGTGTAAGTCACAATCATGAGCCGATTTTTGGCGAGGAAAGAGCTCGGTGAGAAGGAGCCGCCCGAAGCAGAATTCTCAGGTCTAGACCGAAACGAGCACCCAATATCATGGTCATGATATATCACAGCAATCTATATAACATGCGTACCTGCCCAAGAAAACCGACATGTCATTGTCCTCCTCTGCCTCTACCGCATTGCTCAAACCTGCATTTTTGCTTCTTTGCTCACAGACGGTCGGGAGCCAAGCTCCAGCTGGGCCCACTCCAATCTCGAGATGCATGGGATGGAGACGGAATCGCACGTGGCAATCAGAGACAGTGCCGGCCGGAAAGAGTGAATATGAGACAGGATATTATCGTCTTGTTGTTGTTGTTATTGATAAAGTGCCGGTTTCACCAAGATGAGCAGAGCAGCGTGTTGTCTGATCGAGATTGATCAAGAACAAGCAATCATGACAAGGTGCACCCATTGCTTAACAAATGACTCGCGGCCGCACAATGTCAATCATAATTCCTTGTCGGCTCATAACCTTTACGGAAGGTCGACCTGCCGAAAGATGCCATCATGCTGCTCGCGCACTATTTCTTTCATAGGCTGTGGCCATCCTGACATGAAGCCCCGAGTCAGCCTTAATACCACCCACACAAACTCTGTCGGCCCTGTCAGGGCTTGGATGCTACGGTACTTGTACATGTGCACGATTCTATGCAAGCCCGCCAGGCACCATCACACTTGTCACATCAAATTCCCCTGGCAGCTTGCATGGGGCCTGATCCGGGGGTTAGATCCGAGCCTCCGAGAGGGTGCGCGAGTTGGGCCCGAGGGCACTCAACTAGATATACATAGCAGTAGATTTACTCTAGGCGCAACCAAGAAGGCTTCTGCTGACTCAAACACTCATCGGGTTATGAAGCGAATCGTTCCAAATGATCGACTTGTCATCGTCGATCCCCGTCCTCATATTCCCGGGGTCCCTCTGCTTTGCATAGCCTGCTCCCGTCGCTGATCAACTGGCACGGGCCAGCGACAATCGCGCGTCTCGACACAAAATCAATAGCCTACGGTCGGGGGGCCCTGATATGATTGCACCTTGGGACTCTACCGGATGCGCCAAGGTTACCCAGCTAAATAACCTACCCAGCAAGTCTACCGAGACTAAATAAGTCAGGGGTAAACAGACCAGGTTCTCACTCGAGAACTCGTCCACCAACCGTCTGCTCTTCCATCAGGCTTCTCTTGATTCCCAACATTGCCTACACCCCCGTTCGCCAGCACAATAGCGCCAGCGTTAAGAGTCTGTGCTGAGGTCTTTCAAATGTTGTGCATCGTCCATCCACCCGCCATCCGCGCCTCACCCGCAGCGCACGAGCACCGGCCGATGACATTGTCGCCTGAGTTTCTGCCGCTTTAACTCTTTTGGCTCTTCTCGTGTAGATTAGGCTGCTGCTCGGGTAGAGAGATGCTCGGGTAGAGAAATTGGCCCGAGGGTTGGGCTCTGCGGGCTTGTTTGACACACACCGAATCTACTATGCATGCGATATATCCTCTGGATATCTGCAATGTAAACATCTGCACCATCGTCGATCCCGTCATCGCGGTTTGCTCACAGTATCCACCTTGTACCTAACAGAAGCAAAAGAACCTTCCTCGTTGACAATGGAACAAAGACGCTTGGAACCGCAGCTGGCTCCGGCCCCTGGAAGCATCGGCCCGGATCGTCTTCCCCCGGCGGACCCAGGCCGTTTTGGGGCCCTGACCGGGTCCTGAGCTCCAGGGCCTCATCCCGGCCACGGTTCCTCTCAAGCGGAGTCCTTAGTAGGGAGGAGGCCATAGGATTGCATGGTTTGCCAATGGTTTTGACGGTCTAGCCTGTTGTTGGGTTGATCCGGGTGTCCAGGATGAGAGAGAGATTAGTAGGGGCATGTCTGGATGGAAGGGTACCATGGAGTTTCTGGAAAGCGACGTTGATATTCCGCCGGAATGCTCTGCAGCCCCGACTGTCCGAAGGATGAGCAAACAGCTCCTTCATAACTAAGAGTTTCGCACGTTATGTTATTCCGGCACTTTTGTCTCTGTCCTCATCTCGTCGTTTGCTCGTGTGGCTTTTAACCCGCCAAGACGGCGGCTTGGCGTCTGTGATTAGAGCCACTCAATCTTGCATGTCGAGTTCCGCGCCATTGCGATCATCACGGACCAAGGCATCTGGGTTGCATCTAAGCAGCGTCTTGTCCATATTGGATCTCGCCCAAAAGCCGAGCAGCAAATAAACAATATAGACTGCAATATGAAGCTGCGCTGTTTTCATAGGTTGCACCAGGCCTAATTACTGCCTCTCGCAAAGTCCCCCATGGCTGGTCCCCTGCTACCGGCTCGGCCACCCGCCATACCCGCCGGGTCCCCTTTCATCATACCCTTCCAATCCCACATGGCAACTCTTTGGCTCTTCACCCGCTGGCCTGGGCGGAAAAAACCCTCACCAGAACCCGGTCTCTGGGTGCTCGCCTTGCTTGGCTACCGTTCCATCTAGTGGCGTCGGCCTTTGTCCCGTTAGGTTTCGCTAGGCCTGCCCTGGACACCACCGCCGAGTCGTAGCTGTGCCCCGGAATTTGGACAGCCATTATCCTGCATGACTCTTGCATTCTCCAGCTCTGGGGCCCCATGCAGAGAATGCCCGGCTGGAAGGGCAAACAGATCTAGTGCTCTCTCTGCCAAGCCCAGGGCGGAATAACCATGATCTGAGCAAAAGAAAGGCCGCGAGAAGAAGAGATGACACTGTCTTTCAGGGTCCATAGGCAACAATCTTATCACCCCCTGCTGGCTCCCACGTTTTTCCACGTTTTGGGGCCTTTGCGTGCCGCTCGTACGCATATGTAAGGTAGGTAGCTTGTCATCCAGGAACCCTGCTTGCCATGACCTGCCATGGCCTTCCCTGCCTATTACCATAGTATCTGTGCACCGAGGCTTCGCCTATTTACCGGCAGCACATTATGATGCTATGCCGGGTTGCACTGCTGTTCTGGTATCATTGTCGAATCCAACCTCTGCGCGAACCTAGGAGCCACAGGAAACCGACTGGGCCGCCTACGTCGTAGTGTCCCGAGGAACTTGTCTCTGCAAGGCTTCTCCGCCGTTTCAGCCTACGGCCAGAAACAGAACTGCCCCGACGGGTTCGCTGGGTTCGCGTCGTTACATCGCGACAGCATTTTGACCACAGAGCCGGTAACCTAACCCGTTCTTGTCAATTTAGACTTCTCGCTTCCGTTTCAGAACACGAACTGCCACTGCTTAGAACGAGACCGTCTTCTAGAAACCACACACGGGCTAGCTCCGAGGTGGCTTTGGGGCTGACGCAGATCGTCGGAAAGCATGCAACCGCACACACACGCAAGTGCTGTAGCCATCAAACGGGCAGTTCCTGATAATGGCTTGCCTAGTTCCCAAAGATCTATTCGTCGGATCATTCGAGGCCGAGAACTTGGTCTTTTTTCGGGTGAGATGCGGCGGCTGAAACAGAGTAAGCCCTGTGATCATGCAGATGGCCTCTTTTCCTTACCGCCTTCTTGTCGTGTTATTAGAGACATCCTTATCTACTGTCTAGCGTGTAAAGGCGTGAATGACGCAGTTGTCGGGCTCATGTTTCTCTGATTCATTGAGTGAGGCTTGAAACATGGCTGAAAGCGGATGCGAGTGTAACATGAAACAGCGGTAAAGAATCAACACCAAGACAGCCTGACAAGAAACAATTACTCGATGACGTCTAAGCTAAGAGACTGCTGTGATAATTTTATCTCGGCTTGTTCCGTGGCTGACGCAGATGGCATATTTTGTGTGTTCAGGGTAAACCACTTGTGAGACTCATCGCCAAGTCGTTAGTTTACGATGCAATCGCCACTTGAAGAAATCCACATAGCACATATTGTATGTAATGTGATCCTTGTTAAACTTCCGGATGCAAGCTTAATCCCACTTCCAATCGTCGCACCAGTCCGGCAACGATGAACTATCAGATTGGGTTTGCGCAGTGACCATGACACCTTCAATTGTCAACTCGGACGGGAATAATCTCGCCTTCTGCAATTTCCTGGCCAAGAGACGTGTACCTCCATCGACTAAAGTAGGCCGGTGTCTTTCCTTTGCCACCGTTGCTTGTAGCATACGCACCGACCACGGTACCTATTGATGGTCAATACTCTTCCTGTGACATCAAATGGGAAGCTTACCTGTGAACGGACCAGAACCACCAGAGACGATCGAAGCACTGGCCTCTCCAAGAACCTTTTCACTCTTTGGGTTCGATGCTAGAGCCGCTGACAGAACATATGCTGTGCTGCTCTTGGCTCTGGCAGTGAGTCGGATTGGCTTGCCTAGCCAAGACTTTGGAATGGCAACCTCCTTCGTCTTTGGCACAGGCTCACCAGGTTTTCCTGAAGCCTCGACCTGGAACCTAAGTGTTGGGGCCGCCTTCTTGCCCTTGCCCTTGGCTAAGTTGACAATGCCGAGATCAATGTGTTGAAACTGCGTCAGGAACACAGTAATGCCGGCTTCTTCGTCCGCCTCCTTTGGTTCAAAAGAAACATCGACACTGTAAGAGAAGATGGTACTTGATTGCTTTCGGAAGACAAAAGCCAACCCATCCTCTTTCGTGTCAAAGTCTTCATCCGCAGTCAAATTGACTCTCGAAGGAGAAATGCGCAGACTGTTGGCATGACCTCGCGGAGACACTTCAAACAGAGACGTCTTGGGCGGACGCCAAAAGCTAAAGTGCTTTGGCAGACTGGAACCTGGTCTGAAGTCTACCCTGTCTGGCTCATTGATCCAATGGCCATTACCGGGAATCCTGGTGTTCTTCTTTGGCAAGGGCCCAGACATTCTTCCGCGTACCATGTCGAGAACAGGCCATTTTCCTTTCTCCCACTTGGCGGGCACGAGAACACTTTCTCTTCCCATGGGATAAATCTCCCAATCTGGTCCTGACCGCGTAGCTAAAGCTACTGCCCACCAGTTCCCCGATGCATCTTGGAACAAGTCTGCGTGCCCGACAGTCTGGAAGTACTCATCGGTATTCTTGGCTGTCAAAATGGGGTTTGCGGGATTGCCCTCGTAAGGCCCTTCAATCGACTTTGAACGTGCAATCGTAACAGAGTGATTCGTCTCAGTCCCGCCCTCTCCTATCAGGAGATAGTAGTAGCCGTCCTTCGCGTAGATGTGAGGACCCTCTGGGTTTCGGTCACCCGTGCCGTTCCACACCTTGATTGGCTCCTTTGCAGCGCCCGTGTCGAGATCAACCTCACTGATGTAAATACCCGCAGCGACAGACATGTACGCCTTTCCATTCTTGTCCCAGAAGAGATCAGGGTCAATGTCGTTGCCCGGATTCTCTACTCGCAGAGGTCCCTCCCATGCCGAGTCATCGTAAGGGTCTGTGGTGCGGAAGAGGAGAATCTTTGGACCCCACGGAGACCAAGTGACGTAGGAAGTGATGAGGTAAAGTACACCTTCGTGGTACCGAATAGTGGATGCCCAGATACCTTCGCTCTGCTGGCCCTTGAAGGAGAGTTCAGGGAGTTGCTCTGGGCGTGTGAGGGCATTGCTCGCAAGTCTCCAGTTGACGAGGTCCTTACTGGCGTACACAGGAACGCCAGGAAACGCGAGAAATGATGATGTGGTGCAGAAAAAGGTATTGTCTAGTTCCTTGACAAATGTGCAGCTAGGGTCCGAGTTCCATCCCGGAAGGATCGGGTTGGTATAACTCTTGTCCGGACCCGGATAGCCGTAAGTCGGAGCACCCAACATGAGCCAAAGCAGGCCAAGCATCTCCATGAATAACATGTTGATGCCTTACAAGAGTCACTAAAGCAAATGCAACATGGTCATGGCCGTCCTCTTATTCACGACCTCTTAAACCATTACCCGAAAATCTGACGATCCCCCTCAATTGAAGCATCTCAAGGTTGTAGCCGCCCAGAGCTTAATGCCTTTAGGCTAAAGAATAGTCTTGAACCAGATGCACTATTGCTGTCAAAAGTTGTAGCTTCTCGGACTAGTTGCCTTTCCGGGGTCTCAAGCTCGTGTTTGCCGGGCCGAACTCCGACTTTAGTCTGTTGACCCCTCCCCGGCTCCTCTTTGATTGGCGGTATTGACTATTCCGTATGGCCATATATCTTACAAATCTGGGGCTTTAGGCTCTATTGAACTGTGAAGGTCGTAAGTCGGAGCGGTGGACGTGTGTTGTATCTTTTGACAGGCAGGATCGTGTGGTGTGTGATGCACGCGGAGGTATGATACTGTCACATATCAACGCAGCACCATTAAAGACCTGGGTATCCCATGAGTGGTCACGACCCTCCAGTAAGGCATCTTACAAAGATGCACACTAATCATAGCATGATACAAGACGGCGCTTCACCTAATACTAATCTTTGTTGAGAACAGAGTCTTCCTAGTGTTAGGCAATAGCAGCGAGACCTTGAGCTAACAACGTCCTACACCCGCGCATAACATTAGGGAAAATGACGTATTGGAGGGCCGGGGCGGCTTATGGGGCATGTCGGTTCTGTGTGCATACGCCTGCTACTTGACTTAAACACAGCCTGTATGTCTATTTCGCGTACCGGCGGTAACTAGAGTTATTGGACCTTATACTACATCAAATAGATCTACCTCTTAGTTGCTGTGTAGTTTCTACAGACACAAGACCTTAGAGTTAAGAGTCTCTTCTAAGTCTATTAAAGAGACGGAACACAAGTTTCGCTCGTAGGGGCAGTCTGAGTGCCCTAGAAGATGCGATAACGCAAATCGGGTACGAAATAAAACGTCGCACTCTTTTGTCGGTATATTCGCGTTCCAAAAGACGTGGTACAACACGCTTGGTGACCATCCGAGAGGCTAGCAATACCGGTTGACATTCACCTCGCAAGCTTTCTTGCCACACAATAAAGGGGGCTACAACGCAATTCACTAGTCGAGAGATACGATAGGTTTACTCGAGGGAAGATAAGTTCAAGTGATGCGATGAATGGAAAGGGCAAATAGGATTTGCCAGAAATGATCAGAAGTAAATATGTCTTATTGTACAGCTTTTGAGGTTTTAGGCAGGCCTAACGCTATGCGATGATATGCCCTGTTTCAAGCAATTGTCAAGTTGTCGCATATTCACAAAATTCCAACAAGGACATTGCATAGCCTCGTCGACAAGTGTATCATTTGCGCTGGGCTGTGCTGGGCGCAGTCCGCTGTGCCGGCTCTTGTTGGCCGGGCTGTATTTCAGCTCTGGCTGCACTTCCAACGAGGCGGTAATTGATTGGAGCTTCTTGCATACCGAGGCGCTTTTTATGTAACCCTTGCGAGGTAATCTTGGCATTAGTGTCGACACAGCCTGACGAGGCTCTGAGTAGATGACCAGGCAGATCCATCAACCCCGCCCATCTTGTCTCGTCAGCTTCATCTTCTCGTCGACCTCGGCGCACTTCTAGAGGCAATGAAGTGATCTGTTCGAGCCGAGTCTGCGACGAACAATACCAGCATGTCTGGGCTGGAGATCCTGGGAGCTATCGCAAGCTCCATCGCGCTAGCGCAAGCAGTCAACGGGACCATCAAGGCCGTCAACCTTCTACGAGAGATTCGCGAGATCCAGAAGCAATGCGACGGCTTGAAACGAGAAGTGAGCCCTTACATGTAGTTCAACCTAGGCCAAGTAGCTAATGCAAAATAGGTCGTTACTATCAACGGCTTCATTCAGGATGCTAAGCGACAAACAAGCCAGCCCTTACACTCGCCCGAAACACCACCACAAGAACACCCATCTGTTACCTTGGCGACTCGAGAACTAGAGGAAATTCTTGACGAGATCAATCGAGTTGTTGACAAATATCAGCGCCCGCACAAATGGCCCAAGAGGATCACGAACAAGATACAATGGGCTTTTGAAGCAAAGAAGATCGAGGAGCTCCAGAGGCAAGCTCAGACTACCAAAGCTAACCTGCACACAGCAGTCACATTCAGAGTTTCATCAATGGTCGAAAGGATCGATGTGCGACAAGAAGTGTAGGTATCCAGCTGTGCCTTTGGTCTTCAGGCTGATGACAAGCTAGGCTACTTCAATCAGTGACACAGCATGTGATCTCACATGCATTGGCGACCCGGATTAAACCTGAAAACTCGCCGATACTATTAGAGAATTCCGACCATAACCGTGTTCAAACTCCGCAAACCTCATCGGATCAACATGTGCCTAGGATCGGCAGCTTTGGCGACTCAACAACGGAGTCATTGGAAGTGACTGAGATTCAAAGACTTTCCGTAACAGGAGATGGGAATCGCGGCACTACCTACGTAAAACAAGAGAGCCTCGTCAAAGTGACAACGGTACAACCCCTTGGATCCCGCAGATGTGGCAGAGACTGCCAATGTCGCTGCCACTGGAGTCGGCAATACAACAGCGGTGCATGGATACGGCCGCTTTTGGGCTCATGGCTCGTCAAATACAAAGCAGCCGAGGGCTCTTGCAGTATGAAATGTGGAACAAACGTCGGAGTTGAGCTTGAATACCAGCTTCCCAGATGGCTCTGGACCGGAGTGCTCGCTTTTCAAGCATGCCAGGGGCCGAGCTTGACGTGTTCACTGCGCCCTTCGAGGACTTTATCACATAGCAGTTATGTTTGGTCCATCATAAATTTTCCACCAGTATTACGAGACGAAATTAAGGACGGACTAGTGCTTTTCCCAGAAGATAGAAATCCAGATGGCGTAGGCTTGATTGAGGTAGGTTTGTGGAGAACAATGGTCCCTGGATTGTGGGCGCAGAACTTACTATTTTTGATGTAGAGTGCGACCCTATACGGTTGTTATGAAAGTGTTGGAATCCTGCTTGAGTTGTGGAATAACCTGCTACCTCAACAGGGACTACCCAGGTTTGATGGCACTGTTCGGGACAAACTAGACTTAGAAATTGCTAATCTTTCCCTAGTCGTGTTGGCTATCAAATCTCACTGACGTTTGAAGCCAACCCGGAGTTGGAAGACGATGATCATGTCAATTCATTACTTACAAAAGCGAGGTCGTTTGCAGAAATAGACGAGGTCGTGGGTCAAACCGAGGTCCACGGAGCCGTGTTTGAAGGGGCTGGAATTCGGGAAGCGCTGAGACAGCAGCCATGGGCCATCGACGAGTTTGACTACTCAGGCTCGGCTCCAATCCATCACGTAGTCGAACCCAACAATGTACCGGCACTCGAGCAGTTGATTAAAGCCGGGGCTGATATCAACAGACGAGATTGGAGAGGCGGAACTCCGCTTATCATGGCTGCATCATTCGGAAAAGTGGAAATGGTTCAACTACTACTGGAGTATAAAGAGTGCCGCCGCCAGATAAACCAAGGAGACGATGACGGATCGACTGCGCTACACGAGGCTGCTAAAGAGGCTTCTCCCGAGGTGGTGCTCATGCTACTGGAGGCAGGTGCGTCTGCCGAAAAGGGAAACAATACTGGTGAGATTCCATTGCATTACCTTGCACGCAGCGAATCCGACCAGCAGACAGCCCGCGAAATCATACGCCTTCTTCAGGGCAGGCACGCCAATCCGGATCTACGAGACAAATATGGCGAAACACCAGCATTTAAAGCAGTGAGAGACAACAACCTGCCAGTCTTGCGTGCTCTTGTTGATGCAGGGGCATCGCTGAGCACTATATCCAAGTTGCCACAAAACATTCTACACGTTGCCGCTCGTTGGGCCGACGTCGACACCCTGAGCTATCTTGCCAGCCAAAATCTCACAGACCTTGACCCTAAGCTCGAAGACATAAACAACAGAACCTCATTGGACTTGCTGGATTGGTGTTTAGAGGTGAACGAGTGGCAATTAATCATGTATGGACGTCGCCCGAGCCCTGCGGAACAGGAGGCTTTTCGTACCCTCTACTTTGACTTGTTGTATCACCACCTACTACGGCACATGTCAACTCTTAAGCAGCTTCTTCTAGCTGCAGAGAAAGGAGACGCGTCGGCGTCAAGCCAGCACATCGCCACGTTGATCAACACGAGCGACGCCGGTGATCGGCCAGACGACGTGGCCTATTGGCGGGGAATCGGGGGTTATGTCAAGAATGAAATGTGGGATTCTGTCATCGGAAGTGTCCAGGAAGAATACACCGAGACATTTGAAGAGCTAGGCCAAGTGCGCACCGAGATGAATGGCGAGGCCGAGGATTCAGACAGCAGTGATGCTTTTAGCGATAAAGGAGTACTCAATGATGACGACGAGGACTCGGAGGATGACGTAGAGAGTTGTGTATTTTAACTGAGGCTAGTAGTATTGATCTTGACCGATTACTGTACGTATTGCTTTAGATCCAAATTTGTGACATTAAAAACTCTACTTTCCGGCTTTACTAAACAAAGTAAAATGTCTTCTAAGATTATACAGTACATCGCATAAACTAAGCGTAGACTAGCCCAAGAGTTGGTCTCTCTTTTGGCTAAGAATGAACTGATAAGTTAGGTAAAAGTATTGAAGATTTACTAGCAATCATTCAAACTGAGAAATATAAATCAAGACACTGGCCTAGTTAACCTCGTTGTATTCAAGACTTGGTTGCTGAATTGATAGGCTGATTCGTCATGGCAAGTTACATGTTTGAAAATTATTATTCACCCCTACAACACTGAGGCCACTTTCCTTTGTCTGGCCCTCACTTAACTCTTCTCCCGAGCCTCAGCAGTCTTTGGCTGAATATCCTGCTCCTGAGCATAAAGCACATCCTCAGACAACCCCTCAATCTGCAAAAACGACTTGCGACCCTTGACAACCCAGAACCCAAGAGCAATGATGAGCATAATCCCAAACACAGCAATAGCGTAGTTCATATCCCCAGGTGTGGGCTTTGGTGTACCGGGGAAGAAGAAAAAGACGGTAGTGATGGCGGCGTAGATGATGGAAACCACATTAAGGGTTGGTCCAAATCTGCCGAGGCCGAATTCTCCCCCTGAGGGTAGCTTATTCCGACCTACGACTAGCAGAACGCCGATTGGGATCGCGTATGAAATTGTCAGGGCGATTGTACTGACGCTGAGGATGGCTTCGAGGGTTGTGCTGGAAAAGAGGTACAAGAGTCCGACAAGGTTGATGATGACCCCCTGAAGAATCAATGATCGACCGGGGACTTGCCAATAGGGGTCGACATAGGAGAAATAGTCTCCATATGGTAGTCCACGATCTCGAGCAAAACTCCAGGTCAATCTCGACGCCGAAGTCAAGACTGAAATGCCCTGACCAAAGCCGTTAAAGATGAAGAGGGCAATCAAAGCCGCAGCCCCCTTGAGACCAATGGTGCTTTGGACGAGTTCGATAAAAGGAAAGCCCGAAGCCGGATCCAGCACTGCAGAGAGATCCTGGATGCAAAACAGACAGGCCACCAAGAATATGAAACCCGAAAGAGCGCCTAGAACGACAGCTAGGACCATAGTCCTCGGTGCATTGCGGCGTGGAGCGGGTAGTTCCTCGACCATGTGAAGAACAGAGTCAAATGCTGTAAGAGCATACGCGGCCTGCACAAGACCGAGGAACCAAACAACACCGTCGCTCCAACCTGTTTCATTGACCCAAGTTCCAAAGACAAACTTGGCGGATTGATACTCGAGGGTGGACTTTGTGCCGACCGAGATGGGGAGGGCGAGACAAAAGGTAACAAACAATCCGACGAACCCGACGGCGACAAAGTTGTTAAAGTAAGGGAGGAACTTTTCGGAGCGGCAGCCGACGTAGTTGACAAAGGTGAAGAGGATGTTGATGCCCGTGTATACCAGGAAGAGCACCCATCCCTTGTCCATGCCTGTCCACTCTGGGTCAAACATGAGCTTCATGGACAAGCAGAACTCGGCCATGAACGCAATTTGCGATGCTCCCAAGCACCACCATCCACAGGTATTTATGAATGCTGTCATGTAGGCCATGAATCTTCCGACCGGGGTCTTCCAAAGTTGTGATACCCAGAACGCCTGACCGAGCGCGGTCGGCATACTGCTGCACAACTCGCCCAACGACATGGCAATACACGTATTGCACAGCGTAACAAGGACCAATCCCCAGAGACAGCTAATAGGCCCGCCATTCTCAATGGCAGTGGCCAGACCCTGTGCGCATACAGCCCATGTGCCGAGGACGCAAAAGGCCAGGGACAGCATGCTCAGCATACTAAACTTGCGGGTGAGGGTCTCGGCATGACCAAACGCGGCGAGGTCGAGAGCATCGCGCTCGGCCTGGTTCATCGGTTGTTTCTCCATGGCACTCCGGAGGACGACTCGAGCGGTGTTGGACGGGCAGTGTTGCTGAGGGTCGTGTGCATTCTCTGGCAGAGGGTGTAAGTGGCTCGAAGGGGCGATGAGTTGCCAAATTGCTGGGGGATGTCTGCCGTCTTTTATCTTACACGCCGTTGTTTACCTCTTCCGAGACTAAGACAGACTCGGACCAGGTCCTTGGGGCGTATGCGGGGGGAAAGAGTCAAAGATTTGCCCCCCTTGACGGAAGTGAGGGTGTCTCAGATCTCCCGACATCAACCTGCAGCACGTCAACAAATCACAACAGGCCGGCGGCCACCTCGCCCGCCGGTAGCCCTCACTGTCGCATATACCTGCGTATTTGAGAAATCTCCTCAGTTATCTCTTCCTTTGTAACACCTCTTACACAGTGATATCGCAGACAGGGTTTGCTCAGATCTGGGGCTAGTCTGATCTCCGCATTCTCTGATTGCAAAATAGCTGCCACAAGCGGTTAGTGCCTCTTCACACAGGACGGGCGGATGCTACAGGGCGCCTTAGAGTGGTTGCGGCTCATTCACCAACTCCAGGATAGATTCCACTTCGGGGATTGTTTATCAGCGAGCACGGATATGTCGGGTGATCTGAATACGATAGAGTAGTAATTCGTTCATTATCTTGAGTTATTGTCACGGAACTGTTACCATCAGCTCACAGTTTCACATGGTCAGGCTGTTCTTATCGCGATTGAGTTTACATCTAGGGTGCCACAGTCTAGACCTTGTCAGTGGAATGGAAGGGCTGAAGAGACAAGGGTCTCGAATGCAACGACACCCAAGCTGAGACTTCTTCATCGGACCTCGACAAGAAACAATGCCGTCCGCACGGTCGCTGGTTTGTGGACCGCTCTCCA
Organism: Fusarium sp. JS1030; assembly: GCA_000966855.1. Lineage (NCBI taxonomy): Eukaryota > Fungi > Ascomycota > Sordariomycetes > Hypocreales > Nectriaceae > Fusarium > Fusarium sp. JS1030. Next base: position 208,120 of record JWIW01000107.1, on the reverse strand, counting down.
CAGGCTCCAATCTGGCATTGATCCTTGGCAACAGTTATCGTGTTGCAATCTAGCTACCCCGTGGGGAAGAAGCCGCATTCCCAGATGGGGCCCGGCCGTCGTCATCACGTAACAAATTGATGGTCGGGGTTGGAGAAGCGGTTTTGAGTCGATTTGGAGTTGACGTCTCAAGGGTTCTACTAGTCTTGGTTGACGACTCAATTGAACTTGAAGTGCTTGCAAAGTAGGGGCAGTATCGGGCAAGATCTGCACCCTGGTAATCGATAGACTAGCAAAAGTCACAAAACCCCATGTCAGCTGTCGAGATGGTGGTCCCAATTAGGAAAGTTCGGGCGACTTTGAAAAACCACCGGATGCTAACCGGCTCCAATTTTGATTCATCGCTATATCCCTTCCAACGGGGTCAAATGGATATCGCAGCACTTTCAGTCTCTTTGACAATCTGTTTTATTTGGTCTTTGCCTGTAGGCGGTCAGCTTCAGCTAGAAAAAGCGCTTCTTGGGTACTCACTTGATGCAGTACAAGGCCCCTTTCCTCCACGATCTTGCCGTCACTCTCGACACGGCTTTTCTTCAACACTCATTGCTAGGCTATAAATATCATTACGATCCCATAACTCCCATTAGCTTATGCAATGAGATCGGCGACGTTCATGGGCATCTCGTCAATCTGGGTCGAGTAGTACACTACCAATGTTAGTCGCTATCATTCATCATTGCACCTCGACAACTCACGTTCAATATCTCGGAGAATGCGCACATCCTCGGTGGTGACAAAGTTGATCGCAACACCCTTGCGACCGAATCGACCGCTACGACCGATACGGTGGATGTAGTTCTCACGGTTGCTCGGCAAATCGTAGTTGATGACCAAGCTGACCTGCTGCACGTCGATACCACGCGCCCACACATCGGTCGAGATGAGCACACGGCTGTTACCCTGGCGGAAGTCCTGCATAATGCTGTCTCGCTCCTTCTGAGGCATGTCACCATGCATGCTGCTGACGGTAAAGTTGGCCTCTCGCATCTTGTCGGTGAGCCAGTCGACCTTGCGGCGCGTGTTGCAGAAAATGACAGCTTGTGTGATGGTCAAGGTGTCGTAGAGATCGCACAACGTGTCAAACTTCCAGTCCTCCTTCTCAACGGCGATAAAGTACTGCTTGAGACCTTCAAGGGTCAACTCGTCACGCTTGACGAGAATGCGCACGGGGTCCGTCATGAATTTGGTCGTCATGTCGAGCACATCGTAGGGCAGGGTGGCACTGACGACCACAACCTGGGTCGCAGGAGGGAGGTATCTGTAGACGTCGTAGATTTGCTCTCGGAAACCCTTATTAAGGAGCTCATCTGCTTCGTCCAGCACCAGCATCTTGATGTGTCGAGTTCGAAGGTGTCGTCGTCGAATCATGTCTGCCACACGGCCTGGGGTACCAGACACAATGTGCTGACCGTAGTCGAGCTTGCGGATATCCTCGCCGACGTTGGTACCGCCAATGCAGGCGTGGCATTGCACGTTCATGTAGTCACCCAGTGCCATGACGACGGACTGGATCTGAGTCGCCAATTCTCGGGTGGGTGAAAGGACCAGCGCCTGCGTCTCTCGCACCGCAGTGTCAATAACCTGCAGCATGCTGATGGAGAAGGTCGCGGTCTTTCCAGTACCAGACTGAGCCTGGGCGATGGTATCGCGACCCTTGCAGACCTGGACGATGGCTCGAGACTGAACGGCCGAGGGGGATTCGTATCCGTAGGCGTAGATACCACGAAGAAGGTTCTCTGCCAAGAGTTAGTTGTCATTTTTACCGCTTGTCCTGGCCAGCCTACCCTTCAGCGACATGGACTCGAAAGTCGGATGGACTGTAACCTCCTTGGAGGTGGAAAACTCCATCCGCTCATCGGCCTTGCGGTCAATTCCTCCAGCACCTTCAGCCATGATTGCGTCTGTTAGTTCAAAAGCGATTCTGTTGGGTATAAAGAATGACGCTCTCGCGATGAAGTTGGGGCGTTGATCTGGGGACAAAGTTTTGGAGTTTTACAGCACGCGCAGCGCCGGAAATACTTCGGTGCGCCAGCACGCGCCTGAACGCCACTGTAAACTCGCGACCGATGAGGCTCCGCAATTTTTTGACCAGGAACATCAAGCTTCATCGACATTCACATCATTGCCAATTTTACGACGGCTCCCAATTCTAGGCTTTTCGGTAGACGATAAAGCTTTAAAGAGTTGACTTCGTTGAAGACGGCAACATGTTGGTCCTCGAGGAGCAACGCTACATCCATGAGGATCTAGAGCGCCTCGAACAAGGTGTCGCGGATCGCATTCGCGATGAACCCAAACATGTGAGCACTCTTCGCAGCTGATCAACGCCCATGAAGCTGACTGTCTTTAGATTCGCGATCGCCTCAACAGAGACCACGAGATTTCCCAATTACTAGACCAGATCCAGGTCCAATCAAACAACCTCCTCGACATCTACAAAGACAAGAACGGCGTCCGATCACAAGAGATCCAGCAGATTGGCACCGGCGACCCCTTCGAGGAATTCTACAAGCAGCTCAAAGACGTCCGCGATCACCACGCACGATACCCCAACGAGCAGGCAGAGAACTCGGAGCAACGGTACAAGATCAAGCGGCCAACCGATGGAGAGCCCATGCCATCCATCGTTGACTCGCTCTTCTCGGGAGAGGAGGCATATGGACGATTCTTTGATCTAAATACCTGCCACGAAGCATACCTGAACCTTCCCAACGTTAGGCGTCTGACGTATCTGCAATATCTCGAGACCTTTGACAACTTTGCTCCTGGCCATGGCGGTGTCAACCGATCCAACAAGCTGACTGACCAGTACTTCAAATATGTTGGTCAATTAGCAGACTATCTCGAGAGCTTTATGCGGCGAACGAGACCCCTGGAGAACGTGGACAAGGTTCTCACATCTTTCGATCAAGAGTTCGAGACAGCGTGGGACAAGGATGAGCTCCAAGGCTGGGAGAAGGACACTACATCGACAAACGGCACTAGAAAAGAGGCCAGCACAGCAGATGCTGTCTGGTGCGAGGACTGCCAAAAAGAGTTCAAGAACGAAAATGTCTACAAGAACCACTTGACAGGGCGAAAACACATCAAGGCGGCCGAGCAGCGGAAACAGCGCCAGGAGGAAGACTCGGCCCCGTCCAACGGAACTACAAACGGCAACGTATCAGCGACGCGACTAAAAGAGCGTGCTGTTGCAGACCGCGAGTACCGTGTAAAGCGACTCGCCAGCGCCATGAGCACTGAGCGCAGCGACACGCGCGTCAACGTTGAGCGAAAGCAGGGCATGACGGAGCGCGAACGACAGCAAGAGCTTGAGAACCTCCTCAACGTCTCTGACGCTCCTCAGGAGGTAGCTGAAGAGGGCGAGGGAGAAGACGAGGATGGCGAGGAAAGGATCTACAACCCCCTCAAGCTGCCCCTTGCTTGGGACGGCAAGCCTATTCCATTCTGGCTGTACCGACTTCACGGCCTGGGCGTCGAGTTTCCCTGCGAGATCTGTGGAAACTTTGTTTACATGGGACGACGGGCGTTTGACAAGCACTTCAACGAGGCCCGACACATCTACGGCCTCAAGTGCCTGGGCATCACCAACACCGCGTTGTTCAGGGACATCATACGCATCGATGAGGCGCTCAAGCTGTGGGACAAGATTCAACGAGAGAAGAAGAGGAACAAGGTCGACGAGGGCACCGTGGTGCAGATGGAGGATGGAGAGGGTAATGTGATGCCCGAGAAGGTGTACTATGATTTGCAGAAGCAGGGTCTGCTGTAGGTTGGAGTTGTGGTGTAATTTACCTTGTATTCATGCCGTGTAGAATGCTAGAGACGAGTCTCGCAATGGGTTAATGTGATTTGCTTCAATCTGCGCCATCATGCCTAGGTACTGCCTGAGTGAGGTCATGATGTGATTAGTCATCACTCACGTATCACCCCTCCAACTCAACTCACGTCTGTAAACATTCTCACTGAACCCCAACTTCCACGCCTGCAGCAGGCATGTCACAACTTGCCAGGCCCCATCCAGCCCTGTACGCGGTCTATGTTCTCCGTTCTAGCGTCCGCCATGCATCCATCTACATAGGCTCTACGCCCCACCCTGCACGACGTCTGAAGCAGCACAATGGCGAAGCTCGTGGAGGCGCTGTGAGGACAGCACGACAGACGTTGCGGCCATGGGAGCCCATTATCCTGGTGACTGGGTTCCCGAGCTCGATCGCAGCTCTCAAATTTGAGTAAGTACTGGACTGCATGGACGTTACGTTGGTTGCTGACTTTGCAGGTGGGCGCTGACGAATCCACATGTGACGATGCATATCCCGGCAGATGAGCGATTGACCAAGGCAACCCAAAAAGCAAAGAGAAAGGGCAAGCCTCGGAAACCCATACACAGTTTGCGGTCGGTGGTTTCCAATCTTCATCTGCTTGTCAAGGTTTCTAGCTTTGCCCGGTGGCCGTTGACCTTACACTTTTTTGCGCCAGACTCCAAAAAGGCTTGGGATAACTGGCTCAAATCGACCGATGCATCACCAAAAGAGGGCATGAAGATTCACACAGACTTTGGGGTGTCGAAACAGCCTCAATTCCGAGGACCAACGTCCGAGCCTTGGGGAATACACGCCCTACCTGTGGACTACGCCCTGATGAAAGAGTACGTCGAGAAGGCACACAACATTGTGTCGTTCGAGAGAGAGGGAAAATGTGTCCATTGCCACGAGGAATTGGAATCGAACAAAGGGCTCCAACCAATGTGTCCCAATGATGGATGTGAGGCCATGGGCCATCTCGACTGCTGGGGTAGACACGCTCTTAGGGATGAAGACGAAGGGACCGTAATACCAAAGTCATGCACGTGTCCTGGCTGCGGCGGAGAGATCGAATGGGCCGACATGATGAAAGAGCTGACTCTCCGAGTCCGAGGGCCCAAGGAAGTGGAAAAGTTACTCAAGAAACGACGGCGGACAAAAAAGGCGGCTGCGGCTGAGCTGTGAGGGTTGGTGCTTGGACCTGGAGTTGCATATGGGCGTTGGCTGCTATGATACCCGCTAAACATGATTCCTCTCTTTGTTTTACTGTGCATTGCTTGAGTTCAAGTCCCATGTTTCGGGTGTGGACGTTCCCCTGTGATTGTGAGACGAGGTGTCGTAGTCAGCTTCACACGATGTTCTGGCATCCTTGTCGCGCATTATTCCAGTCAGGCTGAGCACGTATTGCCTCCTGGTGCAGTCGAATTACATCAGCACAAAGCCGAGGGATGCGCTGCAACAACGCTACAACTAGCACACGTCCAGCCTTGGTCTCGTCATGTCGAGCCATTAACACAATCAATCTCGTCAGGCTCGCCGCGTCGTTTTGCTCTGCCCCGGGGTTCCCCGCGAGCCCTGAGTCGCTGACCAGGCCCCCGGGCGAAGCGGCGTCTTTGTGCTGAACGTCATCTCGTCGTGATTGGCTCGGTAGCGGCCAATTATTAACCAACCCCTGCTCACTCAGAGTTCGATATCAGATTGGAGTTTTTCTGGGGCCCGGTCTTTTTTCAGCGGGTGCCCTTCAGAATTTTAGGGGCACCGTCTCTTTTTGGGCGAGCGGGACATGCCAGCCACACAACTGTGAGGTCGACAAGGAATATTCATGATGCCTGTCAGCGCGTGACTGGACGTCGATGTCACCCATCTTCTGCCGCATTTGGATGCCTTTGACTCGATGACGACGTGGCCGTGAGAGGTGTTTGTCGCGACGCGGGATCGGACGGTTTTCAATGCAGAAATGCTCTCTGCTGGTATCAATTATCGAGCGCAGGAGCGTAGATATCGTCGGCGCTATGCATTGCTCGTTCGCCGATCCCGGCAGGCCCTCACGAGGCTCGGTGATAGAAGCTGGAAGAAGCATCGTGGGGGCAGCCCTCCCTGGCTATCTGGCTCCTTCGGCGAATCGTCGCAAGGCTCGGCATGTCTGTCAGCCCTGGGGGATTGTGGTCTCTGTATCGAGGAATGTGTCGCATAACAAAGTCGCAACAGCTCGTCTCCTCACGACGCATAATCATGTCTCCCTGGCGAAAGACTTAGGGTAGCGCATGGCCGCCGTCGATGGGTACTCTCTCTCGGTAATGGGGTTTTACGCCCGGTCGGATGTCGTCTCCAGTGGGTCCGCCACATGAGCCTTCGGGTCCTTGTATCAGGACGGCGTTTTTCAGCGCTATGGCAAACAACAGAGGGGGAATTGGTAATACAAGAGGGTAGCTAGGTTGCAAACGCCGAGATGGACCAGAATAGAGTCTCTAAAGCACCCCAAAACGTCGTTCCTGCTCTGGAAACCTCCTGCCGTCTCTTTCAGCTGCGGGTCCGAGAACCCACCGGGCCTTCCGCCGTGACAGCGACGACGGGCCCTGTGGCAGCCACCCAGCTCGGCGGCAGGTACCTCTGTACCTGGCGCCAGCAAGTGCTAATGGATGTACCTCCCGTCCCAGCTTAGGCGCAGCGCCTTGCCAGGAACCTCCTGCCGCTTCCCTCACACCCTCGTCCCTCGACCCTTCCTTGTCTTTGTGTGCGTGCTATGGAGGTAGGCTCGACGCTCGCGCCTCCAGATCTGGGATTCCCTCGACCCATTCCCGCCTTCCCAAGTTCCCACTCACACCCTTCACCCTCCACTCCTTCCTCACTCTTTTGTTCTTTCGCTCTTCCAACATCACCACCTTCCACACTGCCGGGCTGCATGACTCGTTCCCTTGGCCATCGCCACGAGTCCCATTGAACTTGAATATTCTCGTTTTCAAGTCAACTAGTCGTCGGCAGTGTGTTTTTGTACCGTACATTTCTTCCATACCCCGTTAAAAGAGTGAGTATCATATTCCCCGTGTTAGTTGGCTCATGCTTGATCCGCACGCCCTCTCCCTTTCCACCTATTCGCCTTCTCGTCCACATGTGGCCTTTGACATTAACCTCGACATCACAGACACAGAAATTGCGACTCGGTCGCCCGTTTCGCCTTCTGCTCCTTTCTTCCGCTTCATACCTTAAACATACACCTGGTTCTCGCCGCGATTGGGACCTATCCCGGTAGCCTGCGATGCTGGTGGTCAACTGACGACTACGGCCCCTTCTCGAGTATGAAGCCGTCATCTGCCGCGTACTCGTAACGCTCGACCGACGCCTTCGATACGTTTCGCTCTACATCGTCGTCTTTCCACTCAAACTCTCGATTCCACCATGGTATCAGTACCGACTGTCGGCGCTGTCGCCGCGTCAGGCTCCCACAGCGCCAATGCGAGTTCGCGAAGCTCGCCAGCCGTCGGCGCCTCTGGTTCCTCGTCGAAACCGAAACCCAAGGTCAACTCCAACGGTTACCATCCTATCAACCCGCAAACGCCTCTCAGCTCCCTGACGAGCACTCCCTTGGACCTAACCTCGGTCGAGCGCCGCGGACAACCTACCGCAATCCGAGAGCCCGTGGTCAAGCAGAGTCGTCCACATGGTCTTCAAGAGGCTCCCACTTATCGCCCGACAGAGGAGGAATGGCGGGATCCTTTTGAGTACATGCGCAAGATCACACCGGAGGCCAAGCAGTATGGCATCTGCAAGATTATCCCGCCGGATTCATGGAACCCGGAATTTGCCATTGATACCGAGGTACGCCGGCGTTGCACAGTGTCCCGGGCGCATCTCCCACGAAGTCGCCCGTTGGATATCACGAGCGAGATGCGTCGCTCGTAGAACTCAGCTAATATGTTGTAGAAATTCCATTTTAGGACCCGAAAACAGGAGCTAAACTCGGTTGAAGGGAGTATGTTTCCCCTTGTCTTTGATCGTCACGATGTAGATCTCAACTGACCGGCTCATAGGTACCCGCGCCAATCTGACTTATCTTGATGGTCTCTCAAAATTTCACAAGCAGCACGGCAACAACCTACATCGTCTTCCTTATGTAGACAAGAAACCTCTCGATCTTTACCGATTGAAGAAGGCTGTCGAGTCTCGAGGGGGCTTTGAAAAGGTCTGCAAGCACAAGAAATGGGCGGAAATTGGCCGTGACCTGGGATATAGCGGCAAGATCATGTCGTCCCTGTCTACGTCGCTCAAAAACTCATACCAACGATGGCTCTGCCCATACGAGGAGTACTTGCGCCTCGCGAAACCTGGAGTGCATCAGCAACTGGAGCAGGAATATGGGGGGCCATTGACCCCGAGTCCAGCGCCAACGCCAGCCAAGCGATCAAATGTCAACACTCCCGCGAGCGGCAGAGGCGACTCTCCTGCCCGACATGCTTCAGATGCTCTCCAGGCCAGTATCAATGGGGTCAAGAAGGAGACCGATCGCGACACTCCTATGGCCGACGCCCCACCCACAAGCACACCAGCACCTACATCTGGCGGATTTACTGCAATCAATTCCGGGGGGTTCACGGCGGTAAATTCCGGATTTACCAGTGTCAATCGCAGCACCAATGGCGAGTCAAAAAGCTTCACGCCCGATTCCAAGCGGTTTGACAGCCCTAGCTCTTCTGCGAAAAACACACCGGACAACCGGGCGTCGAGCCTCATGGCCACAGCGCTGAAACGTCAGCTCAGCTGTGAAAGTTCCTCCGACTCGACCAAGAAAGACACGGATGCTAGCAAAGACGACGGTGACCCTGGCAGCCGTCGTAGCAAGCGCCTTAAGAAAGGTACGTGACAGGCCACGCGGTTTCCTTGTCGTGGGATCCCAGCTCGTCGCATGGACGCAAGGTCTACGTAGAGCATTTCCCTTCCAGTGATGGGTGGCTCCATGCGCAGGGATTTCAGCTGTGATGATCCATGCTCGTCCCTATTGGTTCTGTGGCACCTTACTAACATTTCATTTTCTCAGATGCCGTCCCCACTGTGGCTGGATCGCACATGACGCCATTCCGGCCGTCAGTACCGAGGATTCCAAAAGACGACCAAGCTGCACCGGCAGGCGAGGTAAGCTTCCCTAATTGGCGTTCGATGATAATATTAACTTTGAGATAGAAATGCGAGACTTGTGGACGCACCGACGATGCTGGCTCCCTTCTTGTTTGCGAATCTTGTGACCATTCTTACCACCCAGGATGTCTCGATCCACCCCTGAAGCGAAAACCCGAGGCCGAATGGAATTGCGCACGATGCCTCGTGGGAGATGGCCAATTCGGTTTCGAGGAGGGCGGCTTGTACTCGCTGAAGCAGTTTCAGCAAAAGGCTAATGACTTCAAGCAGGGCTATTTTGAGAAAAAGATGCCCTTCGATCACGAGCTGAACTGCCACCGACCCGTCACTGAAGAGGATGTGGAAACTGAGTTTTGGAGACTGGTCGCCGACCTCGAAGAGACGGTCGAAGTCGAGTACGGTGCCGATATTCACTGCACGACACATGGTTCTGGATTTCCCACGGCTGAGAGACATCCCAATAACCCGTATGCGACTGACCCCTGGAACCTCAATGTCCTCCCATTCCACCCCGAGAGTCTTTTCAGGCACATCAAATCTGACATTTCTGGTATGACGGTTCCATGGGTCTATGTCGGCATGATCTTTTCCACATTCTGCTGGCACAACGAGGACCACTATGCCTACTCAGCCAACTACCAGCACCTCGGCGCAACCAAGACGTGGTATGGTATTCCTGGCGAGGATGCCGAAAAGTTCGAATCTGCTATGAGGGAGGCAGTGCCTGAGCTGTTTGAGACGCAGCCAGATCTCCTCTTTCAACTAGTCACTCTCTTGACCCCTGAGCAGTTGAAGAAGGCTGGTGTTCGTGTCTATGCCCTCGACCAACGAGCTGGTCAGTTTGTTATTACATTCCCTCAAGCATACCACGCCGGTTTCAACCATGGATTCAACTTCAACGAAGCCGTCAACTTTGCGCCTAGCGATTGGGAGCCCTTTGGCCTCTCCGGAGTTGAGCGACTGCAGTTGTTCCGAAGGCAGCCTTGCTTCTCCCACGACGAGTTGTTGTGGACGGCCGCAGAAGGAAGTCCGGCCACCGGTCTCACGATCCAAACTGCCAAGTGGCTAGCACCAGCCCTTGATCGCATTCGCAAGCGAGAGATTTCCCAACGCGAAGACTTTCTCTCAAAGCATCTTGAAGCGTCACCGCATCGATGTCCCATTTTGCAACAAGGAGAAGAAGACTCGTGTCCCTTGGAATTCAAGGTCGAGGACGAAGACGTTCAAGACGAAGACGAACAATGCTGCAGCTATTGCAAGGCCTTTTCGTACCTCTCACGCTTCAAGTGTTTGCAGTCAGGCAAGGTTCTTTGCTTGCTGCATGCAGGCTATCATGCTTGCTGCGATCAGCCCGAACAAGCGAGGTTTCAGGGTGATGGGCACATTCTCTTCTACCGGAAGGCGGATGAAGATATGACCTCGGCATATCGCAAGGTTATCGAAAAGGCACTGACGCCTGAGGCCTGGGAAGAGAAATACGAGAAGATGTTGGAAGAGGAGGCGACACCATCTCTCAAGACACTTCGAGCCCTCCTTCATGAAGGCGAGCGCATCCCCTTTGATTTGCCTTCACTGCCAATCCTCCAGGAGTTTGTCAATCGATGCAATGACTGGGTTGAAGAAGCAACAAACTACACGGTCAGAAAGCAACAGAATCGACGCAAGAACGAAAAGGCCTGGCAGTCAGGTATGCGAAAGTCAATCGGCAACTCTGAGCAGGACCAGAAAGAGAGGGAATCACGAAATGTCTCCAACATCGCCCGTCTGCTGGATGAGGCTGAGCGCATCGGCTTTGACTGCCCTGAAATTGCGCAACTCCAAGAGCGTGCTGAGGCAGTCAAACAATTCCAGGCAAATGCCGTGCAAGCACTCAAGAATGCAGCTACTGTGCCGACAGAAACGATCGAGGAGCTTCTTGAAGAGGGCCGCAGCTTCAACGTGGACACACCAGAGGTCGAGCAATTGTCCAGGGTCCTGGAGCAAATGCGCTGGAATCAAAAGGCCCGCGCCAGTCGAGGAATTTTCATGACCCTCAAGGAGGTACAAGATCTGATAGAGGAGGGCAGCCGGCTCGAGATTCAGCCTTACAATGATCATCTCACCTTTTATCGCGAGCAAATGCATGCGGGTCAGGCTTGGGAGAAGAAGGCTAAGGAACTCATTGTTGCTGAGTTCGTGCATTATCCCCAGCTGGAGGCTCTCTCGAACCAGGTGCAGCTTAATGCATTGCCCGTCTCGCAGGAGACTCTTAATGCTGTCGATCAAATTCTCCACAAGCAGCGCGAAGCCCATCGCCAGATCATCGACCTAACAGATCGATGCCGAAACCCCGACTTCCGCCAGAGACCCAAGTACTCAGAAGTCGTTGAAATTCAGAAGAAACTAGAGGACCTCAACTCGAAGCCCAATGGGACAATCGATCTCGAGAACGAGCGAAAACGCCATGAGGACTGGATGCGCAAGGGCAAAAAGTTGTTTGGCAAGTCGAATGCACCTCTCCACATCCTCAAGAGTCATCTTGAGTACGTACTGGAGCGCAACATGGACTGTTTCGATATTGAACATGACACACCTCGTGTACCTGGAGAGCCAGTCTCCAGGGAGGTCAGCCCCGAGCCAGGGGTAAGCCGGTGGGAAGATCCCCGCTCCAGACAAGTCTTCTGCATCTGCAGGAAGATTGAGGCTGGAATGATGATTGAGTGCGAACTGTGCCACGAATGGTGAGTCAAATTGTGCCCATGGACTTGACACTGCTAACAGTTGCTAGGTATCACTACAAGTGTCTCAAGATTGCCCGTGGGAAGGTCAAAGAAGATGACAAGTACACCTGCCCGATCTGTGACTGGCGTATGAAAATTCCTCGAGATGCCTCACGCCCCAAGTTGGAGGACCTAGTGGCTCTTTCAGAGGAGATGACCTTGTTGCCTTTCCAGCCCGAGGAAGAGGAGGTGCTGAACAAGATCATCGATAACGCGCAGACGTTCCGGAACCATATCAGCAATTACTGCAACCCGCTTGTATCCACCGAGGCCGAGGCCGAAACTCAGCGGTTTTACCTGCGGAAGATCGAAGGTGCTGAGGTTCTGCTGGCATATGAAACCAACTTCTTCCGCCAGCAGCTGCATAAATGGTGCCCTGTTGCACCGAACCCTCCACCCATTTCCGAGGTATCTTTAAGCACAAGAAAGCCTCGACCTACAAAGTTACAAAAGATGCTCGTCGAGTATGGAGTCGACAACCCCGATGACCTCCCTGAGCACGCCAAGGGTAAGGCCAACAGCCTGCGGAGGAAAGCGGCCAACGCAGAAGCGGCAGCAGCTGCTGCCGCTGCGCAAACTGGACCCGGCTCGGTTGTATCCTCAGGTACAGCTCCTGGGGCATATGGAGGTTCCAGCTTTCACCCTGGGAGCTCAGCTGGCAGCCCTCCCCATGGACACTCAGATCGTCGAGAATCATACTCTGGCTCGACGCATTCCAAGGAGAACTCTGTGAGCTTGAGCAGCGGGTTACACCCTGGACCACTTGGGGCTGGTGGTCCTCAATTGGTTGTGGGCAACTCCTCCATGACGCTGGAGGAAAGACTTCTGCAAGGTCAGGACGATGACATCAACCTTCACAGCGAGGCTGGAAAGAGTAAGGCTCTTGAGATCCTCTCTCGAACTGAGAACGGCAGGAAGCAGGCTCAGAGGATATGGGGAGATGATGTTTGGGGCCCCCGACGCGGCTCGATGAGTGACAGGGAAAGACGCATGTCGTCCAATCCACTGGACGATGACATAATAAAGCAGGATGAGAGCAACGTCGATCAGATGTTCAAGGAGATGACGAACCAGGACGAAGATGAAGATCATCACAAAAAGAAGGATGCTGGCGGCGATGTCCCCATGACGACGGCGTCCCTGGAGAAGGAGAGGAACGGCATGGATGCCCTCCTAGATGGGGAGTAAGGCGACAGAAGTGGGAACATATGCGGTAGAAGGGCGTTTATCACTTCGGCTACCAAAAAACATACCTGGGAAGGAATTGGAGTTGAAGGACAAGCAAAGGCGGCAAGGAATTCTTCTATACCAGAAGTCATGTTTATGAGTGGGATGGATTTCGTATCGTTTTGAGTTGTACAAATGAATGCATCGCATCCAAGGCGTCTGGTGAGCAGATCGATTTAGCATTCAATTCAATACCATGTATCGATCATGACGGGTCTGCAACTTGGTTTCCAGTAAATGAGATGCTTGGCATATTGCACCGTGAATCAAGGAATCTAACGATATTTTTCTTCGGGGCGTTGAGCCCGGACGTCTAATACGGGACAATGCTAATGAACGCTTCTACCTTGCCTCCCCCTCCGTACCCAACATAGCCGTGATTTTCCAGAGGTTTTTTGGATATATGGTTAAAACAAGACCCGAGTTTGTTGAAGATGTGGTGTCTCTCTCTCTCTTATGTCCCAGATGCGCCCGTTGAAATGAAGATGACCCGAATCCGTAACGCCAAAAATGCAAGCATGGAAAAGACTAGGTTTCCAAGAATCTATCGGTTAACGCCCACAAGGCTGAGAAACTCGTTGCGAGTCTTGGACTTGCGCTCGAAGCAGCCAAGAACGCAGCTAGTGATGGTGGTGGTGCTCGTCTTTTCAACGCCGCGCATAACCATGCACAGGTGGCTGGACTCCATGACGACGGCGACGCCCTGGGGCTTGAGGATCTCCATGATGGCGTGGGCGACCTCCTTGGTCAGGCGCTCCTGGATCTGGAGGCGGCGCGAGAACATCTCTGCGATTCGCGGGAGCTTGGAGAGGCCGATGACGGTTTCGTTGGGGATGTAGCCGATGTGCATCTAGCGTCGTGTCAGCGCCGTTGAACAATTGCGTCATGGGGATTGAGTTAAGTACCTTGCCTGTGAATGGCACGAGGTGGTGCTCGCAGAGAGACTGAAGCACGGGTTAGTGATCTGCTTGTCTAACAAGAAGTGAGACACTGACGTAGATTTCGATATCTTTGACAATCACCATCTCGTTGTGTCCCTCGTGGAACAGCGCATTGTTGACCTGTTGTTCTTGTTAGGCTCGGTTGTAAATCATTGATTGGAGGCAGCTAACAATGTCCTCGACGTTGACCTGATAGCCCTTGGTCAGGAAGAGCAGGGCCTTGGCGTAGCGCGACGGGGTATCCAGCAGACCCTCGCGATCGGGATCTTCGCCGACGCACTCGAGCAAGGTGCGCACGGCTCCGCGCATGCGATCCAGGCGCTGCTCAGCCTGCTCGGGGTTTTCTTCTCGTCGCTCTCGTGTGCCGCGAGCTAACAAGGTTAATGACAGTCAGCAAAGACACCACCAGTGAGAGAGACAGAGCGACATACTCGGTCGACTAAGCCCATCAAAGTCAATAACAGGGCTGGGCGACCTCGTCTTGGCCACGGCGCCCTCCTCCTCAACAACGGCAGCGGTGCGCTTCTTCTTGGGGACGGGCTCGTCGCGGGGGTCCCGCGAGGCCTTGGCCAGGCTGTTGCGGCGCTGGGCAAAAGCGCTGGGCTTTGCGCCGTTGACGGCTACGGCGCCGTTCTTCTTCTTGTCGCCGTTCTTGCGGTCGCGGCGCTTCTTGCGGCGGCTCGAGTCGTCGCTGCTGGTCGACGAGCCCGAGACGCTGGCGACGTCGAGTGAGCGCTTCTTGGAGGGGCCGTCTTCGGAGGGGGCCATTGTAAAAAGATGTTTAAGAGCTTCCACGCGGTACTTATGAGATAAGATGTCGTACAGCAGCGATCGCACTCGTACAACAGACAAGCAATTGATGAGAAGGAAAAATGAACAAGTTGCCCGAGTATTAAAAAAAGAAACAAAACGGCGCCGAGTTGGGGAAAAGACAAAAGAACGAGATGTCGTTCGAGTCAGGGTCCGAATATCCAATGGGCTTGGTCGGCTGGATCGGAGCGCCGCACGGGGTGGAGGAAATTTGGGAGGAACGGCTTAGCGCGGCGACTCTTGGCTGCTTTTTCTGGGGGGTGAGGAGGGGGCGGCACGTTGCCGACAGAATAGCTTGTGAGAGCTGTTGGACTTATGTTCAAAAGAACCAGCCATTCTGGTCATAAGTCTTAGAAACAAGGTAACACTTATGATAGTTGAGGCTCAGTTGAAGCTGTAGTTATTTTAGTTTATTTAATTCGCATCCCATCTCGCCATGACAGAGTCCTTCAGTCAGATATCAACCGTCATCTATTCCTTCAACCGTGAGCAGCAGCCGCACTAAGTTTTCTACTGCTTATCTTATCGGTTGCATTTTTGACGTCAATTGCGGCGCCTCTCATTGCTCAATGCACGGAAAGGGAGCCGAAGCTCTGCAACGGGCGAGACTCCGCCAACCGATCATGTGATCCAGCACGTGATTGGCTTAGGCCGTCACGTCCCGAACTTGGGGGACGCGCGCCGGCAACTCCTCCGAAGGGTTGTTTCGTACCATCTCTGCCCTCCGACTTCAACGCCGATATCCAACGCTCTCACGTCCCGAATACCGTCGTCGCTCTTGATCCGTCGCTTCTCGGCCCGTCCCTGCTCCTCGTTCCCCGCATTCGATCGCGTTCTAGTGCACGTCTCGCTGCACTCACCACTACCCATCTACGCATCTAGCTGGCATCGATCCAAACAAGGCCGATTTCGCCAACTTACAAACCATGGCCTCTCCCCCCTACGCCTCCTCTCCCTCGGGCATGTCGCCGCCCTACCCATCGCCCGCCCAGATCCCCAACAAGAAGCGTTCATCGACCCTCGACGTTAACGGTCCCCCTGGCAAACGTCGCAAGCCCTCAAACCTCTCTCAAACCTCAAACTCGGCCGCCGCCGTCAACCATCCCCTCCGCCAGACTTCTTTCCCTCCCGAGGCTCGCTCGCCATACCCGCGTTCTCCCTCCGTAGATGCACAGTCCCACGTGAGCGGAAGTGCCGTCAGCGTCACGGCTAGCGGTGCACCAAAGAAGAAAAGGGGCCGCAAGGCAAAGAATGCAAAGCAGGATGACGCACGCGAGCAAACACCCAGCCTGGTAGGAGGCCGTGCTCCAACAGCTGTCAGCGGGCAGGGCGGCGACAAGGACGACGACGACGAGGATGATGAAAAGGCAGAGATGGCCTTAGAGGACGTGGTCGCGAGAACACAAGAGCAAAAGCAGGAGGAAATCAGGTTACGTGCAATGCTTGTCGAAGCGTTCGACAGCCAACAGTACAACCGATACGAGCTTTGGCGTGCAGCCAAGCTTGCTGACTCGGTCGTCAAGCGAGTACGTATCCTTGGGTGATGAATATCCTGCAGAACCTCAGGAATACTAACACTACCTCAGGTTGTCAACGCAACCGTCTCCCAATCCGTACCTCAAAACGTCAGCACCGCCGTCAAAGCCGTCGCCAAGCTATTCGCAGGAGAAATCATTGAGGCCGCCCGCAACGTGCAGGGCGAGTGGATCACAGCCGGCGAGAAGCAGAGTGAGCTGCCAACACCACCCCCTTCAACAAACGACGACGCCGCCGCTGCCGAGGAGGAGATCGACCTCAAGCGCGGCCCCCTGCGTCCGGACCACTTGCGTGAGGCATGGCGCCGTTACAGACTGTCGGGAGAGAGCCGCGGTGTTGGCGTGCAGCAGCTCTGGCATGCACAGCAAGGCGATGGCGTCGAGCGCTTCTCGTCCCGCACGGGAAAGCGGCTCTTCAAGTGAGGTGGGATGTTGGGGAGGCAGCCGATGCAGGAGGACGACATGCCAAGGTGTGGCTGGGACCCTGTCTTAGAATTCAAGACAGGGAACCCCAAGGAGAGAATGATATGAGGATGGTCTTTTAAGCGTAAAATATGATACCCATTGACAAATTAGGAAATAACTGAATAGGGAAATTCAGAATGCTGGCCCAAGCTTTGTTCAACCGCACCGCATGAAAATGTAAAATGTCTTGCACTTGTGGTATGATCGCGTCCAGTTGTTGGCGGGGAGCTCATCGGGAGTTGGGGAAGATCGCATACAAATATGGCTTAGACGTGCCATGTGGCAGCGTTCACTAAGGTGAGCTGCCAATTACGGTGTCACGAATAGCATTGAGAGACAACAATGCCGAAATCAAGCCTCAAACCACCGTCGGATCTAGCGGATAAGAGCTTGTGGGCAGGGAGCAGGCAAACCTTGGAGTCTCACTCCGGCTTGCTCATTGCTCATGCCAGAGTGAAATTGAACCCACGGAAGGCTTGTTCAAAGGAGTTAATCCCCCGTATGGTGCACTACCCAATCTCATCTCTGCTTACCCTCTTTCATTCTTGGTTCTGGTTACACCATGCGCCAGTCTTGGCCCACGGCCTCCTCTGCTACCTGTCTCGTGCAACGTCGCCAAGCAGCATCGCGGGGGCATATGGGAAACACGGCACACTAATCCCTTCGTACGACTTGCCCTATAGTCCCATCAGTCGGGGCCAAGCCTTGGCTGCTGAGGTCTCGACTTCTCTTCACCTCGCTGAAGTGCTGCGCCCATATAGTGGATTCCGTCTGTGGAGGGTCCCAGGCACACCAGGAAGCATACAGTCGATACCCTTGACCGGCATGACATGTACTCAGTCACAGGGCTGGCAAACCTCGGTCCGCGTTTCGCAGATGGTGCCCTCAACTGCCAAGACTTTTCCTGGCATCCGTAGTCAGACAGCTCAACTCAACAGACTGCCTCCAGCGAAGGGGAAACCGTCAGTGACAGCTTGCCCAGCAAGCAAGCAAGGGTCTTGGCAAATATCCCGGGTCTAGACTCGATCAATTGATCTGCTGTCCCTGAACTCACCGACCCCAGACAGTCCACCCGTCATAGTCTCTGGCCCAAGCGGATTGGCCCCTCCAAGCTCATTTAACCACCTTTAACCTTCTTCATCGCCCTGGATAGTCGGCATCGTAACTTGACCGGATAGAAAAAGCCGAGAGGCTGGCTTGGCAGTCGGCTGGCCCGAGAGACCGTGGCGCAGCACTTGCCAGCCCAGCAATGCGCTGAAAAATATGGGGCCTCTGGGCGGCTGGGCATCCCACAACCAGAGGCCCAGAGACAACATCCCCTGCAAGACTCGGGATTTCGTTATGATTTCAAGGGAGGGTACGGCGGAAACCTCGACAAATGTCTCCACCGTCTGCTGTCTTGTCAGTAACGTTCCTCGACCCATGGTGAACTGGCAGGCGTCTTGGGGTTCCCGCAGAGCTTCGGTCAAGAAATGGTCGCCAGGAAAAAGGATAATGGCTGCCTGCTTGGGTCTGTAATAGTTGACAGCGTCCCTTTCAGGCTTCTCGGAGACTTGGCGCCAAGAACCTTTGGCTAAGCCTTACTCGAAGTCGCGATAGGGTTGTCATGGTTGGATGTACGTTTAAAACCTCCCTGGCGCTAGCGTCTTTTGCCCGGCAGCTGGATCTGCACCTCCCAGGACATGGATCTCTGCCAAGAACTCGGAGCCCGGCCGTCAACGCGCGTCCCATACTTGGCAGGTCAAGAGGTACATCAAGAAGAGCTCAAGTCTCATCTGGATTGTCTTTCGTAGCTGCCTCCGGAGCGTAGACCTGGATCATCATCCAGATGAGCTGCAAGTGCCACTATGACGGGAGGAAAGGTGAGTCCTTGATCGCGACGCCGCAACGCCCTTTTCGGTTGTGGTCCTAGTCTCGCCCATGGCTTCTAACTCGAGCACTTGCAGAAGGAGGGTTCAACCAACCCATCCGCCATCCGTATTCGTGACAACCAACGGCGTTCCCGTGCACGTCATAAGGAGTATGTCGAAGGCTTGCAGAAGAAACTCCAAGACTATGAGCGTCAAGGCGTCGAAGCCACCCTCGAGATGCAGCAGGCTGCTCGCAACGTCGCCGTCGAGAATTCACGCCTGAGAATCCTTCTGGGTTATCACGGCGTCAACAACGAGGATATCGACAAGTTCTTGCAGAGCTTCCCGGATCAACCCGCCACTGAAGCCGCAAAAGCCACCATCTCGCAGTCTACTACAAATCAGCAACCCATACTTGCCGCTGCACCCAAGGTGGCCATCCAGCCCCTGTCCAGACCGCCGTCCACAGAGCCCACCAGATCAGCGTACATCGCTCCACAACCTGCGAAAGAAGGTAGCACTCGAGACGTCGTGGACGCCGTCGTTGGGATCAAGAGGGACGCTCGTAAGATCTCAA
Organism: Fusarium sp. JS1030; assembly: GCA_000966855.1. Lineage (NCBI taxonomy): Eukaryota > Fungi > Ascomycota > Sordariomycetes > Hypocreales > Nectriaceae > Fusarium > Fusarium sp. JS1030. The sequence continues at coordinate 188,984 of JWIW01000107.1, read as the reverse complement.
CCGGGTCCGGCGGGCCGCAACTCCCTGTGCCCATCGAGCAACGACAACCGCTACTCCAACCACGGCCTCAGCTTCCTGCTTTGCCCGCCTTACCTGCTCTTGTCCTTGGGCAGAGTCGGCCAGAACCTAACCCTCTCGACAAGCTCTCGGTTCTTGCGAATGCGAGCGTGCAGCAAGACACTGGCCCCAGCAAACACCACCGTACCCATTCTCGAACAGATAGTCTTCACGTCCCCAGTCCGCCGGTGGTAGGACAGAGCTCGCCAGCCTCCTCGCACACGACGCCTAGCCGATTGAACTCAGCGTCTCCGAGGAGCCACGAGTACGGCTCAAGATCACCTCTCGAAATGCCACCTAACACATCGGCCAATTTTGCAGCGGAATACCAAGGGCGCAGGGATCCCGAGTCGAACAGCCCGGCGTTAAGTCGTGATAAGGCTCCCATACAGAAATCTCCAGTGCTCCGAGTACACGGTGATAGGACTCCCTGATGAAACCGCTTGACAAACATGATCCACATGGCAAACAGCATGATGCTCAAGGGTCGTGGTATGTCCAAGCTGAACTTGCCTCAAATCTGAGATGGTTGCCTGACCTAGTCCAGATCCCAGCTCAAGAGATCCACTAGATCCCACCCCTTGACCCCGGCCCTGCGATTTGATGTCGATAACCAGCGCAGCTATCGTCAAAATCGTCTCCAAAAGATGACGATGTGCCGGGAAAACGCAACAGTCGCAGATGCCGCACCACATGGTCGCTTGATATCAACAGCGGCAGTATGCGCACTAGCGCAAGTGAGCCATAATGAGGTGTATTCCACGAGGTTGATTGAGATGCCAGGATGTGAAGTCAAAATGACTGGGTCGTAGGTGTCGAGGCTCAGGAGTCTGTTGAACTGAGTTGGCGAAGCCAATCACTCGAGAGTTGAAAGCTGTCGGCAAGAGAAAAGGCTTGGCGCCGAGCCATCTCATCGAAAGCTCTGGTTGACGGAAGAGTTCGTCAGTCGCAATATCTCGGGCGCGTCCATGACAAGGAAAAGTCGAGGGTAGGTGAAGGCCCGGCTCCATATAAGTTGACAGGACTCGGAGGATGTCGATCACCGTGGGAGGCCGCCTGCGGAGCTAATGAAATTCGCGGAAACAAAAGACCGGAAGAGCGAGTAGACCACTTGGCCCTAAGACGAAGGAATGCAGCGGTAATGCAAAAAGTAGATCCTTCTCCGCGGACGCGGTTGGTAACCAACGACTAAGCGACAGCGGTCGAGGTGTCATTGTTGCGACCAAGCCGCATCCGGATACTGGACCAAAGTTATAGAAATAGATCAATCAGACCTCAATTAATCAGCACAAGAAGTACCCAGGGCGATGATGAGGCAGGCCGATTTGAGAACCGAGTGATATTTCTCAACAAGTGAGAATCTCTCCCCTGACCGATGCTTGCGCTTGAGCTCTGCTCTCGGACACTTCTGTCAGGCCGAGAGATCAGGGATCCATCGCAGATCCACAACGGCGTCATGTCGACCCAGCCAGCCGCAAGGCCAATGGCAAAGAATGACGTCCGGACAGCTGATGGCTTTGCTGAACCTAGGAGGTTGCTTGTGTCGGTGGACGTTGTTCCGTCGCTGTTGTCAGGATCCAGTTCTTGTCAAGGACCGCGTTCGAGCAACAGCGCTGGAACTGGGGAGCAGGTACACGGCCGGCAGGAGACGATGAGTTGTCGTCTTCGGGTAACGAACTCTTGTTCTAGAACAGGAGATGAAGGTTCAGCACGAAGATGAGGATAAGACCGCATAATAGTGAAGGACGAAGAAGTTAAGAAGTGAAGCAGGAAGAGGGGGTACTGAGATAACAGGAGCAGAGGCAGGAGCGGAAAGTGGGCACGCGACTGCCATGTCCCGAAATAGAAGGAAGGGTAGGGGGATACGAGAAGGAGCCTTGCTCTTTCCTTCTCAAGAAAAGAAGGAACGAATAAACAGAGAAGACATGAAAGCGGAAGGCCACAAAGGTATAGACCTCCCGTCCTAGGAAGGAGCTGCGAGTACTCACCTCGTTTTAAATGGGCAACGGAAACGTCCCCGCCAACCCACCAATCAAAAGTCGCCAGTGACGAAAAATCCAACAACCTCAGCCCCCCCAGCCCACGCAATGTCATCCCGGAAAGTGGGAGCCGAGCTGCCTGTTTCCCTTGTCCACACGGATCATTTCCACCGACAGCATAGATCGTCGATTTGCGTCGTCGTCAATTGAGACAACGTGGTGTGGTGCTGGACGCTAACTGGCCAGAGCGCACCTTCCGTCCATGTTTAAGCTTAAACGACGGGCGGATCCGCTGCTCAGATGTGGCTTCGGCCCATCGCGGCTTGGTCCCGGTACGTATCGTTTTCAGATGCTGTGTCGAGATAACCAGGGAATTGACTCGCTGGTGAACAAGAGCGTTTGGGGTTGAAACGTTGTGATTGGGGTGAGAAACATGGTGACAGGCTGAATTGGTGTGACAGAAGCTGAGTGATCGACGCTTCCATCACAGCTTCTGTACATGTTGAGTAAGCCACAAACCAAAGCACTTACAGCTTCACCAGGTACGAGAACTCATGATCGCGAGACGAGCCAGTTCAAGTACCTCAAACCTCAGGTTGGGGTGAATTCGCTGCCCAAAAGCCAGGGCTGAGCACTATTTAAAGATAGACTGGTCTAGATGGCCGCGCGGCCTCGGCAATGGATTGGCCCATCGTCGGTGGTGGCAGTGCACCCGACTCGTCGTCATTCAACAAGGGAGAATGCCAATCTTGGCGCAAACAAGGGCTGGTGGGTGGGTTTTGGGCGCAATTCACGTAATATTCAGAGTATGAAATGAGGAGTTGTCGTAAAAGCGGCACGTTGGTTCCTCGGCTGCATCAGCCAAGCAGTTGCCAGTACCCAAACCCAGTAAAACAGGATCTAGTACGTTGATCTACACTAAACGTGAAACGCAGATAGAACAAGTGCCATATTTAGCATCGACGAGTTATGCTTCCAGACAGGGTTCATAAACAAAGGCCAGGGTAGGCAGAGCCAACACCTCAGAAAACGATGGGCGTGTGAGGACGTTAGCAACTCACCACTTTCGTAGACAAATAGCGTGTAAGTGATCACTTGGCACATTGACTTGCATTTGAATATAGAAAAACGTTCATTGGTTAACCTTACTCTATGTAGTCTGCATGGAATGGAGCATATGGGCTGGGTATTGAATGGTAACCTCCAGGAGCCAATGAAAGTTATGAAGGTTGCATTTGTGTCGAATCATAATAGGTGTCGCATGAGCTTTAGATGCCTCTCATATCAAACAGGCTCGAGGACAATTATCGCATTCAGTCTCAATTCTTTCTCCTCTAGCCATATTGAGCCAGTTACAGACCCGGGTTCTGTCGCAAAAACTCGTCAAGACTGGTACCCTTCACGCCAAGCTTCTCATTGTCCAGTTCCTTAAGCGTCCATGTTCCATCAACTGTGTAGAGTTGGTAGAACCACCCAATATACGTCCAAAAGTTCTTTCGCGACCCTTGCCTTCTCCCCTCGAGCGCCCTTTCACGTAGAGCATTGACATTGCCCTTCTTCTGAATGTCGACTTCACATTCTCTGATCTTGCCATAGGTCGTGGCAATCTCCTTGAGGGTGTTGGCCCCCGAGCACACACTCCAGAAGCCGCCCTCGGTAGCCTCATCACGCTCTATGATAGCTGCCGTGAACTTTGCAGCGTCGTGCTCTGAGGTCCAGTGCCAGATCTCATCGCCATTTCCCCAAACTTCCATGATCTTGCGCTTGGGATCCCAGCATCCGTTATTCGCTGGAGAGAATGACACATGGCCAGGAGCAGATAAGAGCACTTCTGCTAGGATTCCCGAGAAGATGTAATTGGGCTTTATGTCCGAGGATCCTTCCACGTGATGTCGAAAAGAGATGAACGGATCATAGCTTTCATGATCGCCAAGTTTCATGTCTCTCCAGTCCATGTTCCAGCTGTGCGCTACATATTTCTTAACGCCCGCCCGCTCCGCAGCACGTAGGAGGAGAAGTTGGCCTTCGAGCTGGAGTTCGGGAGTGCCACTATAAGCACAAATGACGGCATCTACGCCCCGGCAGGCGCGGTCCAAAGCTGCGACATCATGGTACGCCTCGCTTTGAACGAAGCTTTCAAGTTTCTCCCGACGGGAGGGCTCGAGCTTAGATGGAGTGCGTCCGAGGGCGCGGACTTGGTGGCCGCGTGAGTGGATGCTGTCAACGAGGTATCGGCCGAGGTTGCCAGTTGCGCCAGCTACTAGAACGAGCATTTTGAAGTGTTTTATCTCAAGTTTTAAGAAACGATGATTGAGTTCTGGTTCCGAAGCTGGTGTGTATTATTGTTCCAGTGAGGGCACTACTTATATACCATAGCCCCCATATATACAACTCTCTGGAACCGACTGACCGCAATTGCGCGGCATTCCGTGGCGAATGAATCTGTATATCTTCGCCATTACATATCATTCGGTAGTGTTGCATGACGCCCACAGAAGCAGTCGTCGGACTTTTAAAAAAGTCCAGTGGGTGATTAGTAAAGCCGCATCAAAGGTCATCCGACGATCAGCAAATGGCTGATTCGAAATAGAGCCCGAGCCCCAAGTTGCGTAGGGCGCCAGTTTCCAGGACTATTTGTCTTACAAGTTTTGCTAATTCACGATGGCGCTCGCTACACTCGGGCGTTGTAACGCAATACAGTTGGGATATTTCTTCAAGTTTAAGATTGCAGTATAGTCAAAACAGGCGGGCAGTAAGTAATGTGATCAGTCAAATGCCATTTAGTTGTTTTGACTGATTGCTCTATTTAATGGGAATGTAAGATGTTGTTTGATGTGTTGGTTTCCTCATGGTTGTGGGAAAATGGCTGTGAGATGGTACCTGATCTTCGGCAACAGCCATTCTAGTAGAGCCCGATTTCCAAGACATTACCGAGCAAATGTCATAGAACTAATTCCCCTAAATTTCGATTCAATCATAAAACCATTCAGATATCGCATTCGCTCAATAAACGCCAGCGCAGTTAAATAATCTCTGCTTGTCCCACATATATACTCAACTACTTAACCCATCGTGCACAATTAACTTCACAGAGTGCTGGCAATTAGAAAACAACTATAGGTTTCTAATTTACCATCACCGTTTTAGTTTCCCCTTTCTCGAAACCCACCCAATTCCCTTAATCGAACACTATTGACATCGCAAAGCTGGAACAATATTGTTTCATTCGTGGTCGATTTCCGACGACTGCAGGGTAAGGAAGCTATTCTGCCCCACGATGTCGGTCAGTGTACAAAATGTATCTAGCAAAATGTAACAGCAAACCGCTTAGGTAGCAAGTTTCACATGCTCAATAGTCTCGTCCGACTATTGCATCCACGTGAAAGAAAAAACCCGGGCACTTGCCAAATTTGAAGAACTACCGGAGCCAACCCCGGACTAGGACCCACTTCCACCGGACCAGCGCCGGCTCTTGCCCCGATTCCGGCAGTTGCGATAAACAATCACCGGAGAATTAACACACCAGACCTGAAAGCGCGACCGAGACCTTGGAAGCGAGGCCCTGCGCCGATGCTGTCGTTTTTGCCGGCTCGGCCCGTTGCCCTGAAGTGAATAAGCATCCTTCTCTGCAGGTCATTCTGCCCCGGGGTCACTCACCACTCAGCGCTGAACGTGCTGAAGATCACCCTCCTGTTTTATCTTGGGCAGCCCAATGGCATGGCACGTGTGCGTTTCGGGGGTGGTTGATGGCGTGCTGGCGGATGACCTTGGGTTTCAAGCGACCAGCTGGCTAGGTGCTCTTTAGCGCTGATTGGTGGCTTTGGTCTAGGGGTTGTAAGCGATCCACGAGGTATTGGCGCCTGGCCGAGGATAGAGTTAGATGAGTTCATGCGGAGGGTGTATATGTCGTAGAGTATATAGGTTTAGGAGTGCTTCAGGTAGATAGAAAGTTTGTTTCTTGTTCTCGTTGTCTGAAGCTTATTCTGGCGACCTGCACAGTAACTTCGTCCTCTTCCCTTCTCAGCTTAGGTGAACTCATTTCATCACCATGAAGTCTTTCGTTTCGCTTGCTATCCTGCCTCTCGCGGTTCAGGCCGTGAGGATTGTGCAGTCCAACGACGATGGTTGGGCCGAGTCGTACATTCGTACTTTCAACGATGCCTTGAACAAGGCGGGCTACGATGTTGTTCTGTCCGCCCCTGCTGAGAACAAGTCTGGCAGCAGTAAGTCATGACAGAAATTGAGATCGACACCTCCTAACATGAAAAAGGTTCTCGCGATGAAAAGCCTACGGACCGCAAGGAGGCTTGCCAGTACAACAGCTGTCCCGCCAACAGTGGCCCTGTCGGCTCTGATCCCAAGCGCCCTGACCTCAACTGGGTCAACTCGTTCCCGGTGACTTCTATCAAGTACGGCATTGACACCTTCGGCCCCGGACTGTGGAACGGCGCGGCCCCTGAGTTGGCTGTCGCCGGCCCCAATGTCGGCACCAACCTCTGGCTCCAGGTCCCGTTCTCCGGAACCGTCGGTGCGGCCTGCTATGCGGCTCATGATGCTGGTATCCCCGCCATCGCCTTCTCCGGAGCTTCTGACGGAAACACGGCCTTCAACGCCACCCCTGTCCCCCAGCGCAGTCTCGTGTACGCCGAGCTGGCCGCTAAGCTGGTTAAGAAGGTCGTCGACTCTGGAAAGCCTTACCTGCCCAAGGACGTCTTCCTCAACGTCAACTTCCCCAAGGTTGAGGGAGCGTGCACCGACGCCTCCAAGTTCAAGTGGGTGCTGAGCCGCATCAACCCTGGTGTCTTTTCTGCCCCTGATGCTGAGTGGTGCGGTGGTGACCGCCTGCCCACTGAGACTGACGTTATTCTCGAGGGCGGATGCCACATCTCAGTCAGCATTGGTGATGCCACCGACAAGACGACTGTCAATGATGACAGACAGAAGGTGGTGCTTGAGAAGCTGAGGGACATGCTCGTGTGTCTCGAATAGAGAGGGCGATGGAGATGCTACTGTGCTGCTCAGTCGTGTAAATAGCAAAGAACGTATATATGCTGCGATGACACCTCTTCTTGATAAAATAACTTGATTGATTTACCTCTCAAACATCACCTTTTCAGTTGTCAGTGAATCGCATCAAGACTGTACCTATGAGTGAAAGACCTTGGGTGCATGTGCTTATCGATAAGCACCATTGGTGCCTGACTTTCCAGGCCCACCACAAAGTGGTTCACCTTGACTTTTTGCGCATCTCGACAATCCAGGGCCGGTCCGACCAGGAGCTTCAATTCCCACGCAGAATGGCGCCAATCGACCGCTGCTTGGCCTCTATGGCCAGGTTGTCTCTCCTTCAGACTCCTCGACCAGCCGTTCCCTCGATACCCCGATTCCTCGCCCCGGCCGCCGCCCAGCAGACTCGACAGGCCTCAGTCGTCCGCATCAAGAAGACCAAGAAGAAGAGGGCCGTTCCCAAGGACTTTAAGCGGCCGAACTTGACCAAGAGGGATTTTCCCCAGCACTCGTTATGTGAGGCAATGAGGTTAGTCTGGCCAACACCGTGCGGTGGCATAATTGAGAGGGGGATATACAAGCTCGGACAAAAGACAAACCATGCAACCAAGTATGCTAACTCACACGCAATAGAATCCTCCGAGCCGTTGAAGTCGGCCAGCCCCCCGCTTCCGTCAAGTACGAGCTACACATCAACCTCAAGACCGCCCGAAGCGGCCCCGTCATCAAGAACAGCGTCCGCCTCCCCCACCCCGTCCAAAGCGACTGGCAAATCGCTGTCGTGTGCCCCGAGGGCAGCGAAATCGCCCGCGAGGCTACCGCCGCCGGAGCCGTTGCTGTCGGAGAGGAGACACTCTTTGAGGCTATCCGTCAGGAGCAGATCAACTTTGACCGACTCATCTGCCACGAGAAGAGTGAACAGGCCCTCAACAAGGCTGGCCTGGGAAAGATCCTTGGCCCCAAGGGCCTCATGCCCAGCAAGCGCATGCGTACTATTGTCCCTGATGTAGTCAAGTCGATGCGTGACTCGGCCGGCGCCGCAGACTACCGTGAGAGGCAGGGCGTGATCCGCCTGGCCATTGGACAACTGGGGTATTCACCAGATCAGCTCAAGAACAACATCAGGGTGCTGCTGAACAAGATCAAGGCCGAGTGTGCCGAAATTTCGGAAGAGTCGCATAAGGAGATCAACGAGGTGGTTCTTAGCACGACCAATGGTCTGGGCCTGAGCTTAAACGGGAAGTTTAAGGGTGCCGAGGAGGAGATTACCCCCGAGGCTCTATCAAGCATCATGTAAAAAGTTCATTGAGTTTGTGGGAGCGTGGGAATGTATTATTGTATCATATGTCACATTATCGAATAGATGACCTGAATGAGACTCTTTGGTTGACGTGGGTATCATTAAGTTGCATTCGTCGTTTTATATGAACTTTTGTCTCAACCGCCTCGAAGAGCCTTGATAGCTTCTCCATGTGCATCCAGCACTCTGTACACAGCAAGACACTTGAGCACTCTGTCCTGACCGCGTGCACCGGCCTTCTTGGCCTCCTTCAGTGCATTGCCCAAGTCTAGTAGTAGAGTGTTTCGACAGCGTGTCAATCGCTCCTCCATTTTGATTGTAAAAGGGGTGTCTGGGTCCAGTGACTCGGTGAGCTTTGCAATGCGACTGCACTCTTGGGCAGAAGCAAGTAGCCTCGTAGGTGAGCTCCCAAGGATCCCGTCGTCGTCTTCGTCGTCTTCCTCTTCGCTTTCGTCATCGGTCCAGTCCTGCTGGGCACCAGCCGGCATGCTGTCTAGCGCGAGGCGTTCCTCCAAAGATGTGAGACGTTCAGAGAGCTCAATCATCTTGCGACCCTGCTCAATGGCTGACCGTACACCGCCGAGTTCCTCGTTGAGCGCACTTGTCTCGTCCTTGCGCGCCGATACACGGGATTTTACCTCCTCCACGGCCCTCCTGAAGCCTAACAGCGAAACCTTGACATCTTCGACCTTGTCGTCGCCGCCCCGCAGCTCGTTGCCAAGCGATAGAAATGCTGTGTAGTTTGAGTTGACGAGCTCCAGAAGCTCAGAGCTTATAGCAGCGCTTCGATCGCGCAAGTCGGAACGTAAATCCTCGAGTGTTTGGTGTCGATGAGGCAAGGCAGAGAGATATGCAGCAGGCTGAAAGTCTGGAGCGAGAAAGTCGGCGCGAGGGAGGGCCTCGGGGAAGGGTAGGGGAGCATCATCGTCGACGGAGGAGGAATCGGAGCTGGAGAGGCTGAAGGGAACGGCAGACGGAGCCGATATCCCGAGGCCCGAAAAAGAAGCTGCGAGAGGGTCCGGCGCAGCGGCCATTGTGGATGTCACGGTGGTGGTGTCGTGTATTCACCGCGGGTGAGCTCTGTAAGTGTGTCTGGATGCTGGCTGTAGCACTAAAGGTGAGGTGGCATGGATTCGGTGGAGGAGCTACAAGTGGCGAAACGAGCGATTTTCGGCGGAGCTAGCCGTAATCGGAGGAGCTGTCACTGATTATCTTATCGATAAACCCCAGAATTGACAGCCGTTAGCCTCAACTCAAACATAAACTACGATCAAGATATAAATGGTGAAAGCGTATATGGTCTACGAGACACTTTTTGACATGGGATTTGAAGGACTGAGAACCTCAATATGTTATGTGCAAGTGGTTCATGGATGCTGTTGGTTGAGCCCTTTCTCCTTGAGCCGGTGAGAGGTGGATCGAGCGTTTCGATACGTACCGCGTTCCTCTCAAGACCACCTTCCCATGACAGTGTCTCCAATTCCGCGGGATGAATCGGGAGATACAACTCCTCATTGGCTGGTCAGATGTCCAAACTGTTGGTTGGTTGCTGATGCCGGTGAGTCGTGAACCACAGGTGAACCAGCACAAGCACGAGTCGAGACAAATGGCTTAGCCCTGTGGAGCTGATGGTCAGAGCGGAATCCCACGCGGCGCGCGATAAGCGGAAACAAAAAGGACACAGCAGCCAAGACAAAAGGCGAAGTAATGAAAAGACCTCGAAAGAAGCGGATACGCATTACGTTTTGAGGCCATCGGTTGCCGAGGATAAGTTGACGGAATAAGCCGTCTTTCCTGATTTCCTATCTGGGACGGACAAGGAGATGGAGGACGCTGGCGATTCGACAATGTTGTTGGGAAGGAAGAGGGCCTGGTAATTCCGCCCACATGCCGATGGTTCGGTGTGAATCGGTGTCGATATCGGCTCTTGGCTTTTATCTCAGGATCTTCAAGAGTCGTCTCGTGAGATGTTAGGATGTAATGCTGCTGTGTGTTACTATACCCAAAAGAACCGCTGGCGTCTTCTGTCCTTTGACAGACCATGTCATGCACATCAGCGCATGTAGTGTGTGAAGCATGTCAAAGTCGAAGCTAGATCATGGATCCCATCGCATCAAAGCCAATCTGTCACCTCATCTCGCCCTGATCTCGTTGGCAGCTTGCACCTGATAAAATGCCCCAGGGTCAAATGCTCCAGCGAACCACCACCACCACCACGCCCGTGTTGTGGCCGTGGGATATTTCCGTGGAGGGGGCACGGCGCAATCGTTGCTCCTCCGGCTCCGGGGCATGGATTAGCCCTTGGGTGTGCAGCTCGTACGACCGGCCTCTCAGAGTCCCGACAAAAGAGGGCATCCTGTTGACATCAAGACCACCCACGCGAGCGGAGCCCGGCACCTCTCTCTACGACCCTGAGTGCACGATCCCTTCCCTGAAGAGCACAGAGTTCCCTGCTCTGCAAACCACGCGGTCAGAATTGCAAACTGGGTGGTAGGAGCGAAGTCGGAGCTCCGAGAACCCTTGAGTGGCACTGACCGTGACACGGCATTTTTTTTCTTGGGCTGTCCCCAAAGTTCTTGATGGCACAACCGTGTCGGATGTCGCTCACATGGTCTGGGCGTGCTCCGACTAACGCCGGTGGCTTGCTCCAGGTGAGCCTTGAGCGACTCGTATTGAGCTTATATGCACCGCAGCTGAAAGAAAGGTGAGGAGGCCTGAGAGAGTTCGAGGCACTTGCCGGGTGGGGAAGCCGAAGCACAACAGAACCCGTCTCGTGCGGATCGTCACCTTTAGTCCGAGGCTGCGTCATGTCAAACACATGGACGCCGAGCACACACCGACGGCTCAGACACTACAGCACCGGTCGGGGCATTGATCGATCGCCCGTCACTAATGAAAATACCCAATTCTCCTAGTCACGTCAAGCAACGGGCGGCTCAAATGGCCCATGCTGACTGGTTGTTGGGGTCGCAGAGTTGGATGGGTGCACAAAGTGGGGGTGCACCCGAGCAGCTTGATGAAAAAAATGTCGAGAGGGCCCGGGCGAAGGCGGAGCCGGACATGACTGATTGATGAGATCCCCATAAACCCCCATGCCCTGGAGACTCGATGCCTGACGAGTGCCTGGCCGGCAATCAGATTGCGAGGGAACCCGCTTTTGTGCTCCGTCGTAATTGCTGGTAAGCTCACCAGCTGCGCTCTGGGTGGCCAGCCGGCGGTTTCACTGGGTTTCACTGGGGAGCTGCCAACCCGCACGGGGGCGGGGGTGCCTGGCGTCCTTTACCTCGTGCCTGGCGCTGTGGGCGCATGCGAAATTTTTATCAATCAAATCTTATCAATCAGATCAGATCCACCCATCGTCTCCTGGTATCGGACCATTGGCTTCCCAGCCGTCGGTTGCGGTCGGGGCACAAAAGTAGCGACGCACCCCACGATCAATTTTCCCTCTTGCTGCCCTCCCCTTCCCCTCCTTCACCTCTTATCTGATCCCAATTGATGACCGCTCGCGACATCTCGATTTCATCAACTGCATCGTCGTCGCTCGTGTCACGAATGGGTTCATCAACACGTCGTCAACTTGACTCTCCACTGGCAAATAGCCGTGCCTCTAATTCAAAGCCGAAGCCGCTGCCAAATTCCGCTTTCCAGCCTTGCATCGTCAGCTAGGACGGACCCCCAAATCTTATCAATCTGGTCCGGCAATCCGTCACCAGCGACACAGTCACCACGCATTAACGACTGGCTTCCGATTGAACCACAGCCAATTCCCCGAATCCGACCTGTCCGATTACGACGCTTTTCCAATCCCCAGAATTTCCTCTCTCGGAACTCCGACCCCATTTGGCTCGTCACGACCGACCGACCGAAAGAGACCCGCCGGTCTCGCCACACACAAAAGCCCATTACCCATCCACGTTGGGTCTTTCGTCGCCCACCATGACGGGTCCATCCCTCGCTCCATCTCCTCCACGTCAAGCGGTCGACTCTCCTGCTGGCACTCCTGTTCTGGCTCCTGCACCTGGTAACAGACCTCGTGCTATCTCTGTTGCACCTAGTAGTGGTCCTGCATCACCAGCCACAGCCGGTGCGCCACACCGAACGCCACTCTCCATTAAGCCGAGTGCGAAGCCACCTCCACCTGCACAACCTCAACCACGCACTGCACTTCCATCCATCAACAAGATGGCCATGTCGTCCGTAATCAGCCCCAACCCGGCACCACCGGAGCCTCCAAAGATGTCCATGACTTCCAAGGAATGGGTTATCCCGCCGCGGCCCAAGCCCGGCAGGAAGCCTGCTACCGATACACCACCAACAAAGCGCAAGGCCCAAAACCGCGCAGCCCAGAGGGCTTTCAGGGAGCGAAGGGCCGCTCGTGTTGGCGAGCTCGAGGAGCAGCTTGACCAGCAGCGTGAAGTCTATGAGAAGCAGGAGACGGAGCTCAAGGACAAGATTCACGAGCTCGAGTTGGATGTTCAGTCCTTCCGCTCCCGATGCATGCTTCTGGAGAACATGCTTGATCGGGAACGACAGGACCGTATCCGGGTGGAGACCGAGGCTGAGACTCTTAAACGTCGTCTGGATGAGGGCGTCTTCAGCTCGGGCTATCAGTCACGCAGCATGAGCACCTCTCACCCTTTTGAGGGACTTCAGAGCCCAACTAGTCAGCAACCGAGACACAGTCTTCCCGATGGCCGCCCGGACCGGCAGTCGGGACATTCCTTTTCCATCTCCCAGATCATCTCTCCTCCGGAAACCCTCGACATTAACTCATCAAATGATGCCGAGACCGCCATCACTTGCGGGAATTGTTCCCCAAACGGACGGTGTGCCTGTGCCGAAGAGGTGATGAAGACGGCCGTCAACGGCTGCGGCAAGTGTGGTCAAACATCGAGCTGCCAATGCCTCGAAGAAGCAAGTGAGGCTCTCAGCCGATCCCAGGACCTAAAGCGTCCCGCATCACCGTCGGGGGACGTGTCCGGCGAGAAGAGGCAGCGTCCTAGTCATGGCCACGAGGAGGCCGAGACAGACTTTACTGCCATGTTCTCGCGCAAGACTGCTACCAATGTTCCTCAAGACTCTTACACTGCCCCCTCCCAAGTTCCTTCACTAGACTCCATGTCGTTCAGAGACGGCTGTGGCTTTTGCAAGGACGGAACCTACTGCGTCTGTGCCGACACCTCACTGGCAACGCCCGCTATGACACCTAATGATACCCTTCCTCCCATCTCCCACCAGGTTCAGACACCACCCCCGTCAGAGACCGATGCTGTTCCCCCTACGCTCGCGATGGAGATGACGGCCGATGGTGCCGTCAAGCTTCCTCGCCGGACACAGACCCAGCCTTCCGAACGCCGGGGCTGTGGCTCGACTGGACCTGGTACATGTGCCCAGTGTCAAGCCGATCCCAAGTCTGGCCTCTTCTGCCGCCTCATGGCTGCCAACTTCAACCGTAAGGATGGTAGCTCTGGCGGTTGCTGTGGTGGTAAGGGTCCTAACGGCGGCTGCTGCAAATCTCAGCCCAAGCCGGAGAAGATTAATCTCCCCAGCCTGCCCAGCCTGGGACTCAGCTGTGCCGAGGCATACCAGACACTGTCAAGTCACCGCAACTTTTCCAAGGCAGCGGACGACATTAGCTCTTGGTTACCCAAGCTCAAGGCTACTCCTCGCGCTGGTGTCCGCCCAGCACCTCCGGGGGCAATGATGCCCATCGAGGTTGAAGCGGCAAGCATTATGAGCGTGCTGAAGGATTTTGACGTTCGGTTTGGGAGGGGAATTTAATGGATCCCAAACCGATAAAATACAGGGTTTAAAGGTATATATGGTGTATACATGAAACAAAAACGGTGAAACAGCGAGCAGGCAAGCTCCTACGGTTTATGGCAGTCGAGAGTTGCAGCAGCAGCATGCCTAATTGGGCACATTGGTCAAGGTTATGGTCGGATAGCGGTTGTATTATACCCATGTTTATGGTGAAGATGGAGTTTCCTTCACCTCGGTCTCATGCATCAATGAATCTATGCGTTCTATGCAAACACACTTGGCTGCCTACCTTGGAATTGTGATGATGTGAGAAGTGATGTGCCGGAGACATACTTGCGCAGTCAGATTCAGTGCCGACGCCTCGGCAGCTCGGAGTAATAGTTCGAGAAGCAGGGCTTGCACCAACCAGGATGAGGCTGCAAGGGTCTGGCCATTGAGAGGCGGCTATAAAAGTAGAGGAGCTGCTGAAAGCGATGTGGATGGCACGAGCAGGGAAGTCCTTGGGGCGAGATTCGGAGGCTGAATGACATGGTAAGGACGAGGGTCGTAGCACAGGAGATAGCCTATTTTGTCGGGATGAAGGCTTGGTCGATGTGTACCTCGGTGTCGACGAGGTGACGTGGTGAGTGAGAGGGAACCATGTGCTACTACTCTGATATGTATGGTTCGGTGAAAGCGAGAGAACAGCTGGACCGACTGGGATGAGACGAGTTGACAGCAAGATGAGGCCTCGTTACGTCGGTGGCTCTGCGGCTCAGCATATGAGAGATGAGGTGGAAGATTTGACAACAGGCCATAAAGCGAACAGATACAGCGCCTTTTGTAATTATGAGCGGCCACGCGCGGCTGACGTGCATGAAGGAGTCATGACGACGAGCTGTCCGAGGCTGAAAGGGGAGATGATGGGAACAGATGCTGGGGAAGGGGGAGAGTAAAAAAGCTGGGGAGGGGGTGAAAGGCGCTCGTGCGATGCCGTGGCCGTGATCCACAAGGATTCCGGCTGGCCTATCCACAGAGAGATGTCTCCGGGTCTATGTATGAGTGACAGAAGTAGGAAGGTTGTCGTGAACTGTTGGGAGAAACGGGGTGGAGTATGCTAGACGGGACGGAATGGCCAACGCACCGGGCGGGCGGCTCTTCTGACCTTGGGAGGCTGGACCTGGCACGACGACGGGAGGACATGTATGACAGATGCGCTTTGCATCTGGGCGCGAGTAGAGAAAATTGTATGTGTTGATAGGTTTCAAGAGAATGAGTAATTCAGTCAAGAGTTGCACTCGAGGTGGAATATTCTGGTCTGACTGGTGGCCGTTTAGAGTCAGAGTCAGAGTCGAGTCACAGAAAAAGAGGCCAGCCAGGCCGGACCAGCTGAATAGTCGGCGTGTAATCAGACACTTGGGGTCGCCTATTCGCCTCTGCGTTTGTGTCAAGGTATTGCTACCTGGTCTAATAAGAGCGTCTGCCGGCAATATGGCTGCATAGTTGGCTGGAACTCCTTGGAACGTATCGGTCAGTCGGCAGAAAGTGGATGGCTGGGGGTGGTTGTTTCGGTGAACCATGGCCCCCATTGACTTGAGTCCTCATGCCTCATGCCTTTGCCTCTGCGCAAAAAGCACAAAGTTGCATCGTCGCTCTGGCACTCGATGATTGGAAGGCAACGCATCTGCTCTGCATGGCCCGGGGGGTGTGTGTGGTGGGAGGCGGCGCAGCGCATGATTGGGCAGCCCGAGTGTGCGTTGGCAACCCGGAGGCTACGTACTCGTACCGACCGGTTCCCAAGTGCCTGCACGCAGGCCGCTGACAGGACCCGGAGACGCACAGAGACCTTTGTTGTCTTTGCCTCGCATGGAGGGAACTGGCGTGGTGCGTCGAGATTGGTCGGCGAGCCAGAGGGAAATGTGGATGGGCCGAGGGGAGGAGGGGGACTCTGGCCCCGAGTACGGAAGACATGGACTGTTGTGTCTCTGATAGCGAGTTGAGGGGAATTGTTACTGGCCATGTACTATTGTCAAAGCAAGACAAGTGAAACAGGCCATGTTTGGTAGAAATGTTTCCAAACACTCTGGCTCTATGCACAGTTGCGGCGCCTCTAATGAAATCCAAGGGCTTCTCGATATGCACTCAGAGTCCCAACCGATACAACCTGCAATCCTCCCAGATGCAACAAGAACAAGGGATGAAAAATGCCCGACTTTTCGATACAAGTCAGTATCCGAACACGGGGTCATGCATGCATTTCATTTTACCGTCTTTTGTCGCCGCTGATTCTTGTTTTTTGCTCGCTCTGCCGACCATGAATGGCTGGTCCGGTTTTTTTCTGTTGATCAAGAAGCGGTCTTTGCTTGGGCTGGGCGCTGGCGCACGGGAATGCAATGACAACTCAGAGCCTAACAAAGGTCACACCGAACTTGTTACTTTTTCCTATTGTTTTTTTGCTTTGTAACCGAAATTCCTTAGTCAGAGAGGCATTTCAAGGTACACAGCCGGATTCGAGAAAAAAAAGAGGTGTGTTGCACAATACTGTTGTTGGCTTCTGATCAACCCTCATCCATGGAAACCTAGTTGCTGTAACTGCACTGCAAGTCATGCTACGCCTCGATCTCTAATCTTCAACGTCTGATTGACTTGTCTTGCACTACTCGTGCAAAGTCTATCATGTTTCGCATCATGTGCGGTAACACCTGATTTATTGCGAGCTCCAAGTTGAGACAGGTCAAAGAGCAGAGACAGCCGGAGTCAACTCTAGTGGATGAGGCACATATCACGTTCCCACTTGGCTGATCCAGGACCAGATGGACGGGACTGGCCTCTCGAGTTGCATCATGCTTTCAGAGTCAAGATGAAAAGAGGACAGGTAATCAAAACCTCAGCAAGGGAACTCCCAGGAGCCAGCTCAGCCTCGGGATACCGCCAGTGATGTTGCTTCTAGCGCCCTTGCCAACGCACAACTTCTCACCTAATTTTGCCCGCCAGTGTGTAGCGAGGCGAGGTTGGAGACGAGACCTGGGCTGGCTGGCAGACGCAGACGCAGACCTGACCGACCAGACCCGGCCCGACCTGAGCTTGAACTGGCCCAGGCGCTGGCTGACACGTGCGAATCGCACAGGGCTCAGGTACCGGCCCGCAGGCAGAGCCAGGCAGGGGACGGCTGGCCCAATCGCAGCGCCATCTGCCACCCGCATTGCCGCGTCTCCGTCGCCGCGAGGGGCTTAGCGCGGGACTCCAGCGCTCCGCCAGCGCCCTGTACCGGTGGTACGTACCGCGCCGTGGGAACCTGAACCTATGCCTCTACTCCACTGCTACCGCTCGTGCTCCCGCTCTACCTCTACCCCATCATATCGAATCCTATCCTTATCCCAGCCCAAACCCCCCCTCCTCCGATCTCTCTCGTCGTCTCCGGCTGGTCCTGTCCTCTTTTTTTATTTTTTGCCTCTATGCAGTCGGCGCAACCAGCAGGTGCCAGCTGTGCGCTTTCTTGAGCCCCCCCTTTCTGTTGTCGTTGCCCTCACTTATGAGTGCAGAGTTGCCTCCTTCTTTCTAACGCAACGTTGGGCTTTTGCTGCTCTACTCTACTCTACTTCTCCCCCCCACCTCCCACCTTCTTCTCTCCTCTCTCTCCTCCTCTCCCCCTCTGCCATAGACTCTTTCTCCTCTCTCTCTCTGTCTCTATCTCTGTGTCTTTTGTCTTGGGCGACTCCGACGTGCGACTCCAACCCGTAATACGATCCTAGTTCCCTCCCACGCTCGGGACGCGCTACCGTCGATCCTCGCGCGCCTTGTCACTCCTTACCTCGCCTTGCCGTTCTCGATCGTTGCTGGCCGGACTAGCACCCGTTTCGATTCCTTGCACAACGATCCGAACCTGCGACTGGTTCTGTGCCTTGCCTGACGCGCCTTGGTTCGACTGCCCAACACTGTCGAGTCCTCCCGGCACTCGCCCGACAGGCCCGTGAGCAGCGCCTTGCCCAGAGCTGCCATAGGAGCTGTGCGGTTGCGACGTAGAGTTTCCTTTTGGGCCTCAGCATGGTTTCTATGCAACGATCCTTGTCTTCGCCCGTTCGCGTTCATTCCTCTCCTAGTACGTCTTGATCCGACGTCGCCACACTCCAAACGCAGCTGTTAGTCTGCGTTTGGTCCTCGCTTTGGCTCCCACATACTCTCTAAGGTAGTCTTGTTGCTGATCAGGTTGGCTCACTGCACAGCCGTGTCATCCACCGTCGCGCAAGAATCGGCGTTGCCCGCTCCTGCCATCGATATCCATGTGCAACCCCCCCGAGCTCGTCGACGCCGCTCCCCGAGCCCAAGACCAGTCCACCACGCGACGCAGACGCTGCCGTTGCGACGCTCCGACGACAACGCCCATCGGGGTCATGCCCAGCAACACTCACCAGCCATGTCCTCCCGAAAGCCCATCGTGGCACAGCCCAACATGCCAGGCCAGCCCAGTCCGCGACACGACCCTGGAGATGTGTCCGTGAAACCTGACGACAAAGCTACCGACGACGGTCCCTCCTCCTCTTCTACGTTTAAACCTCTCTTGCAGGATGTTTCTCAGTATACAAACCCGCACCTGTCCCCCGACAACGAGAGCACCACCCTCGAGGAGCTTGCCCATCTCGTGCGACTGTCCAAGTACCAGGAGCGCAAGCGCGCCAACACCCGTCTGCGTCTCCAGAGGAATTTGGTTTCTACCGCTCTCAGCGCCCGCCTGACCCGTTGTGGAGAGATAGCCCATCGTAATTTGGTCGACAGCTTCCGCCGTGATGACAAGGAGAACTTTTCGGCCCTCTACAACGCCATCCACGATGTCCGCAACAGCTGTGACGAGCTCCGCCGCTACGCCCTTCTCGATCCCGAGATGGAGGGCCTCGCCTCGGCCGGTCTTGGTTCTTCTGAAAGTTTGGATACTCCGACTAACTCGGTAGCTGCTCTTGGTCCCCTCAAGACTATTACTCCATTCCTCCACGACATGTCTGCCTCTGCCCGGGACACATTTATGGACTTTCTCACTCAGCTTCGCACGAACCCGGACTACCTGGCCACTCGTATCTGTTCTCTTTCAAGCTCCGAGTTGAACTCTTTCTTGACGTACCACAAAGGCTTGGAACCCGTGGAATCTGTTCTCCCCTTCCATGGACGATCCGGTGGAAGGTCCCACGCAAGTGCGTCCGGCAGAAGCAGCACCGCCGTGGATATCGAACGACTATTGTCCTTTCAGCGCCACGACCCTCTATCCATCCTCATCCACACTTGCTTCGCCAATTCTGCCGGACCCGATAGTTCCGAGGACCAACGACGCACCGAGATTTGGGCTACTGCCCTGGCACGCCTGATCTCGGAGCCCAAATCCACCGGCGAGCACTTCCTTATTTCGGTTCTAAACATCTGGACTGCAATGCGTGATTGGTCAGGCAAGTCCAACATGGAATGGTACCTGATGAAGATCCTTGAGGATGGAGCCTTCCTACTGGACCGAGCCGAAGATCAACATGGGACACGATTCAACCTATCGGATTGGAACCACTCGGACGAGGTCGCTGCCAAGGAGTTTTACGAAAAAGCAGTGAACCAGTTGTTCGAACTGGTTGACGATGAAGATGCAACTGGAATACCCGAAGGACTATTGGAGCTTGGCAATGCTATTCTAAAGAAGCTTGACAACAAGTACGTCGAAAACACCTCCCGCTGGTTGGTTTGGAGATGTCTCTTTTTCGTTTTCCTTTTGGGCGTCATCATTCATCCCGAGTCTTATGGCATGCTTGCCGAGTATCACATCACGCCTTATGCGCGCGAGAAGATCCTCAAGAAGGTCGCCATGAAGGCCCATGAGTACGTCTCCAGCATGTGGAGCGGCAAGCCCTCAGCAACCTGCGTTCCTGTGGAGGTGCCCCCCAAGATCAAGGGCCACGTGGAGAGTATCCTCGCTCGATTCCAGGGATCGCAGTCCAAGGTACCGGCGGCCAAGCTACTCCCGGCCAGGTCCATCACATCTCTCAGGGAGACCAAGGAGGTCCACCCCTATTTGGTAATCAGTCCGGCAGACCTGGCGTCTCTGGTGAATGCCATATTCCCAGAGAGGAGGCCCCATTCAGCCTCGGGCAGCTTTAGATCAGGCCCTGCCTCCATATCTGGCATGTCTGCCATATCTCAGCCTATTTCCATGTCAAACAACCGGAACTTTGAGACTGCCTCCATCATCAGCACCAGCGCGTCCTCGGTATTCAGCGATACAACCACTCGGGATGGATACATGGACGAGCAGACATCGGTGACCCCTCAACGGTATTCCCCTCCAGCGATGGACTCGGAAATGCAGAGGCGCCTGAACAAGTACGAAGATGATGGTTATCGCCTGCGTCTAGCCCTCCATGAAATGACCCAGAATCTTGGCCCTGATATTGTCCGTGGCACTTGTCACCCCTGCGCGGAGCGATGGGTCGTCCTCTTCATCTCCTCCGACGGCAAGAGCTTGTCTACCAACATGACCTTTGATCCTGACGATGAGCTTGACGACGAGGAGAACTCGTCCAGTACTGACACGGACGAGGAAGATGCCAACGATGGACCCGAACTTGACAAGGACTACCACCAGCTCCGAGACAATATCCTCAGGCTCGTTGAAGATTATGAGATTCCCCGCAGCCTTGAACCTGAAAATGGTCGAACTCAGCTCAGCAACCGTGCCTTGGGCCTCAAGAGGTACAAGTCAAAGACCAAGATCATTACAACAGAGAGGTCTATGGCCAGCCGCAACCCGTATAGGAAGCAGGCCGAAAAGGAGTTGGATTCCAAGCGCGAGCCTGAACAGCTAGAACAAAGTCCCAAGGACGGGCCGCCAGAAGCTGTTCTTATTACCATGCTCAAGGCAGCCTCGGCGCAGTCAAAGGCACTCGCGGACTTCGTCTCCTCTCACCAATATTGGAAGACCCTTAATCAACTAAACGCATTGGCATCGCCTTCTCTTCGAGAAAATGGCTTTGCGGTGCTCATCAACATCTTCTCTCGAGGACCACGAGACTCTATCCGCCGATCTGCGTCTGCCATTGAAGAGTACGACGCCTGGCTTGTCTGGCTTAAACAAAGCCAAGAACGCCACGAAGGCATCATTGACCGAATGATGAAGCGAGTACGTGCCATGCGTGATAAGATGTGGTACGTTACGGATGTGCGCAACTCCAAAGAGTACGCCCACAGTCGCGATATCTGCCAGGCGTTGAAGACCATGGGCATGCCTAGACGCTGGAGTTCTTTCCAGCGATCACGCGCCCATACAGCCCGGGGACCAAGCTCGTCTTATCTCTATCGCACTGAGTCTCAAATCATGGATCTCTTGGCTGCTTCCGAGGAGCAAGGAGGTCCGAACAAACTGAGCGATGACCCGGCTGAGGTGACCGCAGCCTGGCTCCAGAACCGCGGCATTGAGAACTTTTGCATGGGCGAAGAGAGAATCCATCGGTTCTGCTATGAGGTGGATAAATGCATTTCAAGACTGGTGGGAGAGACGATCCGAGAGGCGCCTGTTCTGTGGTCGAGCGAGCTGTACAAGCGCGACAAACTAGGATACGACCGCGCCAGGGCGAGAGAGCGAGAGCTTTCTTGGACTGGAGACGACTCCGCAAGCGTCATTAGCGAGCATGACCGCAAGTTTACCTCTTCATCCTCAAGCAGACCAAACTCGTTGGCTCGGGACTTGAGGTCGCTGTCGATGCACAATCCCAGCCAGCAATCGCTTGATTCGGTTCGGCAGGGCATGCCGCGAGCGAGTTCGGCCCTGTCAGATATCCTTGACGGGCAAGAGTACTTTGACCGAGCCTCGCCAGCTCATACCATCGACTCGGCGAGCACTTTCTGGTCCCCATTCCAGCCGGTGATGTCCCCTAGTTCTGGGGCTTCTCGGGGATATTCGCCTACGACCAGCTTGACGAACCTCTCTACTACCTTCTCTCACCCACCGCACGGTACCACGGCGTCCAGTTCAACTTATTCAACTGGACGTCCTGGCACGTCGGCGTCGTCCAATGAGACTGTGTTCCAGCAGCAGAAGGTGGACGACGAGAAGACTCGCTTCTTGGGCGAGCTGAGACAATCCCTTACCAGTCTCCTGTTGTCCGATTTGGGCAACCAAGTCTTTTCCCGAGGCTCCGAGACCGACGCTTGGTTCGACAACTTGGGTCAGCAGTGCATCGATCGCAAGGATGCTCTGGACCGTCGCGCCAAACGCCGATCTGAAATCAGGGAGAAGCGGAGCTCAGGCCGACCAAGAGTCATTGAAAAGAAAAAGAGCTTCGGTAACCTGCGAGGTGCTGGAGAGCCAACTTCTGACCGGGCCTCGGAGACTTCAGAGAGCCTTCCACTAAATGGTGAGGGATCGACTACAAACGATTCGACACCACGCCTATCGGCGGCAAAGGAGGACAAGTCCGAGTTTCCATTCAAGAAGGCCTACCAACGACTGCTCAACATGTTCTGCGTCCATCCCAACCCTTACGCAAAACTCAACGCGCTTCATGAGCTCGAGAATCTCATTGTAGCTGCACTGCAGTCGAATGGCCAGAAGAGACCCCGATGGAATCGGTCTGATGCTGGCTCCAGCGTCGTGACGGAGCATGGGCCTCACGCTCGTCCGACGCCTTTGGAGGGAACAATTGACAATGTCAAGGAACGAAGATCCCAGGCCCTTCAATCTCAACTCGCAACCCCCTTCTTTGGCCCACGACAGGCCAACTCTGAGACACGATCCATCATGTCAGGAGGAAACATCAACACTGACATTATCACCAAAGAGCTTCAAGCTCTATTCCGAGAGGCGTCGATCCGACCCAAGTCTCTCTTCCGGGATCTGCAATTCATCGCCTCCTTTGTACCGCCTTCGGTTCTCGACAAGCAGGAGCGCGGTAAAGCCTTCTGGAACACGGCTCTGGCGGCCCTCAAGCTCAAGTCAGAGGTTTGCCGAACTATGGTAGAAATGGCAGACGAGGTGGTTGCAGCGCACACGCATGTGCGAAAACCCAGCGATAATACGATTCCAGACGTGCCACAGTCTACGACTGGCACGCCACCCCCGCCATCCACAACCTACAAGCTGGATGATGCGGGCAAAATGTGGGCCATCACGGCCAAGGAGGGATTCCCAACAGCCCAGCGCGAACTGGCGCTGTTTTACCTCTCCAACCCTGAGTACGTTGAACGAACAACCCTACCTCTATCGAAGCCGCGCGAGGTGTTTAAGCAGACGGTCATGGACAAGTATGGCCGCACTGAGCGGAGCCGCTTGAGCGGCAGCGGACCCGGTGGCAGTGGGCACGGGCTCGGCAATGGAGGAGGCTCCCGAGGCTCAGGCTTTACGAGCGGAGTAGGTGACGGCAAGGGCGGAAAGGAGAGCGATGTGAGAAGCGATCCTGGATTGATGTGTGTCGCCGTTCATTGGATGGAAGCGGCGGAGCATGGAGGCGACGAGCTGGCGTCGAGCTTCCTGCGGCAGAACGAGTTCATGGGACTTGGCTGAATTTTATTATACCCAACATGTTTTGAGATGTATGTTTCGGCGCTAGGGGCGTCTTATCACATTGATGGGAGCATGTTTATATCATTGTTGGGGGATTAGCAGGAGTTTGACCTCTTTTGCTTATGAGAGATGTACGTTGGGCATGCATGGGTCATGACCTGGGCTAAACTTGGTGGTGACACTTGGGTCAGGACCTTTAGACGGGGGCGCATGCTTGGATATCATGTAAACGGGTCATTTCGGATTATGGTTGTTTGACAGATTCTCGAGAAGAATGTGGAGGATATACCAAGGTGTGCGTGATGAGTAAATATGTTGACGTTTTGATTGAATAAGAACATTATATTGTTTCAATGCTGCTTCATTTGCGCCTTTGGGAATGGCTAGCGTGTGACTGGCGAGAGCACAACGCGCCAGGTTGGTTGAGCCGGCCACTGAGTGGGTTGTTAAACTGGTTGGGCAAGCAAATAGATGAGGAGTCAAGCGGACAAAGAAGTATATATCCAGGTCAATCATCCTTTCGGACCCGGAGAACGGAGTCGGCGAAATGTGGGGACACCCGGTCGTTGGTCGGACGGCCTCCGGGTTGGGGTGGTTCATGGGATTGCCTGGTGGTTTACTCGGTACATGGCGACTCACGCTACCGGTGTTGGCACGCGATAAGCTTGACATGTTGATCAGTCTTTCATGAACGGGGGTAAAATATGGCCGCGGACTGTAATGGACATCGTGATTACCGTATACACGAAAACATGCGTGTTTTACCCAAACCCCAGGCCACGGTTCATCTGCCGTGGGACACTACACAAATTCCCATGCCGTTGGATCCGCGCCACCGGTCGGAGAGCGGCGGACAATCCATTGTCGTTGTCGCCCAAATGCAAAGATTGAAGGGCGGGCCAGACGGTCAGCAGTTGAACTGACCTTGGAGCTGAGAAAGCCGGACAATCTGCTGATTTCGCGGCAGATTTTGGAGAGGCTGGTACTCGGTGGGCGCCGGGGCCGATCATCAGACGGTTTTCGGCCACGCCAAAAAGTGTGTTGGTACTCTCAATGAGTCGAAGCTCCGGGCGCAATCGGAACAGTAATTAGTGAATGAGTTTCAACTAACACGTTCGTATAGAGTATTGAATTCCCAAATTGACTTTTGTTGAATTGATACTGGTATTTATAGAGACAAGCCAACTCCAGTGAGGTACATCCAGTTTACACGACATTTCCCGGCCAGGGGCACGTCAAGATTGCAACGCCATCTACGATTTAAGAGATCTGGTCGAGATACACTGTATAATTCCGAGATCAATATGATTCAATTGACCAATTGCGTTTTCCTCGTCTCTAAACATCTGGTGTTGAGCAAGGGACGTTCCAACACCGTGGTGACGGGGTTCCCCGGAATCGCCCGTATGGGTTCGCGGCCAGGGGCTGGAGCCTCACAGTGGCACCACCAAGCACCAGAGTCGGACTATCAACACGCAACCCGCGAACAAGACCGCACCACGCGCAAAATGCTTCTACCAGCACAGTATATAATGTTTAGGATCTCTCGTCCCAAGTCTCCTGATTCACTCAATCAATCACAAACATTAATCCGAGATCTCTCAACTACCGCGCACCAATCACTGCAACTCTACCACTGCCGACTCAAGTCACTTACACCAACCAACCAACCACCACTACATTCAAAATGGTTGCCGCTCCCATGATCAGGCCCGCCGCTGTCCCCAAGTAAGTAACAGAACTTCAACTGTTATGGCTCTGTCACTAACAATCTCAGGGTCCTTCCCGTCCTTCTCGTCGTCGGAAGCGTCTCCCTCGTCGGCGGTTACGTCCAGTCCCAGCTCAAGACGCAATCGCGCACCTTTGACCGGTACTTTAGCCAGTACAACAGCACCCAGAGCGAGACGGCGCGGGCAAAGACGTTTGACGGCACAGTTCCCGACCCCCGCACGAGCTTTTTCAACGTTCTCGGCTGGTGATCTTAACAAATAATTGTGCATCTGGTATAAATGGGAAAGGCACGGCATTTGGACTATTCATTGTACATATATTGATTGAGGCACTGTATAGATTAGCCTCGTTATGAAACAAGTAATTCGAATCTTGACTTGAACACACACCAAGCTCTTGTGTTGAACGTGATCCTGGTTGGTTGGCATACGAGGGACAAATATAATAGAATTAAACTAGAAGAAGGACGATAAACTGCTATTGAAGGCTAGATAATACTTTCCGACAAAAACATGCTTCTGTCCGGGCCGCAGGTACTTGACGGCCTCCCATCGTTTGCCGTTGTTTTTTTTTTTTGTCTGCGACATCTTCTCGGGTGACGTTCATGGTGCCTTTCTGAGTTCTTCCTCCTTGGCCGGTCGTATTCCCCCATAGACTTCTGGTTTCTCGCTCTTATACGCAGACATATGTCATTACATCCCCTCATGAGCCTTCAACGCCCAGAGCTTGCCGATATCGAAACCCAATTTGGTGGGTCTTTGTACTGCGGGCTTCTTGGGATGGCCTGCAGCATACCGTGCCTGACAGGAAGTAGTGTAACAGGGCGGGTGATGGCTTATGCTGCAGGGGCTGTACACCAGTGGCCTGGAAAGGAAACATGTTGCGCTTCAAAGAAACGGTCAGTGAAGTATTTTGTATTGTTGATCGAAGGTACAGAATAATGGAGTGTAATTATATCGCGGATGACTAGGAGCTTGCTTAACCATCTCGTCAAGAAGGCCAGGCTAATTGGCTAAAGAGGACTGCCGCATTGGCTGCGCCCGACACCTTTACCAGCCTGATTACCAAGCACATCATCAAGATCAGTTAATGTCCTTTGAGGCTCCTTTCTTCTATGTTGCATTAAAGGGTATAGCTAAAGTCTAGGATATCCGTTACTTACCCAAGATTCAACTCGGGCTTGTTGTGAAATGCCGAGACTTGAGAATAATCTTATATTACTCGGCCTTGCTGTCAAACGCCGGTACCTAAAAAAACGAGTCCTAGAACCCCCGAAGGGATGCGGAGGATGCAACCCAACAATCGCCAAATTGTCTCGTTTCAGCCAGCCTGATTTCTCCTCAACTGAGTCATATCTGCTGTCAAAGCATGGCGCCCGCGCCTTCTGACGCCACTTTGAGCCTTATTTTGACCGAGGGGGGAAACTCGCGAGCTGCTGGATTCCAGGTGACGCTTGTTTGCCAATAGACTACTTAGTCACTTGGCTGTTCCCTTCCCAGAGCCTTACCATAACCCAGGACCAAGCAAGGTAGCACCATACCCATGACTACGGGAACCAACAGTTGAGTACAAGCTTGAAGGAAATACGAGACGTTGAATTCGATTCGTCCCTACCATCTGTACTCACTCGGATGTGCGCATGTCCCGCGCCACGGGAGAAGTGGACTCGCTGTCCCGTGGGCCACAACGGCTCAGCCCAGCGGAACTAGTGCTTGACGCAAACCAACTGCTGGCAGATACCCTGCGAGCCAAGATATGGATGCATGCGCCAAGGCAGAAATCCTTATTTCCGCGAGGTTGGGGATTCAAAATACTGGTAGGATTGACAAACGGCAGCTTCGGCCTGTATTTATCATACATCATGGAGGCGTTTCAGGGTTTATAAATACAGTGACATTCGGACTCTGCAATTCTCGTATAGCGGCTGTAAGCTTGCTGACATGGCAACGTTGCGGCACGATCCTTGCGTGTCCACTCGTTGAATGCTACAGTACCCGGCCTCGCATCCGCCCCACGCGAGGTCCCCGAAGCGACATCTCTTTTCCATTATTCAAAGACAGCGTTCGGACAGCTTTAGAGGAACCGGATGAAAGAGCAGAGCTGAACAGAGACAGACAACAAAGCTAGACAGAGACACAAACTCAAATACGTCGCGTGATGGCATCTTCCGCGGTCTCGACCAGAGGAGGCGCAATAAGCATAATGCGTGCTAAAAATTGCCTGGTCTTCCCTGTTCAGCTCCGTCTGCTCCCCGCTTACTCTAGTCTCAGCCCTACAGCACCCTCCCTCGCCAACTGGCCAATCACGACCCTCAAACTTCAATAGACGGCGCCTCAATACCTGGGGGCCTGCCCTCTAAGCCTCCTCTGTCTATTCATGGCCCTCCCCCCGTTGCAAGGGGGCGAGCCTAGGCGGCGCACATGGCGTCGAGACTATAAACGCAGCTATCGCCTTGGCACATGCTGCGGCTGAGGGAGGGTGATTTTGCTTTCTTTCTTTTTTCTTGTCTTGTCTTGTCTCTGGATTGATAGATAGCATTACAAAAATGTCGGCCTTTCCAGGGACCCGCGGCGCTTCTGGCGCTACTTACGACAGTCTTCCCTCGAGGTACGACGACGACGACAATCTCCCGTACGATAGTCACAGTCCGCCTCTGAGGTACGACAATCACAGTCCTCTACCGAGGTACGACGCCGATAGTCCCACGTCAAGATACGACGACGACATGGAGTATCGCCAGCAGACTCAGTACCAGCAGCAGACTGAGTATCAGCAACAGACTGGGTACCAACAACAGACGACCGAGTATCACCAGCAGACTCAACACCAACAGCAACCTCCATACTACGAGGACCCAGCCTGGCCCCAGCAGACTCCCCGCGAGGAGAAAAAGGTAGCCGGCCAAGATGTCTACGTCTTTGGCGATCACCAGGCCCAGTCGCCCGGTAGGGGTGAGCGGGAAAAGGGAGACTATCGACCCATCCCGTTAAGATGGCACTTTATTTCTGCCCTCATCATCATCCTTGCGGGCCTCATGGGCGTCATGATCTATGCCGTTCGCTCGCTCAACAACACTGATAACACGGCTACGTTTGGTAGCTCTGATACGACGTCCAGCCTCGCCTCGTCGGTAGCCCCTGAGAAACGATATGTCATCGTCCCGGACAATGTCTGGGATCTTGTCAAGAGACAGGATGACGCTGGAGTCGTCACAAGCGCGGCACCTGTCCCTGATGCAGCTCCTGATACGGAACCGACAACGGCGGCGGCAGCTGAACCGGCAGCTGATACTGACTCGGGGCCAACAGCCACGGACGGCCCCGAACCCGAAGTCACTGACCAAGTCGCCGACCAACCTACCGCTACCGAGGACACTACCGATCCTGAAGTCACGGACAAAGCCACGGACCAAGCTACTGGTACCGACGACAGTACCGATGCCAAAGTTACGGACGATGTCACCGGAACAGACGACAGCACCGAGACCGACGACAACACCGAGACCGTCAAACTAACAACAGCCCTGGTCGAGTCCAAGTTCACCACCACAATCACCCGCTCCGGCTCATACGAAGTCCTCACTGAGACGGAGCTCACCACCCAGTCAGAGGATGTGACCAGCACAGAAGTCTTTTCTGTCGCCGGCTACGTCACCGTCTCGGAGCTGGACGTTGCGCCCTCTGGATCAGTCGCAGGGGAGTCTGAGTACACGACCATGACCGTCGCTCCTAGCTCGAGCACGCGCATCACCGTCTACAGCAGCGGCGATGTCGCGACTCTAAAGCATACCACCACCCGGGAAGGTCCGCCTGCTACGTATGTGTCTGTGGGCACCACGACGCTGTACCAGGTTCTTACTATTGGGGATGACGGCAAGCCTATTCCGCCTCCTGTCACAAAGCTTCGCACCAGCGAAGTCCCAGCTACTGTCAAGACAATTGTCGACAACCCGGATCCAGTGACAATCCTGCAGACACTCGCAGACGGCACAGTCCTGACCTCAGTATCAACACCTGCTGGGACAACACGCGTGACAACCGTCCCTCCCACAAAGGTCGTCATCACAGACGTAGAGTCTGCCACGGGCGACGTCACCATTGTTCTCGAAGCAACGACTTACACACTCACCAACTCGGGCTACTTTATCGGCAAGTTCCTACCACCCATCATCGCCGTCCTGCTCGCCATGCTCCTCCGCGCCCTCAACCAAGCCGCCCAGCAGTACCAACCTTTCGCTGCCCTCTCTCGACCTGGAGGTGCTTTGGGTCGTGAGGCTCTGAACCTCAGCTTTGATGGGTTCAGGAATATCTACCTCCCCTTCAAGCTGCTGAGGGATAACCAGCCCCTCCCCTTCCTGACGGCTCTCCTCGTGTGGGCATCGAGTATCTTCGCCCCCTTAGCCAGTGAAGCCGTCGGCCTCAAGATCCACGGCCGTTGTAGCAAGGGCTCCATCGACGGCTGTGCGCTCGAGCTCGGCGTGTCTGAAAAGGCAGCCTACGCCCTTATCGGTCTCTTGGGCGCCCTCGCCCTCCTCCTCGTCATCACTCTCACAGTCATCAGCCGCCACTGGCGAACCGGCGTCTTTGCAAACCCCTGGTGCGCCGCCAACACAGCCGCCCTCGTCGCCCGCAACCCCGAGATCCGACCCCTGGCCGCCAACGACTGGCACACCCTCAAAGACGCCGTCGTCGACAAGCGCTTCGCCCTCGGCTGGTACCGCAACAGTGAGGGCCGCGACGAGTACGGCGTCGTTCTCTGCGGCGACGCCATCCACTCGGCCCACGGCGTCCAGGCTGGTTACGGTGATGCTACCTACGGCGAGGGTGTGACCTACAGCCGACACACTCGCCACCGCGCCCCCCAGACGTTTGCTGCCCTCAGCGTCTGGTACCGCCTCGTGTTTATGATCTTCCTCACCTGTCTTCTTGGCTTCATCTGCTACTACCACTTTGTCGATACCTTTGGCCACCTGCCCAAAGAGCTGAAGCGTGCCATGGAGAGCCAGGAATTCGGCGTCCGCTTCGTCTGCTCAGCCCTCGGTGTCATTGTCATCTTTGGCTGGGACTTTCTCTTCACCAGTAAGCCATCCTACTCATATCCTATTGCTCATATACTTATATCCACAGGTGTCGCTGTCATCACTCCCTTCCGTCGCATGGCAGAAAGTCCTCAAGTCCCTACACGCTCCGTCCTCATGACGCCGGCCACGAACCCCTTCTCTGGTCTTTTCGTCGCCCTCCGCGTCCGCGATCCGCTGCTCTTCGCCACAGCCTTTGCTTCCATCTTGTCCGAGTTTCTGCCCATCTTGCTCGCCAACGTGCCATACAGCTTGACGCAGACAAAGGAAGCCCACCAGATCTGCGCGCGAACCTGTGCCGGACTGCTGCTTGTCATGGTCATCCTGCTATTCTCCAGTCTCTTCGTCCGATGGCCCGATCTGCCCGTCGACCCTCGCAGCTTGGCTGGTGCCATGTGGTATGTCGCCGAGTCGCCTTGGATCAGGGGACTCGAGGGTGTCGCGGCCATGAAATCGTCAGACCGAAAGAGGACAGTTCAGGGTCTTGGAGGGCGCTGGACTTATGGGCCGATTCATACGCCTCAGGGAGAGCGTATGACTATTGAGCATGCTACAAGGGGATTTTAGGTGTTGATGGTTCATGAAATCGTATGAAGCGTTGCATTGCCAAGGGTTGGAAAAGGGTTTATTCTTGAGGCGTTTAGCGTAATGATATAATATTAATGACTTCAACTGAAGATTCTACAAAGGTGACAACCTCGGTCTCGGGGTTTAAGACTCAATACCTCGTTCAAGCGCTGATTCACGTCCACTTTAAGTGCTACAACCAACAAATGTCGGGTATTTAACTAGCCATCAAATCCACCGGTCAATCATGATCATTATTAACCAAAAAGTCCCACTCGCTCACAGTCCATCTCAAACGTAAAGTCATAAATATCGTCTCTCATCATCATTATCATTAGAACCATCATCAGAACCATCATCAAAATCCTGATATAGGTTCCCATTCTCCCCTCCAATGCGGCAAATTAACCTCGATAAACCGCTGATACGCCCCTTCAGCAACTCGAACCACAACAGGAGCCGACAGGTCTTCGCCAAAAGGGCCGATCTCATCTTCGTACTTGACCGGGCTGATTGTGGAAGTTCCATCCGTCCAGCAATCCTGCCGAAGCCTAAAACTGAGATTCTCCTGTAGTAAAGATGTCGCAGAGTCTGTATCGGGGACAAGCCTGCAGTAGATTGTCCCTCGGATGTCTCCTCCCTCCATTCGGTCCTGTATGGTGCCGGTAAAGTAGAACAGAGATGCAATGAGCCGCCTGGCTACTACCTGGATGTGTTGAAATGCCGAATTGTAGCTCTTGATGTAGTAAGGGATCGTGGCCTTACGATCCAAGTAGTTCCTGCAGTCGTTTAGAAGCATCTCCATCTTATCGACATCGTCCAAGTCTACCCGCTGGAGGAGGCCAACATTCAGACGATGACTGTTCTTTCGAAGCCTTGAGCCCCGAGGAATCCACTCGCGCCCGAAGTCAAACCACGCCTTGTGACAATCAAGTGTGCTCTTGGCCATGTCAAATCCAATCTCGACCTGCTTTCGATATCCACCAGGGAGAAATTTCTTGAGGGATTCAATCGTCATACTGCTGTTTCGCTTCCATTTGCCTGACTCGGAATGAACTACGATACCGGTGCCGATAGACACGAGAATATCTGGTGGAGGCGAATCCGGCCATATCTTGTTGCTTTCAGCAAACGCCAGACTGACCGGATTGTTTCGAGTGACACCCCCGTCAATGTAAGTTCTCTGGGTAGCGCTGTGTGTAAAAGATTGGAAGTGAATAGGCGCCGAAGCTGTTGCTCTTGCTCTTCATAAATGTTAGCCACGGTGTAACTCGAGTGTATCAAGACTCTTACGCTTCCCAAACTTTAAAATCGTCGCCCTGTTTATCCTCTCTCAGTAGATAGTCATCTATGACGCGCCAGTTAGTAAATTAGTCATCTTCTCTGGCTGGAACTGAGCTCACCTTCGGCCTCTTGGCTGGCTGGATTTCTCGAATAATTCGCTATCAAGCAGGGCCGACCACGTCCTAGACGAGTAGTCACAACACCAACTTTGACGCGATCAACCCCGCCGGCGCTGGCTTCAAAAGACTTTCTTCGCGATCTTCCACTCCTCTTCGGCCCAAAGAGGTAAGCATCTTCGCCAAAGGCACTCTGCAGAGCACCGTTTATCCCATCACTCGTATACCTAAAGGAAAAGAATGGTTGTACAAGGGACTTGATGATGGGATTTCCGAGTCCAGTACGAGGCGTGAATGCCTTCTTAGCAAGGGCTTGAAAAATTGCAATGCTTCGTCTCGAAGACCATCCCTGATGAAAAGTCCCCAAAGCCACGATACCACCTAGTTCACCCAGAGTTTAGACACTGTACTTGAAGAATTTAGGAGGATCATTACCTGTACTGGTGCCGATTACAAGATCAAAAAGTTCGTCAATCTTGATGTGATACCCAACTGCTCTCTCAATCGCCTCGAGGATGCAAAGCTGGACAATACCGCGTACACCACCGCTGTTTTCCGTTAGTCCCAAGGCCTGAAGAACAAAAGAGAGAAGTTGCTTACCCATCAAGAGCCAAAATACGTGGACCTGCTGCTTTTGGTTTGATCCTGACGCTCCAAGTGCCTGTCTTGAGTGGACAACCAAGGGGGCACTGATCGATCCTGAGAATAGACCCACCAGTCCCCAGTATAGAGAATCGTTCAAGGCAAGCCTGGCAAATTCCGTGTTCAACGCCCCGGCAGGGTAGCATATTGGTCGGGCAGTTGGAAAGACATGTCAGACACGTTCTTTGACTCTGCACCTCGAGAAGCTTAATCGACCGTGCGACAGAAGTCAATTGTTCCATGGCTTGCGCAGGGGTCTGCAGCCTGCCCATCTCCCTCCGGAGTTTCTCTAGAAACCTTTGGGGTTTCCATGAGCATTTGTGAACACCCGAGACTTTTTGAGAGTCGAACTGATGTCCTTGATCGTGGGTGGGAAGATAATTTTTGCATCTTCTTTTTCCACTGCGGTCTCGAGCCTCACAACGCCAATGACGAAGACGGAACAGCTCCAGTCCGTATTGTGCTTCATTAACCAATGCTTCTTTAGCCTTTGATCTCGTTTCTATTCCGGTTAGCTCAAGTCACTGCCAGCGACATCTATGTCACAAACCTTCGGGTGCGTTCCAGGGAAGCTGGGCGACAATGCTTGCTGCAACGAATGGCACAAAATCCTCCACAAGCTGCTGTTCGGCTCCAACATATCTTGCCGCATCCAATTGGTGGACCTTGGTTAAGCTGTCCATGGTGGCTTCCATATGGCCACTGAACCTTTTTGGAATGGAAGTGTCGTCTCCGCCGAGGCTATGAAGATCGAGAGCAGAACGGTGGTCGACTCCAAGCACATCCAAGGACCTGTTCAGATAGGCGTCGAGCGTAGCGAGATCGAACTCGGCGTTGTGTCTCATTTTTTGCTCATGAATATCCTTTGCGGCTAATTGAATCCTTGTGTACAGTGTTTTGATGGATCGCGTGACGGCAGTAGCCATGGCAGGCGAGCAATTCATGGTAGCAGCAGGTATAACGACGACGCTGAAGGAGCTGTAGTACCGATGCAAGAGGTCTCGGGCGTTCTCTATCGGGTAACCTTGATTTATCCAGAAATTTCGCAATGTCTCGTACTCCTCCGTAGTCTGGAAGCTTCGAAGCAGCTGCTCGGTAGGGTTTCCCGGTGTAGGGCCGGTGCCCTCGGCGTCGACGTTTTTGTTCAGGATGATGATGAGAGCGGGCTTGACGCTTTGATTGAAGATTCGATCCAGTCCCTCTTTGGCCCAGGCAATTAATCGTGAGAGGAAGACATCTGACGTTCTTAAACATTTGTGAGAAGCTTGTGGCATGGCGTTACCGCAACGACCTACTTACCTTCCGTTGTTGGTGACAAAACAGACGACATCGGAGAAGGCGTACAGAATCTTGGGATAGAGACGCTTGACCACCGTCCGCCGTGTCTCAGACTCAACAAGACCCTCCCGCCTAGACTCAAACACCTGGAGGTTGGATCGCGTATTGGAATACCTGAGGCGACCCCATTTCAGATCAACCCGGTTGTGAGCGCTATCGAGGAACTTTTCCACGTTCCCTCTTAGCTTGTCCTGTTCCGACTGGTATCTGCGATATACGGAAGCTTCGGCTGGTCTATCTGGGCACCTTGCTTGGTAAAGCGAGTGAGGATCGCTTAACGATGAGAGGTCTCGTTGTGCAATTGGTCGATCTGAGCCCGCCAAGCCTTCGCAGTCTGTCGAGAGTTAGTAGGGAAGTCCCCCTGTGGATGATGATAGACTTGCCGACAAAAAAGGTTGGTGACTTTGTGGAAAGAGTGTCTGGGTCCGCGTATACATGTATATCGCTACTAGTAGAATCGAATTGATCGCTCGACAGGCCGGGGACCGGGACGGTATTTTGGTCGATCTCATCCGGTCGGCTCATCTGGATCATGGCGCGGACCAGAGTGCTCTTTCCCGAGCCAGTGTCGCCGACGAAGGAAACTAGGCCAGGATACTGCCTATCAGGAGGATCGCGAGCTCTTTGTAGGAGCTCATGTAACCGAGGCCATACGTGGACTTGTGGTGAGGGTCCTTCTTGAAAGACGGGAACTCCCATCCAGGTACAAGTTACATCGTCGGCGTGTAGCTCCATTCTCTGACCTGGAGCCGGATTACGCAGAAGGAACCTCGCAAAGACATAGTCTCGAAAGTCAACCTCTGCGCACGCTCTCGGGGGCATGCCGCTGCTGCTACGGGCAAAATGCCGTGCGTTTCCAGCCAAACACCCCCGACAGATGGGGTCATGCGAAGGGCCGCATCCGCTGCAAAAGACAAGGTCGCGAGGGGAGGCATTCTGGCCGCATCTCCAACATGTCAAGGGGATGCCAAGCCTGCGAGCGTGAAACCTGATACTGTAGCTGAATGAGCAGGCTGATCATCTAAATGCCCGTGGAATGTGAACCTACAATGCGCTCGGAGGCAGTTGCCATGCAGCCGCGGCGTTTGGAGAACGGGAGGCGTCTCGTTGGTAAAAGACATCGTCTCTGCGAACAGGCTGTAGACCCTGAACCAGGCCAATCTCGGTCTCGTCGTCGGTCTCTGTGTCTGTGGTGAAGGAGACGTCGGAGTCGTGAAAGGCCATGATAACCACCGCCTCAAAGTCGAGGATTGTTGAAGCCTCCAAACTGTGGCGGCTGAGGGGACGGCCGGAGCCGGGGTGCCATTTTAAATAAGGAAGGCGTGCTTCCGTTTGAGGCTGCCCGTTTGTGTCCGCCTCAGCGGCCACCGATCCCAGCTGCAGGAGCGGCTGAGTTTTGGGGTCGAAGTTGTCCAAACGACCAATTGATGTCTTCTCCAGAAGCCCGAGCTAGGCTTCAGCGCATGCACACGCTGGGTGTAGAGGGTGTGGAATCCCATCTTACTCGCAGCCATTCTTGGCTAGGCCGTGGTGGCGCCGCCTACTTGAGCGAGAGGCAGACTCCGCCATGATTCAATACAGCCATGTCTCAATCCGAGCTGCCCTCTAATCAGGCTGTGTTAAGGATCGAGTACCCGGCCATTTTCAAGGCCCCACAAGAATGCCTCGATACCACATCTGAGGAAGCGATCTGACAGCTGTCAATCAAGTAATGTAACATGGACGGTTTGGCGATGCGGCACCGAAGTGAGGCGGCTGGAGTTTAGGTCCGAGACTCAGTTTAACAGCAGCCTCGCGACGGGCGCTGACAGATGAATGGCGGGGAAAGTTTGTCGCCCTGTAGTTGCATCTGACACAATCGAGCCCTTGTCTATAAGTTGTTTGTGCCGGGTTCCCGATGTTGAGCAAAGGTTTGCGCAACATTCAATTGGCTCACATTAGTTGTTCTCGCGCGGGAACCATGATTCCCAGGCTAGTAGTCATCGTCAGAAAACACGGGAATATGAGGTAAATCCTTATGCCATAATAAAGCAAAACTTAGCCTTATTTCATAAAGATTAATACTATATAGCAGCTAAGACTTTGGCTTCTTTTATGATAGTATCTTCTAATTTTTAGCCTAATAGCAGTCATTTCAGCGCCATAGTTATGTTAAGATTAGTCCCGTGTTTGAAGTGAATTATGAAGCGGCTTATGAACAATCTTGGAAGTATTGAAGTTTCTACAATCAAAGTTGATATTGATTTGAGAACAACTACCCATAAGAGCCCAGAATTTAGCCAAGCCGGCAGTGACAAGCAATCTTGATTGATTTGACCATGTGGTTTTCCATTAATTTAAGAGGGCTGGCCTTCAGTTAAATATCTAGTCCTTTGCGCCCACGACGTTGGTATCGGCCTGCGAGCTGGTCTTGGGGCTGCCAGACCCCTCCAAGTTGCGAGACCTCTCGAGGTCGATCTGAGTGTGTTTGGCATTGAAAACTGGCGGCAAAGGTTAACAAAACTTCTTGATGGCTTTCAGAGTTAACTGATTAGACTTACTCAATTCCATCTCCTCCAGAGACCTTCCCTTGGTCTCCTTGATAATGAACCAAGCATAGACGACAAGGGCAAAGTTGAAAATGGAAAACATCAAAAAGGTCTTCCAGCCGAGGTTATCGACGGCATGGGGCGTGATTTGACTAAAGGCAAAGTTCCAGAGCCACTGCGTTGCTGTTCCGACGGCGATACCGCCTTCTCGGATGCGGGTTGGGAAGATCTCGGACATGTAGAGCTAAGGGGTGATTGTCAGTCTTCTGACTCTGCGATCAAGAGAGTTAATGGCTCACCCAAGGAACCGGTCCCCAAGAGATGTTGTAAGTCACTGGATATTGGGTTAGCGTCTTGGCGTGGTTTTCAATAATCAAGAGCCCAACTTACTAGCTTCAAGGTAAATCATGGTCAAGGACGCAACAGAAGCAGAAGTCATGCCACCGCCCGCAACTGGTGGGTGAGTAGCCGTGATAATGGCAACGATCAACATGTAAACACCCATCATGAAAGCACCAATGAGAAGAGAGCCCTTTCGTCCGATGCGCTCAACGAGAAAGAGCAGGAAGAACAAGCAAGCTACAACCTTGACGAGGCCGAAGAAGCCGCTGAAGAGGAAGGCGTTGGAACCAGCACCGACGGCGTTGAAGATCTGAGGAGAGACTTGATGGTGTTAGAGGCAAGGTTCATCCTTTACGGGGGTTGGATATTTCAATGGGTGATGGGGCTTACAGTAGGCAAGAGAGGTGTTTCCGGTAAGTTGGACACCTGCGAACGGACGTTAGTTATTGAATTTTACGGCATATCGGAGGATCTTACCAATCTGGAGAGTAACGACGATAAACATGCGCCAGCGGTTAGCGGGAAGAAGATATTCCTTCCAAGTAAGGCCTTCGGTGATGCGGTCTTCCTCGGCAATACCAGCCAGAATCTCGTCCATCCTGTAAATAATTGGTTAACTAGTGGCATTAAAACCCAAAGTCCACGGGTAACTCACTCTTTCTGGACCTCGGGAGTCAACTCGCCACCACGAACCCAGACCAAAGACTCGAGCGCCTCCTCATGTCTCCCAACCTTTGCCAGCCAACGCGTACTCTCCTTTGTAAGCAACATACCCAACCCCAAAACACCACCAGGCACGAGCTGCAGACCGACCGGGATGCGCCACTGGGCCGTCGTGGCAGGCATGTGCTCCGCGACGGCGTAGTCGATCCAGTAACTGGTGAAGACGCCGAGGGTGAAGAAGAATTGGAACATGCTGCCGAGCTGGCCGCGGATCGTCTTGGGGGCCATCTCGGCGCTGAACATGGGGATGATGACGGTGGCGATTCCGACTCCGAGGCCTGAGATGACTCGGCCGGCGTACCAGGTCGCGACCGAGTTGTTGGGGTAGAAGAGCTGGAGGATGGCGCCGATGTTGAAGACGAAGGAGGCGAGGACGATGGACCATCGTCGGCCGAAGCGTGCGGTGAAGGGCCAGACGAAGAAGCAGGCGAAGAAGGCTGAATTATTGTACGTCAATATGATATTCGCCCATGATAGGCTTCGTTCAGGCTGGTTTCAACATACCTCCGGCTTGCAAAAGACTGGCCGAGTTGGAACTGACTGTGGCCTTGCTCTCTGGTGTCATGCCCATGTCCCTCTGAAAGCTCTCGAGGGACAAGACACCTCCTACAATGCCAGTATCATAGGCAAAGAGGAAAGACCCAATGCAGCACAAGGCCACAAGGTACGAGGCTCGAAACGTCCCGAGACGCGACATTGCTGCGGTTGTGCTTTACCAAATATCAACAGTGTAGAACTGGAACACTGCGTTTGGATTCAGGTGCACCGCCGATCGGGATGATGCTTTATAAGAGAACCCTCTGTGTTTCTGCCACGGCCGGGTTTACAAGCAGATCCTGGACGACCCCCCGGGATGTCATCAGGGACAGGTAGGGTGGTGTGAGATGGTTCAAGGTGTCGGTCGGAGCTCGGTCAGGAAGGCTTCCTGTTAGCGAGCGCTGGCCAAGGGCAGATATGACTAGCGGAAGTCGTCTAGCCGCGTAGCCAGCAAGGCTACGTACTAGCTAGGCTAATAAGAAGCTCGATTCATGGTCTATGCTCCAATGTCTGGGTTTTCAAGCGGGCATTTCGGCGGGCCGCTAGCATGAATCGGCCATGGCCCAGCGTGTCGTACAGAAGCAAGACACCCACAACCCGCCACATCTCGGTTTTGCTTTCAGGGACAAAGCCACTGAAGACGGTAATGCTGTTGCAAACTCGCTGCGGGAACCGGGGGCCAAGACGGGGAGTTTGCTTGGGTAATAGGCCGGAGGATTCGGGGGCTAGCCCCGAAACAAGGCGTCTCCGCTGGATATCGGCTGGGCCAGGCCGTGATTGGGCGCCGGGGTGCACGATTTGCGGAGACCCCGCACGCCATCCGCAGGCCGTATTTCGTCAGCGAAAAGGAGCTGGGCTAACGGGGAGTAGCATCAACCTTTATTGGATGCCCGGCCACGTTGACGGCACGCCTGAACCGTTTTTGAGCGAAATGGCGTGCTTGCGACGTTTTATCGCGGGTGTAGAGGCTGAGGAAAACAAGATGGACATCTCCGGGAGTAGTAGTGCTCTTGGATGGGTTGCAACCAGAGAGATGCAAGTTTTGCCTCTTTCAACCTCGTTGCAATTCATGTCTTGTCGGTCAAGTAAGGAAGGGTAAAGAGACAGAAACCCCGGCTTCTGCTTCGGCTCGCATGAGTCGCCAATCCCACCCTCGTCCCGCGTGACATCCAACTACCCCAGATTCAGCATCTGTGCTGCGACCCTCTCCGTCACCAACGAACGGCAAAGGGATTCGGGAACAGGGCAGGCCTGGCTAGAGGCAGAAAGAGAGAGACGAGATCCGTCAAAAGACGCCGGCTTGGCTGCATCATCATCATTAACATCATCATCACCAGGTGGGAACTTTCTCTCTCTCTCATCGTCCCTTGCCCGAATGCCGACCCAGGCCTCGGCCAAAAAAAGACTTTTTACTCCCTCCCGAGACCCGACTGTTTTCTTTCAAGTAAAAACAAATCTTGTATATGGGTCTTGGGATGAAGGCCGCCTGTGTTCAATGCCGGGTCCGCAAGGTACGCTTATCGATCATCTCTCCTCTCTTCTCACGCCCCCCGGGAGTCGGCCGGTGCTAACTCCCCGGAGGTCCGATGCGATGGAACCGTACCTCGCTGTCGCACATGCGAGCGCCTGAGCTTCCAGTGCTCGTTTGAGCAGGATGGCTCCCATGGCCAGTACGCGCCCCGGCTGCCGCCCAAGTGTCGCGGCACAAAGGCCTGTCTCGAGTGTCGGGCCATGAAGGTCCGCTGCTCTGGGGATACGCCGCGGTGTTCAAACTGCCAGCGGAGGAACAAGCAGTGCACTTATTCATCTTCCAAGGTTGGCCCCCCTAGGGCTCCGGCTGAGGCATCCTCTTCTCGAGATGACTCGGGGTCAACCTCTCAGCGTGCTATCTCTCCCGATCGACAGAGATCAAGCATCGCCTCGAGTTCTCAGGTTGACAGTCCAAGTGCGGCCGACGACATTCCCGCTGCTAATCCACCGGCTACAACGTCTTCGCCTTCAGATGAGCTAGTTACTACACTGGTGAATCAATACTTTGACCGGCTCTACCCTCTCGCTTCTTACAGCTTTCTCCACAAAGCCACAGTCATCCAACGATGTCGTGACAAGACCATCGACCGAGCTCTGAAGCTGGCCTTGTGTGCCATCACAGCCATGTACTTTGACAAGCACAATCCCGAACGCGACTCTTGGGCTCAGGAGGCTGAACGTCTCATACTCGACCGTCTGGAACGACCCTCAATCTTCCAGCTACAGGCATCTCTCCTCCTCATTCGTTACCGGGCGGGCGTTGGACAATTCCCCAGGGCCTTTATCATGGCTGGTCTGGCGGCTAGATGGGCGGTGGCCTTGCGACTCAATTATGAGCATTCGAGACTAGGACCTGTTGCGCAAGAGGTGAGGAGGCGGACGTTCTGGTCCCTATACCTACTCGAGGACAGCTTCTGCGTGGGCCTCAAGGAGTTTGAACTGTTCGACCCTGACACTATCCATCTTCAATTACCCTGCGAAGACGTCGACTTTCACCAGGAGCGGCATGTAAGCACGGGTTACTTACAGCCAGGAAAGGGCCTTGAGCCGGAGGTTCTGGGTTCACGAGCCGCTTTTGTGCGGTTAGCATTCATCCGACGGGCCATAATGAGGTTAAACCGGCGAGTGTTTCTCAAAGAAGTCAATCTCTCGGAATTGTTTTCGTCGATGGAGAGATTTCAGAATGATTTGCTTCGCTTGCGAACCAAATTAGCCCCTAGTGATCAATATCCACCCACAAATCCCGAGGAGCTGCACCGGCCACCTCAATACGCCATCATGGTAAGCCTCCCTTGATACTTATTGCGAATACAAGCTAACATGCTCAAGCACATGAGTTGGCATCAATGTCACTGCGATTTATATCGTATCTTCCTCACAGGATATCCCGAGGCAACACCACACGCAGCCGTCGAGGGCATGTCTGCCCCGGATAGAGCCTTGATGAAGGACAAGTGCCTCGCACACGCCGAGCAGATTGTCAAGGTATTGTCCGACTTTGTGCAGCACAAAGACGAGAGGGATATGCTCGAGTTTGACGCTGCTGTCTGCGCATATCACGGAGCTCGCCTCATATTATTCGGGACATATACCGGAAAGGACAACACGGGACTTCCGATGCAGATGGCCATCAGCAAGGCGCAGCTCTGC
This sequence comes from Fusarium sp. JS1030, assembly GCA_000966855.1. Classification (NCBI taxonomy): domain Eukaryota; kingdom Fungi; phylum Ascomycota; class Sordariomycetes; order Hypocreales; family Nectriaceae; genus Fusarium; species Fusarium sp. JS1030. Next base: position 147,308 of record JWIW01000107.1, on the reverse strand, counting down.
TTGGACGTAATTACACGATACTTTGACTTTTCAGCGCAGCTCAAGCCCATGGTAGGCATCCCTTGGCACAATTTACCGTAACATAACTGACCAGCAATAGCGCCAAGAACTTGAGCGTGTCATCCAACAACACAAGTCATGGCTCGAATCCTCAGACCACCGAGCCGTCTCAGCAGTCGACCCCAACCCCCGCCCACCACCCAAGCTCTCTCGAGACGCCTACATCCGCCAACGTCTCGCCATCCACAGCCTCCTCCGCCAGTCCGACTTTGTCGACGACAGCCGTGACGCGGCCCCCGAGCCCCCACCCGAGCCGGCCCTGAGCTGGACAGCCTCCACGGAAGACGAGCAGCCGGTACCCGAGCCGCAGACGGACTGGAGCGCCCGAGAATCTGGAGTCAATTACCCGCTGGCTGATCCCATCACGGATCCTAATCTCCTTTTTGGGCTGCCTTATGGTGGTGTTGGGTTGGATTTGAATGCTTGGGCTTGCAATACTGCTGGTACGCAGGATTTGAATGGGTATTTGGCGGATTTTGATGAACAGTACATGTACTAGTGACGATATTACCCCAACGACACCAATGCATGATTGCTCTCACTGTAATAGTTCAACAATCTTCCACCTCCCACGTTACTCGGGGTGACCTACCCAACTGATTCCCTCGGGCCACCAAGATACCGCCTAATACATGGATCAAAATCCTAGGATACCCTCCACCTCTATCCCATCAGTACTTGTTCCCTTACTAACCAACCTCTCTAGCGACTTCTCCCGGCACCCTAGCCACGTGGGCAGCAGAATCTGCTCGCCAAGACTGCACCCCATATTCAGCCCACGACAGATCCGCATCAGACGAGGGCCTCGACTCGCATCCAGATCAATCTCCGATGACAGGCCATGTCCAAGACATTGACCAATGGCAGAACCCCTCCGCCGAAATCCGCCCCGAGCGACACCGGCAAGTGGGGACCGACGCTCCGAGGCCCCGGCCCGGTCCGTCGGAGCTCATGGACCCTGAAACTCGGGACTCGGAGGAGCCATGACAGCATGAGAATTGTTGGAGCTGTCTAGCATTTTCCTCTTCTACGATCACGTCACTTTTTTTCTTCAATTTTTTGTAGTCTGGTTTATTCAGCCGAAGGCTGACTCTACATTAATCCATAAGTTTTCCGAATAATGAGGGTTTGGTGCAGACAAGGGTAATAAGTTTCTCAGGCTCTGATTGGTTCAATTTTGTATTGCCAGCCGTAAATCGTTCGACAATTGGCTGCCGGCTTCAGGAAAGTGGGTCTCAACCCCTCCGCACCATCACGCCGTTTGTTTGTTTGTTTGTTTAACTACTTAGTTACTCGGATTATTTACATTACACAGGGCTGAAGACAGCCATTTCGTCTGCTTCAACGCTTCTGTGTCTTCCTTTCGTTAGGCAATTGGTCCTGAATCTACTTCGCGGTAGCGGTGTAATGGACATAATTCCCATTATCTGTGCACGCTGTGGCGAGGAGAGACCGGCAGGCGACTTCGTCAGCAAAAGGAAATCTGCTGGGAACACGAAGAACTGTCTTGATTGTCGCAATAAGAACAATTCGCATGTCAGCTCTGTCTCCCCACTCTGTGGTATCAATGCTAACTAAATGAAGTATTCCAGATCCAGAGACGCGACTTTGACGCTAAGAAACCTGGCCTCAGCCGAGAGATGTGCCCCGAAGAGAACCGACGGAGATGCTGGCCTATCGCCCCCCAACGATCGATCCGGAACCCAGCCTAGATCGCCAGAGAATCTACGACAACTTCATACAGGTAGGAGTTTATTTAGAGAGTCAATTAGCCAGCCGCACGTAGTGCTAGGGACGCCAATTCCACCAACCCAACAAAGCTCGCGGCTCTTCCGGGCTCTAGCTCCGTCACCACCCGTGCAGCCAACGACCCATCCACTCGTCTCACATTCTGATCCATCTACTCTACAAAGCAGCACACCTGGTGTGGGCTACTCCTACCTGGCCGCCAGGTTCCACAAGGGGGGAAGAGACTCGCAAGATGATTCCTCGAAGGCTGGGGCGAGGGCCAAGCAGGCCGTTATCCAGCGCGACCATCGTTCACGACGCCGTGCAGGGGAAATTGTGTCACCGACCCCCACAATATCTCAACTTGGCATCTTGGGGGGTTTTGAGGGTCCTGGAGAAGGCACCGGTAACCTTGTTCTGTGGTCCTAGTAGTTTGTTCAGGCTAACCACAGAACGTAGATGGGAACCAAGATCAACTACGACCGAGTAGGTTTCCAGATGGGGGTGGGATAACCGGGGAAGGGGATGACAGGGAACAGTTCTCTGAATCTGATATTGACGCCGATGACTATTTCAACCTGCTGCTTTCACCTGCTCGACCACGGAGGTACCTCAAACAATTAGGGGTGGAGTCTGATTCCGATCTAGGGGAAGAAGACGAGAACGACGATAATGATTACATGGATAGAAGCCCTCTTCGCCACCGCTTGCGGCAGCCTTCCAAACAGCCGAGGCGTGGTCGCCGTGGTCCTGCGCCTGGTGCAGGAGGGCGGCCAAGAAAACATCGAGGGCAAACTCGATCGTCGATGCCGCCACGACGTATTAGGAGTCCAGTGGCAATCCCACCTGAAGAGTCGGCGGTCTTTTATGCGCAAGATCCGGTGTGGAATGGCGACCTTGAGGCTTGCGCCTTGACTGGTCGTGATAAGGCAATCCTCCGCGAGTTCTGGACAAAGCTGGACAATGACCAAATGCAGTTTTGCAGTCGATGCCAAGAGTGTTGGTTCCAGATGAAGATCGATTGCGATGGCATTTGTGCGCGTTGTTATCGAATGGATGAGAAACGCCGCCCCGATGAGCCGTATTTCTTCTCTGCGGATAATCAGCTCGACTTCGGCCCTGTACCGGCCCGGTTGCCCCAGCTTACGCCTACCGAAGAGTCTCTGATTGCCCGCGTTCACGTCCACGTGAACATTATGCTTGTGCGAGGGCAGCAGTACAAGTATCGGGGGCACGTAGTTCACTTTCTCCGCGAGGTTGGCTTAGTGTACAACCAGCTCCCGCTTTTGCCGCAGGAGTTGAACACTATACTACTACGTCCTACAAATACGTCGTCCCACGCAAATCTTAGCCGGCAATTCACCCGCCAGTTCCGCGTGCGCCGCCAGCCAGTTGTCATATGGTTAGACTACCTCCGCCGCCATCATCCTGGCTATCGATGCGTCGTCATCGATGAAGAGCGGCTGAGCCAGTTGCCCCAAGATGGCAATGTCCTGGATGCTATCCCCCAGAGTCAGGTGGAGGCTGCCGATGTTGGACCCGACTCGCCCGAGGAATATCAAGAGGCAGAACCTGACCTGGAGGACGAGGCTGCGGTGCCGGACCTCTTGGCCAAGGACACGGAGCTCGATGCTCTGCGGTCTATTCTCTCCGGGGAACCGGCAGCTGATTCAGGGGCCGAATCAGGGCTTTCCACAAGCTTCCAGGCACAGGCACAACACGAGCTGCAGCTCCCAAATATACGGCACACACCCATTAATGAGTTCAATCGCTCTCATGCCCTACTCTCCTTGGCGTTTCCCTGCCTCTTTCCTGACGGTAGAGCCGACTTTGTTGAACCTCGATTGCGCTCTATTGATTACAAGGATTACGTCGAGCACGCGATGCGCTGGCACGACGGGCGTTTTGCACGCCACCCGACCTTCCGTTTCGTCGCATTCAACACTCTAATGCGGTCACAAGCACGTTCACGGTCCAGGTTCTTCGTAAAGCAATATGATGGGAGACAGCAGCCGCTGACGCGAGAGCAACTTATCCAGGCGCTGGAACACAGCGAGGACCCCGAGGCGCAGGCGCTGATCAACTCGATCACGAGGCATGCGGTGTCTATTCGCGGTACGCGTCCCTTCTGGAACAAAAGGAGGCAGGATCTCGAGGCCTATGCCTATAACCTTGGTTGTCCCGGTGCATTCATCACGTTTAGCCCGGCAGATTTGCACTGGCGGAGTCTCTACCAGCATATGCCGCAGTATGATGAATGGCTTGCCGCCACCGAACCGGAGAGGATGGCTCTATCGCGCCGCCTATTGCGTCAAAACCCTCACATTGCTGCTTTCCACTTCTACCGGCGGTACAGCCTCTTTCGAGATATCGTGTTAAGCAAGAAGTTCAACATCACGGATTACTGGGATCGGTACGAATGGCAAGGTCGTGGCAGTCCACACAACCACGGCCTGTACTGGATGGACAATTGCCCCGGAGCCGACATGGAGGGCGAAGCCGCTCGCGATGTATTTGCACGCACGTGGGGGTTCCACATCACTGCCATTAACCCCGAGCCGAGTAGGACTATGCCTCAGGGCGAGGGTAACCCGCTGAGCACAGATCCCCTAAGCATAGATATGACATTCCTGCGGCTCTCGCAAATTGTCAACCGTTGCCAGCGCCACAAGTGCAACACCACGTACTGCTTGCGTGTGAGGAAGAGAACCGGTGACATCGCGAGGGATATGGAGGGCGCTGCTACAGACATAGAGGCAGCCAACGCGGCAAATCCAGAGAGGGAGTGTCGGTTTGACTTCCCTCGTGCCTTGCGGGAGCTTGCTGCAGTCATCAGGAAGGAAGGAAGGTCGTACTACATCTTCGAGGCGGCGCGGAACGACAGCCTCATGAACCACTTCAATCCTGCTATCATCCTAGGCTGGCTAGCCAACATCGACATATCTCCTTGCACCAGCTTACAGGCGGTAATCACGTACGCTGCGAAGTACTGCAGCAAATCCGAGAAGAAGACGGAGCCTTACTGCAAGCTTGCAGATCAAGTTTTGCCGCATACGGCACATCTTCAGCCCCTATTGTCCTTCTCCTCGCGCCTCATGAATAAGTTGATTGCCGAGAGAGATTATTCGGCGCAGGAGATTTCCCACCTGCTACTTAACATCCCTCTGCAAGAAGGTACACGGATGGTCGTCGTCGTGGACTGCCGTCCATTGGAACTGCAAGGCCGTTCGTATCGTGTCGATGAAGATGTCAACGAGAATGTCGGCAGCTACAGGAAATACCTGGAGAGAAATGAGCAACATGAGGATGTAACCTACCTCGAATACCTGCAATCGCACAATCTCAATACGTGGAGGAGACTCGCTGCTAACGCAAAGAGGAGGGTGCTCTCTTACTTCCCTCGATACAAGTCCATGGAGGCTTCTCCCCAGTTTAACGACTTCTGCCGTGTTAAGTTGATGATGGTTCATCCACACCGCTCTCCACGAGAGTTGCTCGTAATAGACGGGCAGCGGTTCGACTCCTTCGCGGCGGCGTACAAGCTCTGCAGGCAGCTCCACCATACCCATGCGGACGATCATTATGGGAATCCAGATGCAGACGAACTGAGGGCAGAGGATGATGAATTTGAGGCTGAGGCCCACGAGGAGCCCGTCACAGAGGAGGACTGGCATGAGCTCGCCCGCATGCTACCTGACCGACCGCTAGAGGAAGAAGATATCGATATCCTCGGCCGCCGAGATATCGACATCAATTATGATTGGACGCCTCACGTTGGACGATACACCGACGATGGTATTCTCAACGGTGACTACTGGAAACAACGCAAAGCTGAAAACCTCCTGGGTCTTGATGTCGATGACCAACCCTTGGAAGCTCGCGATTCCCTAAACCTAGAGCAGCGCCTGGTGTATGACACGGTGATGGACCACTTCTTGACGCAGAATCCATCCCAGTTGTTACTCCATGTGGATGGTGGGGGCGGCACTGGCAAGTCATACCTCATCAACCTACTCTCTGCACACCTCCAAGCCGCGACGGGCGGGAGAGGGACACCGGTTTGGCGTGCCGCGCCCACGGGCGTCGCGGGAAACCAGATATCGGGCACTACTTTGCACTCCCTGTTGCACCTCCCAATCAACAAGGACTTCCGGCCCCTATCGCCGATCGATAAGGTCCAACTCCAGAAGAAGCTGAAGGGTATCAAATACTTGATCATCGATGAGAAGAGCATGCTAGGGCTGCGTCAGCTATCGTGGATCGATGATCGTCTCCGCGAGGCATTCCCGAGTAGGAATGAAGAGTTCTTTGGCGGCTTGAACATCCTGCTAGTCGGCGATTTCTTTCAACTACCCCCTGTGCTACAGAAGCCACTTTACTATGATAAAGAGGTGCAGGGGGTGGAGATCAAGGGCAGGAACGCGTATAGGCGCTTCGATAAAACGGTATTCTTAAAGGTTGTTCAGCGGCAGCGCGGTGACGATCAGGAGGCCTTCCGCACAGCTCTTGGCGAATTGCGGCTGCTCCAACTGTCTAAAGAGTCCTGGAAATTCCTTTCCGGCCGTGTACAGGCAAAGCTAGACGATCGGGAGGTCGCGAGATTCGTCAACGCTTTGCGAATATACGCCACTAAAGATAAGGTGAATGAATATAACCACCATCACCTCGACCGCCTCAGCCGGCCTGTCATCCAGATTGTGGCTAAGAACGTCGGCTCTGGCGCGGCTCCCGCACCTGATGACAAGGCGGGGAACCTTGTGAAGCAGTTCCCCATATGCATTGGCGCCCGCCTCATGCTGACGTCTAACCTTTGGCAACCAGTTGGCCTATGCAACGGCGCCCGCGGTACAGTCTACGACATCGGCTGGGCACCTGGGGCCGACCCCGTCCAAGACCCTCCCTGTGTTATCATGATGGAGTTTGACAGTTATAGCGGACCGGTGTTCCTGACCACCCCTGACGGCAGGAGGATTGTCCCGATTCTCCCTGTAGAGAGGGACTTCCTCATCGGAGCCACTCTCTGCACTCGCACCCAGTTCCCCCTGATCGTATGCTACGCTATTACCGTTCACAAATCACAGAGCATCACAGAAGATATGATCGTTACCGATCTCTCCTGCCGAGATTTCCAGACTGGGTTAAGCTACGTGGCTGTCTCTCGTGTGAAAACCATCGAGGGCTTGATGTTAGATGCTCCATTTGATCGCAATCACCTGATTTACGCGTCTCCCCCGGAGGGTATGAGGATGAAGATGAGGGATCAGCAGCTTAGGAAACGCCAGGTTCTTACACGGAATCCTTACAAGACACACAATACCAAGAACGGCTAGACGATTGCACCAGTGGCAATAGCCTGCACAGCCGCGGAGAGCCTTCGGCTGATGCTACCCCTTGCAACACAATCCAACGTGCATGGGGTGACGCAGTATTTTTCCTCTAACTCTCGACTGCGTTGATTACACCGGAAAACAGGACAAATTGAGCCATGGCGACAGACGCAGCGAGCAATGGCGGCAGCGATGGCCGTCCAAATGTCATTTTTATCATGGCGGACGATCATGCGTCCAAGTCCATCAGCTGCTACGGCGCCGGGATCAACAATACGCCCAACATTGACCGTCTTGCCAAGGAGGGCATGTTGTTCAACCACTGCTACGTGACAAACAGCATCTGCACCCCGAGTCGAGCTGCCATTCTCTGCGGCACTTATAACCACGTCAACGGCGTGATGACTCTAGATGACCATGTAGTCTTACCTGGTGGCATTTTCTTCAAGTCAAGGTATCACGTGCTAACACAATTCACCAGATCAACAAGCACCTCCCCAATGTCGCCAAGCATCTCCGAACAGGCGGCTATCAGACCGGAATGGTTGGAAAGTGGCACATGGGCGAAGATGTACAGAATCAACCAACCGGCTTTGATTACTGGTCTGTCCTCCCAGGGCAGGGTGAGTACTGGGATCCCGAGTTTATCGAACCTGACGGTGTTCACGTCAACCCCGGCTATGTGACCGACATTATCACCGACAAGTCACTAGACTTTATCAAGGCGCGAGACAAGAACCGTCCATTCTTCCTCATGTGCCATCACAAAGCGCCGCATCGGTCATGGGAGTGCGATGACAAGCACAAGGATCTGTACAAGGACCCCGTCCGACTTCCGGATACCTTTACCGATGACTACAAGAACCGTGCCCGCGCTGCAAAGATTGCAAAGATGCGAGTAGCCGAGGATCTCACGTATCAAGATCTTGGTCTAGTGCAGCCCGACGGCGGACGACGCGTAGGAGAACGAGTACAGCAAGAAAAGGGAGCCAGTGAGAGAAAGATTCCTGCTCCTACCAGCGAAGAAGATCTCAAGGCGCTCAAGCTCATCGACAAGGAGGATGGAACCGTCTTCAGATTTCAGACTGCTGGAGAACTTGCAGAGTTCAAGTTTCAACGCTACATGCAGCGATACCTGCGAACTATTCAATCCATCGACGATAGCGTCGGCCAACTGCTAGACTACATGGACGCCACCGAGCCGGATCTCGCGAAAAACACCATCGTCATATACACCTCTGACCAAGGCTTCTTCCTCGGTGAGCATGGCTGGTTCGACAAGCGCTTCATGTACGAGGAGTCGTTCCAGATGCCCTTCCTAATCCGCTACCCCCGCGAAATCGCCCCCGGATCTATCTGCAACGATATCATCTGCAACGTAGACTTTGCAACTACATGGCTCGATTTCGCCAACCTTCCTATTCCTTCTTACATGCAGGGCAAGTCCTTCAGGGCGCTGCTTCAGGGCAAAACGCCAGCGGACTGGCCGCAAGCAGCGTACCACCGATACTGGATGCACAACGATATCATCCACAACGCCTACGCACATTATGGTATCCGCGATCAGCGTTACAAGTTGATTTACTGGTACAATGAGGCTCTCGGAATCAAGGGTGCGCGGCCGGGAGATGAGGAGCACAAGGAGTGGGAGCTGTTTGATTGCGAAAAAGATCCACTTGAACTGTTCAATGTCTATAATGAGGACGAGTACAAGGGTGTGGTCAAGGACATGACGGCCTTGCTGGAGAAGAAGATGGTGGAAATCGGCGACGAACCAGTGCATCCTATATCGTAGCCATATTTAACGCATAGATGAGATGATGTATAGATGAATAGATAGTTCACAAAGACAGCACCCTCGTTTGGTTTTCCTGGCATATTTCCCCTCACATCATGACAACTCTTCATCTTCCTCGACCTACACCTCCATCCCTTCTTGGCAACCCAATAGACTTTGATATACCTAACTCTTTCTAATAATCCATACCAGATTCGTCACCCGACTTTAGGGTAATGCAAGAGTGACAGTTCCTGACCCGCCGATGGCATCATCGCGAGCAACCAATAGCGCAACACCACGGCCGAGCCACCGACATGCGAATCCCCTCACCCTAGCAACAACCCCCGGAGTCTCGGAGCCAAGAGACTCCACTCGGCATACGGAGGCCCCGTTCAGCGAGAACCGACCTTGACCGCCTCCACACCGAGATTGGCCTCGTCATTCCGCCATGATCCAGGGCGATGGCTCAATACTGGCTCAATACTTTTTCGTCCCGATGCTCTGGACAGCATCCACTATAAGAGCCATCCGGAATCCGTAATGGCTTCAACCTGCAGCTCTACGTGGACCCTCCATCCAGTGTAACCTGCGCTGCTTCCGTTCAACATGGTCAAGCTCCAGTATGCCGTTGCGGCTCTGGCAGGCCTCGTGGGTCTGGCAGAGTCCAAGGTTTCGCCTCGGCAGCGTGCAAAGGCTCTGCTTAAGAAGATGACTTGGGAGGAGAAGGTTGCGCAGATGGGTAGCATCCGTCGACTACTGAAACTAGGACCGGAAGTTGATGAGGAGAACTATGAGAGCAGGTATGAACTCCAGCATGGAACTATTGGTCAGTTGTCCCTTGAAGAATCCACTCTAAGATATGAAATATTGACTGATTGAAGGTTTTGGTCCCATGTTTAACTGGATCCTGGATGCGCTCCCTATTGTCAACGATGTCCGCGAAGAGGAGATCAAGGACAGCCGTCTCCATATTCCTTTCATTACCGTCACTGATTCTGTGAACGGTCTGTTCATCTCCGGTGGTACAGTCTTCCCTAGTAACTTAGCCATGTCCTCTACCTTCAACCTGTCCCTATTCAAGAATGTTACGGAGGCAATTCGCGAAGAGCAGCTGTCCATCGGCGTCACCTGGGTCCTTTCTCCTCCTTTGGATATCAGCTGGGAACCTCGCTACGGTCGTATCGGTGAACTGTAAGCCACTCAGATTGATGTGAAACATGGCATTGAGCTAATATTAAATCAATAGCTTCGGCGAAGACTCTTATCTGACTGGAGAATTTGGCCACACATACGTTCAAACGATGCAAGACAAGGATAAGAATGGAAACATCAAAGTGGCTTGCACCATAAAGCACTTTGTCTACGGCGAGTCGCGTGGTGGCGTCAACGCGGCCAGTCAATACGGCGGCATTAACCACCTCTTCAACGACCAGCTACGGCCCTATATTCGCGCTTTGGAAGCCGACCCTGCTGCGGTGATGGTTTCTTACGCCAGTGTCGACCTCGTCCCCATGTCGATGAACGAGTACATGATTCAGGAGGTCCTCCGCGGCAAGCTCGGCTTTGACGGAGTTGTCATGTCTGATGCTGGCTCCATCTCCAACATGTATACGCAGTCCCGAGTGGCCACGTCGTATGCAGATGCTGGGCTCCAAGCGCTCAAGGCCGGTCTGCAGATGGAGTTGAGTCCCGGAAACCCGGCAGTGTTCCCGAACTTGGTCGATAATGTCAAGGATAAGAACGTTGCCAAGCTTATCGATGAGGCGGTCATTAACCTCCTCACTATCAAGTTCGCTACTGGTCTTTTCGACAACGAGCTTCCTGACGTGGAGACTGCAAACAAGACCCTTCGACAACCGGCACACCTGAAGCTTGCTCGTGAAGCAGATAGGGAGGGTATCGTTCTTTTGAAGAATGACGGTATTCTTCCCAAGACGCCAAAGAAGGTGGCTCTGCTTGGTCCCTTTGGCGAACTCCTCAACGCTGGGTCCTATGCCGCCATCAACGTCTCCAACCCGAAATGGGGCGATTCTCTTCATACTAGTCTGAAGTCAGCCCTCGGCGAGAAGAATGTCAAGTTTGTTCCCGCCGTCGATCTCATTGATACTGCTGATGACAGTGGCATCGTCGATGCTGTTTCTGCTGCTAAGGATGCTGGATTTGCGGTTCTTATGCTCGGATCTCTCTCAGCACCCATGGAGGACCCTCTCTTCAAGAAGCGAACAGACGGCGAGTTCTTTGCTCATGCGGATCTTGGTCTTCCGGGGCTTCAGCAGCAACTTCTTGATGCTGTCCTCGATACAGGTGTGCCCACCGTGCTGATTCTAACCGGCGGCCAGCCCTTTGTCCTCAACAACTCTACTCTCCGCTCCAACGCAATTTTGCACTCTCTTCTCGGCGGAGAGTTTACCAGTTCCGCCCTCGTCGAGATCATCACCGGAGAGGTCAACCCCAGCGGCAAGCTCACCATCAGCATGCCTCAGCTTTCATCCGCCGTCCCGGCATTCTATGATTATCTCCCGTCTGACGACACAGGCGGTAGCGAATCTCGACTCGGCTTCCACTCTGCTTACCAATGGCCCGTGTTGACAAAAGACTCGCCGATGCCATTCGGCTTCGGTCTGAGCTACACGACCTTTGATATTTCGACCCCGACGGCCGAGTACAAGAACGGCAACGTCAACATCCGCGTCACAGTGAAGAACACGGGTGATGTCGCCGGAAAGGAGGTTGTTCAGGTGTATCACCGGCCCAACACCTCGGTAGGCATCGAATTTCCCGTGAGACGACTCGTGCGCTTCGAAAAGGTAGATTTGGCTGCTGGCGAGAGCAACGAAGTCAAGTTTCAGATCCCGAGTAAGGAGTTAGGCTACTATGTCAATGCGAAGCTCAAGGTACAGGAGGGTCTTTACAATTTCTGGGCTGGGTCTAGCTCTAGGGTTGAGGATTTGAAGGGGGTCAATGTTACCGTAACGCTCTAAGAGCCAGAGGCAGTCGTCTACACCTTTAGCAGCTTTTGTACATACAATGAAGGTCTACTACTGAATAGTGAATATTTTTAGTATTCCTCGGAGGATTGTGGCAACCAAGTGACTTTTGTTCTTTGGCTGCATCGGGCATGATACCAGTTGCCCCTAATTTGCATATAAATCATAGGTAGCTCGTGACCAGGGTATCACAAATCAAGTGGAATGAACGAGAGGACAGTAAATAACACACTAAACTAAATAACATTTCGCTCTAGAATTGTTTGAACGATCGCACTACCAAGGCATCCTGTCACCATCATAAGTCCCCTCCTCGCAAGATCCTAGATGAGAAGCGCAACGCTAAAAGTACCTCAGAAATGCAGAGTCTCCCATTCCGTAGGAAGCATTGAAGAGTACTCAGTTGTTAGTCACAGGGATCCTCTCATTTTGTTTGCTTTCTATGATCACATAATTGATGATGACTTTCTGGGCTTTATTACCCCGAAATACGTTTAGTATTGGCGTAGACTAGCACGCCCTCGACTCCCATTGGTCATGTTTCACTCCAAACTCTCCCAGACCCAATGATGAAGCGATATCATGAACCGCACGTTGACAGCTACTTTTCAACAGGGGACCTAGCCAAACACTTTACCCGCACATGTGCGCCTCGAGTATCCCTCCTTGGCTCTTTGAAGCTTATGGTTTAATATCAGTTTGTTGGGACAAACCTTTGGCTTTGCAAGCAAGGGGATTGATCTTCGGGTCGTCGGTCACCAGGGGATGATTCCGATGCTCCGAGCCGCGATCATCTTCACTACTAGACGGTAGAATAGATTCGGGCCGAGTTTACGAGGGTGCCACAGATGATTCCTAGCTACGAGTTCGTTGCGAGCTATGTGACTGTAAACAAGCCGAGCTAATCCGAGGCATGGAGACGGGAGACGGTCCTAACAACTGCTCTCGGAAGTTTAGGCTAGGATATCGGACAGTGTCATTGCGTGGCACATTCGGCCTCTTTTTAATAGCCACTCTAGAAATCTAACATCTTCCCGCTTAGAGCAACTGCATAACCAATACCAACGGCCATCCCTCATTCCGGAGTTTAGGGTAGCGCGCAATAAGAGTCTTCACAGCTCCCAGCTTGAATATCATCAAGCCATTGTGCTTCTTTCCCAGGTCAAGAAATGAGGCTAAATTAAGATACTCGTTGTCTCAAAAACCTTGTTAGCCATGCTAACAACAAAGATCGGAACATGCTCGTCCTTCAGTCCCAGCGCTGGCAAAATCATCGCACCTATCGCTAGATAGTTCGCTCAGATCCCATTATCTTCTATATCTATGCTGAAACGAGCACCACTCCGAGCAGGCTTACACACAGGATAGTATATATGGAACCCTTGCATTAAAAGAGTAGCTCACGTTGCTGGCTCGATAACACGCTTTGCACCACAGGTGGGTTTGTGATTACTGATCTGTGTCTTCTGAACCTCTATCAACATTCTCATCTTTTTATACGGTTCTAGGGCTACGGACGAGCGAAAGGGGCCAATTAGATAGTAAAATCTATAACTCGGGCTTCAACTGCTTGGATCTTCTTTACAACGTCGTGGCTGACGACGGATCTGGCACTTCCAGTCTTACAACCATTATGGAACCCGCCTTAGAAAGAGTTATACGAAGTCATCTTTTCTATAACCCATGGTTGACTAATCTCACGAGGCTCATGCACCTAGTTATGGCAACGCAAGACCAAACTCTACGGTCTGCTCCTATCCTGACATGACTGTAATGTCGAGGCCACACCACTTACTCCGACAAAGGTACTGATGTTATCTTTTCACAAATAATATTCCACAGACAGCATAATGCACGGTGCTTGCTTGATGTGTCTCATATTCTAATCCGTTAATCGTATATCGTGCTTACTGACTGGACTCGATAACAACCCTATCCCAGCGCTCCGCTGATAGTTACAGGACCGGCGACAACCTCTTCGGTCAGTTTCTGTGGTGGAAATCTATAGTTCGTATCGTGTTCTAACAGTCAAACATGGTCCGTCCGTGTTTGTTCCCGCAAGTCTTGGCCTCGAAGGTTAAGAAGACCCACTGATATAGGTAATCTGGGAAGAATGAGATATCAGGCACGGCAATATAGTTTCAAAGAGGTTGCAGATACAGAAAAATCGGAGAGATTCAATATCTAAGATCAGGTTTAGATCTGGTGGACGTATTCGGAGCGTGGTTTGGTGTCAGGGCAGCTGAAGCAAGCCGGCTATCTTGGCGCAGCGTGAAACGATCCTCGATCGGGGAGAAGTGAACTTGCTCCCGACGATATTCTGTGGGCCGTGTGGCTCGACCCGACGGGCAATCCGTGTCGACTCTGGTCTTATCATCTCCTTGATAGAAAGGTGTCCGGCTATCAGATGTGACCGACGCTAGAGCAGCAACATGGTGGGTGATGGCCAACTCGGCCATCCAACGAACAACTTCCCGGGCGCTTGTCCGGACTGGGATAAAAAAGCTTGGTCCGATAGCTTATGAACTAGAGCACCTGTTGCGGGGAAAACTGGAGTTTGCTCATTAACAGTCCCCTTGCCCGACGGTCCGGCGGTTCTCATGATCTGGTTTCTGGCGGAGAGACGAGGCAGCGGGAAGTAACGCATGGCGAGCAATCGCGATAAAAGACTTGTTTTCGGCTGATGCCATGTCGGATGGCGCTGAGGCCTGATCAGGTGGTGTCATGATCACTGACGGAGAGGCATGGGGAGACACGCAAAGTGGAGAGTAGAGGCGTTGACGGAGCTGAATTCAGACAGGGAGTAACCGAGGTCAAAGACGATTCACTCTGCATAATTTGGGCTCACGCGTTGACTGGCGGTTTGTTGGGGATTCTATACGGTTTGAGAAGCCCGAGTAATGTCATGAAGGCCTGCATGTATCTCGCTCATTCCAGCGAATTCAAACTCGCAGTGAGCAAAGGGGGCTCGGTAGCTGAGCCTCAAAACATCTTTTTCGTATTCATCTCGCTCTCGCAATTGAAGACAGCCGTGAGGCTGTGGCACAGACAGGTTATGAGGTAATATATGACCGCACAACACGTCGCGTATCATCATGATTATGCGCTGGCCAGCTGAGCCTGAGAGAAACGCAAGCGAAGCGGGCCGGAAGTCGGCTCCGGTTGGCCGAGAACCGAAACAATTTGGATAATTCACGGCGTATGAAGAAAATACGTCGATAAAAAGTCCTGGGACAGAATACTGCTTGTGCTGCTTCACTGCCATTTCAAGACATGGAAGAGAGAAAACCTTGGCGATGGAACGTCGGGGCAACTACATAATCTCACCGAACCCAAAATACGAGTTTTTCGGGGTCGGGGGCATGAAACGATGATATGGCGGGAGTCGGAGCGGCCGTCGGCTAATGACGCAGGTGCCCACATAAAGCGCGCTAGGGGTGACGGACTGAGGGGACCAAAAGGTGGGCGCTAGCGGGGCTAATCGTCCGCCCTCTGCGTCGGTTGGTCGCAACCTCGCACCAAACCCCAAAGCTGTCTTCGGGCCGTCGGCATCATGGCCGACTGGGCTTGAGGCCTCAGATGCACAAGAAAGAGCAACTGATCGCGGCAGCAATTTTCAAACCCGACCATAATTCCAGGCTGAGGCTGATCAGAACTATCATGAAACCATTCAGAGTTGCCATACAGTCTCGTTTCCAGGCTCTCAAATAAGCATAAGTTAAACTTGCTATGGCCTGCAGCATATCTCATCAGCCTGTGTACTTCGTATCTCACCACAACTCCGGCAGGCAGGATCTTGTTCCAAGGAAGACGGGAGCAATCACCCGCGGTACGTAACTGACCTAGGCTGCACCAAACATCGTCTCCGCTGCCAGTCATTCGTCGAGCGACGCACTTGTGCTCAGGTCCGTCTCTCTGTTCTACCAGTTCTGGCATCGTCCCATGCCGCTAAACCTGGAGATTATTCGATATTTTAATCCCGGTTAGGACCTGGTCCATGGCGGAGACATGCCCAAGCCCAAGCCCATGCCCCCGGATAAGGGGGCTTGAAGCGGAGCCTGAGCCCTCGAAGGCGTCGCTTCTCGGTGTGGGCTCGCTCTCATTGGCATCCCCAGATTTTGCTGTCTGCGTCCCTTGAGTGACGGCAGAAACAGACGTGACGATAAAGTTGCCTGCGGTGGGAACATGGTGACGCTTGGAGAGATCAGAACCCCAGGGTCGGCATGATTTGCGGGGAACAAACTACCGACCAGCTTCTTTGTTTCGCTGACGGCGAGGAAAAGTCAGCTCAATGGGACCCGAGATCGATCCGTTTGGCAAGACAAAGGATTGCCGTTGCACCACAGTTTAACGTGGCATTAAGGTCCTGTAGAGCTGCAGCTCCGGTCGGGGCCTGATTGAGGCAAATCCAGACTTATCGTGCGTTTATCTGTGATACCGTGCTGGACTGACTCATAGAGTCCCCTATCCGATATCTCGGCGAGCTCTTCTTCATCGCCGAACCGCCCTCGTCTCGGTGACCAGATAAAGAGCCCAGAGCCAGAAATAACCCACCGCCCAGAGGGCTCCGTGGATCCAGCCAGAGAACAAGTGACCGATGAAGATTTTCCCCTTGCAAGGCTTGGCGGCCACAAACCTTTGTGTCATAGCTCAGCCTATGAGGCGTGGAACCGGGGCCTTTGCCAAGCCCTCAGGCTGGAGGGCGGCCCACAGTGAACGTCGTTCCATGCATTTTCCAGGCCAGTCAGTTGGGGTAGTTTACGTATGAGCCCGTTGGGAGAGGCATTATCAGGGATCGAGGGATATTGGTCTGTGTCTGATGGTCGATGCTGTGCCTGAACTGGACGAGATGATAGCAATTCGCACAATAAATGGTCATGTCCATTGCCAATAGACAATGCAATCATGGCTGCTCGTTACGTAGGTTGCCCCACCATCTCTGGCAGCTCCATGGTATCTCATGTGAGCAAGCAGAGGGGTGCGCTCAGGGCTCGCCCAATGCATGTGGATCTGGGCTTTCTTCCACCAAAGCCCCAGACGCCATGAGCTAGATGCCTCGAGAGCTAGTCTAGCAGCCGCGCCAGCTCGATCCAAGACATCTGGCGCTTCCCGCCGTCAGGTTCTATCAGGAGCTGGACCTCGCAGATGAGCAGTTTGGCCAAAACATCTGTCGTGCTAGGTGCGGCCCGGGCTGTGCACCGTCCCTTCCCCTGTGGCCAGTTTTTGCCTGATGTGTGTGCCCCAAGACGACGTCGCCTTCCAATTAATCGCCCCTACCCACTTAGGGGCGGCTCCAGCACTCGGACCCTGCTGTCCACTGTATCTACACCCACTGGATGGCACCTGCAGTTGATGGAAGCCCACTACTCCTGCCCATTCCGGTCCCGGTTTTCCCACCAACACCCAGGACCACCTTCCCTACCACCTGCCCGCCGCCTTTTGACTCCCACCACTTGCTCACTCAAACATCGTCACTAAAAAATCTACCGCAATAAAATCAATTCAAGGCCGAGGAATACGTCTTGCATGGCCCTCGTTGAGGTCGGCGACCGTTTCGGTGGATTGATCTTGTCCCCGCTGCTTATCTCATACGCCGGCTCCTAGCCCTTGGGTCTCCATGACCCGTAAACCACCGCCGTGTCTGCCGCCGCCATGGATCTCGCCTCCTCCGCAGGCGACCACCCGAATAACCTCATCCCCAGCCTCGACTCCCCAGTTCCCGTCTCGGCCGCTGTTCCGGGTGCCTCGGCCGTGTCCCAGCCCCCGATAGCCGTCTCTCAGCCCGCTTCTCATGCCAATTCTCCCGACCGCAAGCCCAAGAAGTCGTCGCTGACCTGTACGACATGCCGCGCCCGCAAGGTCCGATGCAATGGCGCACGCGACATCTGCTCCAACTGCGAGCGCCTCGGTTTTCCTTGTTCCTATGATGATGGCGACGCCGGCGCCTTGTCTGGGGCACTGCCGCGACGACGCGTCCGTCAAGCATGCCTTAGCTGCCACAGTCGCAAGGCCCGATGTTCCGGTCACATGCCGTCATGCGATCGCTGTCGCTCCCAGGGCATCGAATGCGTTTACCGACCAAGCAAGCGCGCGCGCATCGCTTTAAGGGGCGAGGGCCGAAGCCCTCAGAGTCAAGATGGTGAACGGGATGATGGTCACAATGATAGTGACCCTGGATTGACCGACCCGGCCAGCACTGCGACCCCTCAAGGCTACTCCCACGACGTGTAAGTCCTACAGCGTAGATTACCATTGTCTCGTCTCGGCTAACATCCAGTTGTAGCCCCTTTCCAGATGAGTCTTTCGATGCCTTGATAGGTCGCACCTTTGAAAAGTTCTTCCGTCACGTCCATCATATCCCCATGTACTCTTTCCTACATCGAGCATCTCTCATGGAACGATACCACTCGGGCAAGGTGGAAAAGGCGCTGCTTCTAGCCTTGGTCGGGATCACCTCGTACCTTACCGATATGGGGCCGGGCATGCGGGAGTATGGCGAGAAGTGTATGGACGATGCTGAGGCCCTCATCTTTGCCGACTACACGCGGCCCTCTACTATCAAAGTTCAGGCGCTTGTCCTTATCATCAAGCACCGCATTCTGTCCAAGAAGTCTCCAAGCGCGTTTATGCTTCTGAGCATAGCCTCCAGATACGCTGCTGCCCTCCGTCTGAATCACGAGTCCCCAACCCTTTGCTTCCTCGCCCAAGAGTCCCGTCGAAGGCTCATGTGGGCGCTCTACTGCGTCGATATGAGCATCTCGGGGGGTTATCGTGACTACTCACTCTGGAGCGCGGACAAGATCCACGTAGGATTGCCTTGCAACGAGCGAAACTTTGAATTTGACCTACCACAACCCACCGAGAGACTGGTTCACGATCCCGACAAGCCCCGTAACCCCCAGGCAGAAGATATTGGAAGCTTGGCGCTTCACATTCGGATACAGCACATGAGGCGCCGCATTATGGAATTCTCCAGAAAGGTCATGCTAACTCGCAATATCAAGCCTGATGAACTCCAAACCGGGATATGGGGCCTTCAGAAGGATCTTGGCGATTTTGCGTCACACCTTCCGACATCCTTCCAATTCTCCGAAAGCTCCCTGAGACTGCGTGCTTACTCTCCCCGAATATGCGTTTTTATCATGATTCACGTCTGGTGGCGCCAATGCCACTGCGATCTATACCGCCTTGCCCTTGGCGGACTCCGTGAAGCCCTCCCCCGAGTTGTGCTCGCGACTCTTGACGATGCATTTATCGATCATTGCCAGCGACAGTGTGTTGAACACGCCCTTGCGATGGCCAACATCTTTTCATCCATGCAGAAACTCCACGCGAGACCCGTGACAGACCTAGACATGGCCATCTGCGCGTATCAGTGTGCTCGCGTCTTGACCTATGCCTATCATACTAACGGGCCTAAATTCGATCTAACATTGGATGCTGTCATGGAACGGGCCAAGATCTGCTTGCAGACCATCAGGGAATGCTGTGTTGGAAAGACAGCTGAGGGCATCAAGGTGGATTTGGAAAAGCTCATATCCCACGGAATCGCCATTCGTGTACCTTCGGCGACACCAGATCCGCATGGCCGACTACCTCTCGACAACGGGTATCCTCGACAGGCTCTTCGCCAGCAGTTTGATGATCACGGAATGGGCGATCCGTCTCACATTGCTCCAATGACTCCTGCTGCCATGACCGCCATGACCGACTCGACGTTTCCTCCATCGCTCGTTGCCGATCCCTGGGTGCCTGAGAGCCAAGTCTCACCAGACTTGCCACAACCGACCACGGAGGTACACATCCCCGCCAAACCGAGTGTCACCCTCCCTGAGATTGTTCCACGGCAAGAGTTTGGGATTTCAGAGCTCAACAATGCATACGATGGGGGTACGGATGGCCTAGGCGTGGACAATGGATTGGAATATGGGATGGGTCTCGACCAGAACCTGTGGATGCCCAACAACGACTGGCTGGGAATTGATCCTCTCAACGGAGGTGTTGGGGCATGATGACACTTGGAAACGGCTGGAAGGAGGGGACGTGTTGTACCGCCCCAACGGCGGGCATCTCCCGAGTACTTCAGAGCCACCATGTTTTGAAAAGAGTTGGTGAGCGATATCGGAAATATCTGCGAGCCGACGAGATCGGTCCCGACCGACGACCCGATGATCCGCGACCCCGACGATCCGACGATAGGACTGGACATGACGAATGGAAAGGAACGAGATCCGGTCGTACACGGTTGTCGGGGCATCGCACAGCATCGAAGAAGGTCGAGGGCATCAAAATCAAACCCACCCAACCCGGACCAAAAATTTGACACGGATGTGAGGAGCAGCGTCACGTATGAAAGCTATTCAACAATTGCCTCCGCTCTATTGGGATATAAAATGGGTTCCCCTATAGGACGGGGGCATTCAAGCACCCATCCTGCAGCTCGTCAACCGAGTTGCCATTCAATATCGGCAGCCGCCGATACAACCCAGGGAAACAGGGCTTGCTAGCCTACCTCTGGGCGAGAAAAAGCTTCGAGCAACGAGCAGGGCTCTTTGGATGTGACAGTGGGCCGAGAAGAGGAGGACACAGCAGGGCCATCAGGGGGTCAATACGTTCCTAGTAAGAGGGGCTTCTTTTGCAGACACTGGGAGCCCTTCCGAGAGTAAGGACACGGCAAAGGATTCAGCTCTCGAAACGATACCCACATGATGCGATATGAATTGATGCGAGGAGTCCAGACGGGTTTATATATATATGTTGGTGTATTTTGTGGTCACAGGAGGGAGTGAGATATCTTGGCGACGGAAAACAACAGAAAATCAAAGCAAAACCAATACTTTGAGAACCAATGATCCTATTCGCTGTGCAGGAAGACAACATAAGCGGATCCTCTTCCCAAAGCCCTTTCTAATGGTCCTAAGGTTCTCCTCTTAAGCTCCTAGGATGACTGACCCTAACAGTCTCATAATATTCTCCCCTTAAGCTCCTCCTAGGGCCTCCCTAAGAACTTCCTCATGTTCTACCCTTAGGCTCCTCCTGGGATTCCCTAACAGTCACCTAAGGCCCCTACTAGAATTGTGCATCGTCTTCGTCGTTCTCGTCATCGGACTCTGTGGCACAAAGTCAGCCCCCTAGAGGTCAAGCGCGTATTGGTCCCAAATACCATCATCTTCGTCGTCATCGTCGTCGCCTTCACCATCGCTGCCCTCGTCATGGGTGTAGTGAACAACCACCTTAGGTATGACTTCTCCAACGAAGTGTCTCCAATCGGTGCCTGTATACTCGGTGACGTTATTCCCCTCGAAATTGACCCACGATTTCGTTGGGCGCGAAATCCACTGCTGCTGCGGGTTGCCTACTTTGATGTGACGGAGGCTATCGAGGGGGATGTCCTTGAGCCGTTCGAGGAACTTGGTCCAGAAGCTGACCTTTGGTGGAGCCCCGGTCAAGTCGTTGGGAAGACGTCGTAGGAGGTTGACCTTCCACAGCTCCAGTCTCTTGAGCGTCGGCGCAAACTTGCGGACCACTTGCAAGATGTGAGTAGCTTCGATGTTCATCATTCCAAGGTTGAGTTCCTCCAGGTGGGGGAAAGTGGGCGAGGGTCCTGAAGGGGGTGAGGTAGTTGTAGTTGCCTGCGCTAGCCATGACAGAAGCACTCCCGGGCCGGCAACGCTATCATGGGTCTCGTTGATTCGCAGATGCTTCAAATTGGTCGTTTTGAGAAGGAACTGCCGCAGGAGCACATCCGAGGACGGTGAGTGCGTAGGAACGGAACCGGCCGAAAAGGGCAATACGTCTCCATGAATCAACCCAACGTCGATGTGCAGCTTTTCGAGGCTCTTGAGGACCGGGGTCACGGAGGGCTCCATGTAAGAGGGAAGGTTGAAGGCATAGTCACGCAAGGGGTTCCTGTGCCGTGACATGTACTCAATGCCCTTAGGCCGAGCCTCGGCCTGCCCAAGTGCGAAAAGCACCGAGTTGAACACAGTGCTTCCGAAGGCACCCCCTGCGGCTGGCGTTATTGACCAAGCGGTGGCATGACCTATGCTAGGTCGGATGCCGGTCTCTTGGTACGCCGTTGTGGAGCTATAGCTGGTCCATTGCCGATTAGGGCCATCACGGGTACGGCGGCTCGAGTTGAAGTCGCGGATAACCACATCCTCTAGGTCAAGGTGTCGGAATGCCTCGGTGAGCATGTCGCGGTGATATCCGGAGCCCAGCATCGTAAACTGCTCAGCAAAGAGCTCCGCGAGACGAGCAGTGCGGGCGTCGTCACCGTGAACTTGCGGCTGGGCAAATCGATCCAAGCCGATGTGAACCTTGCGGAGGTGAGGGCCAAGTCGGCTCTTCGAAATGTCTATCAAGGCCTGTAGACTAGTCTGCGAGATCATGAACTGCTTGCGAGTGAAGAATTCATTGGTGAAGGACGTGTAGAGAGCCTGCTCGATGGAGCGGCAAAGCAGCCGGACTCTTCCAAGCTCCTGTGTGTTGAGGAAGTAGGTGATGCGCAGAAGAACCTCGAGGGGGATCTTTTGAATAGCAGACCCTGAGGTAGCAGGGTCTATTGAGGTCGTGGGGTTGCTGTTGCCGTCCATCATGACGGTGTCTGGATCGCTCATCGTGCTCCAGAGAGAAGGAAGAGAAGGGACAGATGCGCAGAGTTGGAAGGAAAGCGCAAGGTCTTTTCAAGTGACAGATCGTGTCGCTGTTATCGGGTCTTGGTAGGAGAGAAAAGCTGAGTGTATAGGTAGCGACTGGCTTGGAGATGTATGTTAATGTACGTGCTCGTTGGTGGCGGGGTGGTGATCCCAGGCAGCACCTACCTAGACGCAGGCAGTACGTGTTGGGAATAGTGGACAAAAAGAATTGGACGGCACCCAATGAGTGAGACCAAAGCACTCGTCTTGCGTAAAACATTAGCTAAAGACTGTCCTAAAAGAAGATAAACTATGTAATAAGTACTTATAGTACATTAGGGCTAAGCTCAGGTATATTTCATAATATATTCATATTATAAAATAGCTTCGACTCTGGCTTCTCTTATGATAGTATCTTCTAACCCTTGAACTCATACTCCGTAGTGGTCAAGTCCTTTGTTTTTTGGCCTCTGCCCCACCTGCTGCGACAGGGGAGCTCACCTCAGCCCAGTGAGACAGCTGGCGCCACTACTCCGTAGAAGCCACCAACAATTGTGCAAGGAGCTAATAATGCCATGTCTGGGGAGCTATCCTTGACATGGAGCTCCCTTAAGGATTCACTGTCCTTCGACAAAAGCAAAGACAGGATTTAGTGACCGTTGTGGTAAATTCGGTGCGCCATTGCACTGCGAGACATGTCGAGGAATGACGCATGCAGCTGCATTGTGCAAGCTGCAAGTGACAAGTCTCGAGAGACGGCGCAATGGCCTCAATTCTCCAAAGCAAGGCACCTCATTCATCCTTGACATTGTAGGCTTCAAAACTCTAGATATCCATCGAATTCCGTCTGTGACTCAAAAAACAGGCAACAATTCCCACTTGGTGGATTCGGGCAGGCCATTAACCGGGACCACGTGATGTCGTGACAGGCTCGTGCCTCCGATTTGGTTTCTGGCGCGTGCTGGTGCCTGAAAGCGCGTCGCTAAAGGTGGCCGACAGAAAAGCCCACTCATACCTGTGGCGTAAATCTCTAGTGACTTGGGGCTTTTTTTGTCCCTGATCGACCTTGCAAGTGGGGTTTCAGCCTGGAGGTGGCTCGGTCCCTCTCAGCTGAAAGCTGGGGTACTTTCGTACTGCGTCACTCAAGCTTGAGCTGCAATGGTGACTTTAAAATGGGAAGGCGCTCACCTCGACTTCTGCCTTTCCCATCGCCTCTGACCTCTCAATTTCTCCCCGTAGACTTGTCCTCCTACACACGCATTTTCCTCTCACGCATCCACCACCAATTGTTGTGCCCCCATCAGCCGCGTCCAACACTTGGCCAAGGATTCGGCGATTGCTGAATGCGGCACAGCTTTGTTGACAGTTGGTATGACGCCGCGGCTCTCAGCCCCTAATTTCGTCTCCACTGCTCATGTATTAACAAGGCCGTCAGCAGCAGGTCGTCTCAACTGCCCATTTCCTCTCATCTCGCAACTTCTTTTTCCTTTCCGTTTTCCACTGCAACGACTGCACGCCGTGGGAAAAGCACTACGCCGGCCGTAAACGGGTATTTAACCTTTGTCCTGACTGACATTTGAGAAAAAGCCATCAAGTGAGTACAGGCTTTCTCGGCCTTGATCAGCTCTTCCTATCTTTCGATCAACTTTTATTGGCGTGTCTCGAACTCTTAGCTAATTCTCTTGACAAGAATCTCCATCTACTTTGTAAAGACTCGCCATCAAGATGCCTCCCAGGCGAAAAGCTGCTGCCAAACCCCCCGCTGATCCGCCCTTCGATGGCTGTGCGATTGCTTTGAGTGGAAAGTTCGACAGCTATGACCACAACCACTCCAGCCTTGAGGCCCTCATCCGTCAGCACGGTGGATCCGTCACCAGAAGCGTCACAAAGGCCACCACCCATGTCGTCTGCACAGAGTATGACTTCAACGATGGTACCACCAAGGTCGCGGCCGCCAAAGCAAAGGACCTTCCTCTTCTGAGCCCGGGTTGGGTCATTGACACTGATTCCAAGGGAGTCAAGCTGAACGCCGAAGATTATGCTTGGACCGACGCCCCAAAGACAAACGGGGCCACTAATGGCACCACCAAGAGCACCAAGAAGAGAGCTGCCAAAGCTGAGGAGGAGGAAGAGGAGGAAGAGGATCAGCCGAGGACCAAGCGATCTCGAAGTGCAACTGCTGATTCCAAGCCCAAGCCTACCAAGGCTACCAAGGCCACCAAAGCAAAGACCACCAAAGCCTCCAAAGCAAAGGCCGCCGTCAAGGACGAGTCTGAGGAAGAGGAGGTAGAGGAAGAGGAAGTCAAGGAAGAAAAGGTCGTCGCCGAAGGCCAGTTCATCAAGAAAAAGGGCACTGCGATTCCTCTTGACGAAGGCTGCACTCTCCCCACCTACCAGGTTCATATCGATGCCGACTCTGGTCTCATCTATGATGCCTCGCTGAACCAGACCAACTCTTCTCACAACAATAACAAGTTTTACCGCATTCAGGTCCTGAAGGATCCCCAGTCCACAACCTTCAAGACTTGGACTCGATGGGGCCGTGTCGGTGAATTTGGTCAAAAGGCCGTGCTGGGCAACGGATCTCTCGACGATGCCATCAAGCAGTTTGAGAAGAAGTTCAAGGACAAGTCCGGACTTACCTGGGAAAATCGAGGCAATGATCCTAAGCCAGGAAAATACGCCTTCGTCGAGCGGAGCTACGACCCTGACTCTGACGACGATGACGATGATGAGGACGACACCAAAGCAGTCAAGAAGGAGGGCGGGGAAGACGAAGCACCTGCCCCTAAGTGCACACTGGAGAAGCCTGTCAAGGAACTGATGGAACTCATCTTCAACCAACAATATTTCCAGGCTACCATGTCCTCCCTCAACTATGATGCCAACAAGCTTCCTCTGGGCAAGCTCAGCAAGGCGACCATTACTCGTGGTTTCCAGCAGCTCAAGGATCTTGCGGCCCTATTTGATGACCCCACTCTTGCGGCTTCCAAGTGGAATTCAAGTGTCAGCGACGCAACCCGGTATCTTTCCGACCAATACTACACGTTCATTCCTCACGCGTTTGGCCGTAACGTGCCACCGGTCATCGCGAACGACAACATGCTCAAAAAGGAAATAGAGCTTCTGGAGAGCTTGTCGGACATGAAGGATGCTGCCGATATCATGAAGATTGACCGCAAGTCGAGGGATACTATCCATCCTCTTGATCGCCAATTCCAGGGTCTCGGACTTGAGGAGATGACGCCCTTGGACCGCAAGAGCAACGAATTCGTCCACCTTGAGAAGTATCTGAATGAATCTCGTGGTTCCACTCATCACATGACCTATGAAGTTCAGGATATCTTCCGCATCGAGCGCCAGGGCGAGACAAAGAGGTTCGACGGCTCTAAGTATGCCAAGATCGACTCCGATCGTCGTCTTCTCTGGCACGGCTCGCGATGCACCAACTTTGGCGGTATCCTTAGTCAGGGTCTGCGAATTGCGCCTCCCGAAGCCCCCGTATCGGGTTACATGTTTGGCAAGGGCATTTACCTTGCCGACATGTCGTCCAAGTCC
This sequence comes from Fusarium sp. JS1030, assembly GCA_000966855.1. Lineage (NCBI taxonomy): Eukaryota > Fungi > Ascomycota > Sordariomycetes > Hypocreales > Nectriaceae > Fusarium > Fusarium sp. JS1030. The sequence goes on along the minus strand of JWIW01000107.1, from coordinate 121,231 downwards.
GCCGGTTACTGTTGTGCGGGGATCTCCAACGGCCACGCCCTGCTTCTGCTGTGCGAGGCTGAGCTTGGTGATCCTATTCAAAAGCTGACTCGGGCCAGTTACAGCGCTGGGGAAGATGCTAAGAAGCAGGGTATGCACAGCACATGGGGTCAGGGCAACACAGGCCCGAGCAAGTGGGTGGATGCCGGCATCGTTCATGAGAGCCTCAAGGGCATCAAGATTGTAAGTTTCCTCCCTATCGTGTGAAATACGGTGCGATCGGCACAGGATGCCTTCACCTGCATGTCCACCATCTTCAGACACAGGCTAACAGTTCACAGCCCGACACCGACATCAAGCCCGGCCCAACTGGCGTTCAAGGAGCCTCGCTGTACTACAACGAGTACATTTGCTACGACATTGCGCAGGTCAAGCTTCGCTATCTACTTCGCGTCAAGATCTAGCAGCCGGCGTTGTACTAGATGCATGCTGCTTGGCAAGTTTGGCGCACTGGATTTACTGTCATCCCTTTTCGGTTTGATTTGGCGTCGGCGTCCCTGGTCTACATGGATGACCTTGCTGTATGATCAAGGCATTAAAAAACGGATAACTCGGCGGAGGGGATGTTTACATGCTGGATGTTCCCGCCCGGGAAGATCGTGTAACGATATGTCGATACTAGATGAATGCTATATGACTACTTACTCGGTGATCTATTGGTGACTTTGCGCGATGTGCCTAAGCCCGTATGTCCAAATCATACCCCAGTGTCCTCTCCAAGGGCTAAGCATTACAGACACGGCTGGCATTCCGACCGTGAGACTATCATATGCTCCCCAAATTATCACCAACCTTGAATATGCCTTGTAAGTGGCTTCGGCATTTAAGCACGTGTCGCATTCCATCAGTCGTGCCTACGCAGCCCGGGAACCAAGCATAAATGCAACACCACACCTTGCCATGATCTGTTCATCGTCTTCAAGACCCTGAAACAGAGTTCACCATGACAGGCAATTGTAGCCGAACTCTGGTGTGTTGCACCACACAATGTCACGCCCATCATGATGCCACCAACGCCTCACACACCCAAACAGGCCTTCCCGCAGCGGAGCATCCCTTGGCTGCGGCCAGTCCAATGGCCATTCAATGAGGCTCAACCTTGCTCTGAAAATCATTCGCCATCCAAACGCGGGGAAAGCAGCAGCCATCACGAAAGACTGATGAAGCGGCGTCACACGTCATCCCCACATCATGCGATCCGTGTGAAGTCATCGAGCTTCAGGATTTCCCCTCGCCTTAAATAACACCTGAGCTCCCCTCATACTGTACTGCTCTCTTTAATCAACAATTGATAAAGATATTCACATACAGAACCGCCATGTCTCTTATGCGAACGTCCACCGTCATGCTCCGATCCGGCGTCCGGCCGGTCGCCCGCATCACGGCCCCACTACTCCGACGCTCCCAATCGCACGTCCATCCAGAGGGCAACCTGGGCGGACCGGGAGGCCAACAAGCTCCCCCGCCGAACCCCGGTGGCCCCGAAGCTCTCAAGCGCAATTGGTAAAAAGTAGCCACCTACAAGGTCCACGAACAAGTAAGCTAACATTTGAAATAGGGTCCCCATCGCAGGAGCCGCCGGTGTGGTCTTTGGAGGCCTCTACCTGCTGTCACCAGCAAGGCCGAAAAAGGAGAGGACTTTTGAGGGCGACATGACAGCTGCCTCGTCGACGGAAATTGGTGCCATCGGCCAGCCTACAAGAGCGCCCCTTGCGCAGCGGTACAAGGACAAGGAGGTCGAGTCGTTGACTGAGCTGAGTGGAAGAAAAGGCGGCGGGTCGATGGGTGGCTTCAGAGCTGAATAAGCCGGCGTAATAATATGATAAGAAGAGCCCCAGAGAACGAAATTGTCTATTGTGAGGCTGCTCCGGGATCATGTACAAGTACAGGAACAGGATAATAATCATCAACATGTATACAACGCTATGGGAAACATCATCATGCTAATTACCACCCAGTCATTACGCCTTCTTCTTCTGAAGCAGATAATCTCCTCCTGCAAGAGCTTTATAAACACCCTTGAGTCCTTGAAACGGCCAGTTCGTCCTCACAGTCGAGTCCATCTTAGTATCCCCGCCCTCAATGTCCACCTTGACCTTGTCATACACGCTCGGCAGATACGCCGCCCCGTACTTGTTCCTCAGCGCATCATACGACTCCCTGTTGTAGTGCGTCCAGAACTCATCCTCGGTGTAGTACGCATGGGCGTAGAGCCACTTCTTGCCCCCGCACTCTTGGACTTTCTGCTCCAGCGCCCGGTTGTGCCGGATGACGTCGCGCCGGGTTCCCGCCAGCGGGCCCCAGACGCCGTAGTTGAGCAGGTCCGGCGTGCCGGGCTTGGAAAACTCCGAGTGCAGCCCGTGGCCCGAGTCCGGGTCGTCGCGCTGGACGCGCAGCGGGCACAGCCAGAGCGGGTAGATGTTGAATTGGCTGTGCAGCCAGTTCTGGAACTCGGGTACCTTTCCATACGGCACGCCCACGTCTTGGATCATGTAGTAGTCAAACAGGTTGCTCTTGTGGCCCGCAGAGTACATGACCCTAGTCCGTAATAACGAGTCGAGAATGTACCGGGTGGCGCGGTTAAAGGGCGTGAGAAAGTACTTGAAGGCATACTGAGCCGTCCAGAAACCTCCCCTGTCGTACCGAAATAGATAGTCCTTCAGCGGGATGTAGTCGGCTACACACGTCACCCCGCCAGCTCGGAGGCTATTGCGCACCTCTTCGACGTGAAGGTAGAACCACTTGTCCTTGCGACGCAGCAGATTCAACGGCTCGGCGCGCTTGGGGAGGTCATCGGTAAGACGCCCGGCGCATATGACGGTGGTGTCTCTTGAGTAGACAATGCCGTCAACATAGTCGTTTTCATGCTTTTTGCACTCCTCCTTGATGATCTTGACCGTCTCCTGCGGTCCCTTTGCGAGTCGATACTTGAGCTCGACGTACTGCTTCGCTTCTTTGAGCTGCACCTCCAGCAAAGTAACAACCCCGAGGGTTCCGAACGCAGAGGCAGCTCCCCAGAAAAGATCCTGCTTCTCCGTCTTGGAAGCACGCGTGACAGTCCCATCCGGGAGGACAATCTCAATCGAATTGACCGTAGCATCAAAAGCGCCGTACCGAAAAGAGCTGCTCTCGCCAGACGTTCCCGAGAAGCCTCCTCCAACCGTGATGCCCGGAAACTCCATCACCACCAGGGGCACGAGGTCATGCGGCAGAGTCGCATCAATGAGCGCCTCCATCGAGACATTGGGCTCGACGAGAGCCGTCTTGGAGGTCGTGTTCACCTCGAGGACGTGGTTCAGCTTGCTGGTGTCGACGGTGTTGTCGACCCGCCGGTTCGACTGCCGGGTGCTGCTTGTAGATCCATGATACAGCCGGAAGGGCTCCTGGCGAGAATGGAATTGCTTGACCCGTTCGGCGACGCCAGCCACGACGGCATCATGGGCTTCCATGGTGAGATGAAGCGGTCATGAAAAAGGCGGCGGCTCCTTTGTTCTGTGTTTGGTAATGGTTGAGTCGATCAGGAAGCAGAGGACGGGAGAGGACGGCAGAGAAAAGATCTTGGAATGGTCCACAATTTGAACCAGACTCTGGATCAACAAACTTTGAGACGGATCAACGGTCCAAAACTAATCCATCCGACTCATCCGAACGTATTTGCGCCCGAGTTGGATCATGGATGAGCTTATGGTCAGAAACGAGATACGCCACGTCAAACACGTAAGCTTGGACTTGATTGAACCATCGCCAAGCTCTCTACCCTACACTAGCTCATCAAACAAGCAATTGGGCATTTAATCATTGTAAAAGGGGTTTATTATGCATTTCCTTGTGGTCCGGGTTGATGCTTGTAGCGCTGGTTGGCTTGATTGTGATTGTCACATGCAGCCCTGTTTGCTGAACTGGTACCCGTGCGCTCAACTTTGCGTTTCATTACCCAACATCTAATCTATCAATTCTGCGCTGTGATGCTCTCTTTAACATAGTTCGCTGCCGGTCTATCTCTGCCAAGTTCCTCCTTATGCTTCCTTACCACAGCGGAATGTGAGGTGGCATGAACGCTTCAAGCCTCGCAAGGCCATTCATCTTCTTGTCCTCCTTAGACTCCTCATCAGGCTCTCGGTCAGAATCCAGACTCCCCGTCCGAGTCTTGCTCGTGGAGACGGGTCCAGTAGTGCACGCGGGGCTTCAACGGATAGTGCACATTCCCTGACGGCCGAAGAGGTTCCGGCGTTGATAAGAACATTTCTTGAAGGGTGTTCTCATTCCTAACGACTTCGTCTCCGAAGTCAAAGTCCTCCCGAATCGGTGCGATGTGCCAATCTTCAATTCCGTGTATACCACTGCAACTTGCCCAGATGCTGTCTTTGTCTGAATGCTGGAAAGCCTCTTCGGACCATTGAACCACGAGGTCTTTAACGAGGCAGGCCCGGCATTTGTCAGCCATGTGACCATCGTCGTCTGGTATGAAGAAACTGTCGGGGATCTCCTATGTCTCGTATAGCCCTGGATAAAAAGTCCAGGCAACATCGTGTTGGCAATCGTAAATGATACGCTCGTGGCACGCAGGCGACCAATTGGCGGGCTCGTCTGCAACAGGTCCGGCCTACGGGCAAGTGGCTGGGCCAGTTCCCTCTTTGTATCTGGTGTAAAGTTCATCGTAGCATTCATGACCGATGATGTGACCACATGGGAGCACAATAGGTCGATGGGGGTTCTCCTCGTCACCTAGGCCGACCTCAGGGCAAGATCTGGTGCAGAGGACGCAATGTGGGCGGATAAATCGCAGGCGGAGGGTGCCGATATCTGTATCCTTTGCATTGTACTTCCACTGCATCTCTTGCGTCCAGAACATCATGTTGGTCCAGTGGTATGGGTCGGGGAGGCCAAGGTTGCCGATCAAGTTCAGGTCTTCGTCCGAAAGCCAGCCGCAGATGGTCACTACCGTCGATGAGGATCTTGGGTTGTCCATTCTGGTGGTTGGGGGATGTGTTGTTGGTTGTTCTGGGTTGAAAGAGTTGAAAGATTCGGTGCTGCTGCCGAACGAGCAAAATGCAGAGCATGTGGCGCAACATGTGGATTGCGCAGTCCCGAGTTAAGTATGAGAGAATGAGTGAACGAATTGATGCTTGGGTCTGGTATTGGATGATTCGTTGCTTGTTATTGTCAAGTTCTTGAGATGCAGCGAGATGGAAGGGCCATCTTTATTAGCATGAAGACGATGTGAGAAGGCGCCATGGATCGAGGAGTTGTTGCCTCTCATGACTTATGGAAGCAGCGGCTCGACTGAGGATCTGAGTCGGAAAGAACACTTTGCACGTGTGCTTGAGGTACAAGTCAGTCTCTTAGTCTTAGTAGAAAGCGTCATCCTAAGGTCTAAGCTTGTCTCATTCTATAAAGAGCTTATACAGCACAGTAGATGAGACAAGGGCCTTGTTTACTCCTCAATAAAAAGCATTCATATCCCTCCTCTGAGGCACATGATGCCGATTCATCTGACTCTCCTCCCTCCTTCTCGCCGTATCCCCCGGTCCAATATTAGTCTGATCAAGCGTATGTCCCACCCATGTGAAATGCAGCCAAGACATGGGCATCTTTGCCGCAAAAGCAGCACTCTGCTCCTCGTCCTTGTAGAACAGGGCAAGAAACACCTGCATGGTAAAGACGGCCGCGTTGCCCGCGCAGTGCGCCAAGTTTCCGAAGCGATTGTCTTCAAAGCGCAATCCAAGACTCTCCATTACGTACTCGAAGCGCATCTTGGGCCAGTTGAAGCGGAGTTCGAGCTGCATGTCTTTCTGGAGATCCCATATCTGGACGCTGGGCTCGGCTAACCAGCCAAGTCTGAGTCTGCTTAGCGTGTTCTCCACGAGAGTCGAGTCGAATGTGAGAAAGATGAGTTCCCGGGGTCGATTATGCTTGATCTCTTCTTTCCATCGATTCATCCTTCGAAGGGATGCGAAGAACCGGCGGAGCGTATTCACCAGCTCCTTCTCCCTAATCATTTTAGACTTGCCAAACGCAAACAGATATGGCTCTACATGAAGCCAGTCCGATCTGCAAAGATGTCCCCAGTGATCTTTGTATTCCTCTAGGATGTAGTGAAGCGGCGTCATGAGTCGGAACCAGGATGACCCACGATCACCGGGCATCATCCCGCGCCCCTTTTTGTGCATGATATTTCGCATGTCAAGGTACGCGATCCCAGCTTCAGTGAGGGGGTGGTAGCGATACTGCGTTCCATCAGCGTATCTGCCGACTTTTGTCATGCAGAGGTGTTCGAAATCCAAAGCTACGAGTACATAATCAGTTTTGGGCGCTTTGATGAATTGAGAGGGGTTTACGGGGTCGAGTGTCGGCAAGACTTGATCAAGGCCTTCTGGGGGTAGGGCCCGTAGTTGGCCGCAGCGGAAGGGCTTAATATGCGTTTGGCTTGCCGTTGGGAATAGCCCGGGTTGGTTGAACCAACTAAGTTGTTCTCGATTAGGGGTAGGCATCTTGGAGAGATGGTCGATATCAAGACTTGTATCAATAAGCTTAGCCAAGATAGAATCAAGTCTTGAAACCCAGCCGTAGGAGAAGCCTGCGATAAGCTGAAATGATGGGCTCGCCATCATGCGGGTTCCAGAGGAAACTCGGCTATATATACTTGCCCAGGGTGTCCTTCTTCTGACAATAGAAGTGAACAAGAATAGAAGAGGTCTGTGAGTAACTGAAGACGCGGCTCCATCCTAGGTAACCAAGTCTATCACTAAACCAAGCCCCACTACCAGATGGACAATAGGACCATAGACTAAATCTGATCAAACCCATCCAAGGCTTCGAAGAAGGATAGCCCAAAGTTAGTGGCCTTTTAGTACTTAGGATATCTAGATGCTGAATCACCCATATATCTCGCTTCACGAACAAAGTTGTCTATAATCCCATCACTACATCTTACACCCCCAACACTCCATCACAGCCTCGGCTTAGCCGTCAAATACGTCCCCCCAAGCTTGAGCATCTCAACCGCCTCCTTGACCATCTCATCCACAATCTCCCCCGCCGGCTGCACGCTCTTAATCATACCCGCAACCTGGCCCATCAGATGCGGCGGATCAACGTCCTCGCCCTCATCGAGATCGTGCTCAATCGGCACAATGCCCTTGTCACACAGCTCCTTGATCTTTTCCGGCTGGGCGTGCCACTTCTTGATGTACTCGTTGGTCTTCATCCGCAAAGGTCGTCCCGATAGCACCAGCGTGCGCTGCGTCTCGTCGAACCCGCATGATACAACCTCGTTCTTGTGCTCTTCGCTGCAGCCTGCTTCTTTGGAGGCGACGAAGCGTGTTCCTACCCATACGCCTGCGGCGCCTTGCATCAGGGAGCTTGCGAGACTGCGGCCGGATGAGATGCCGCCTGCTGCGAGGACGAGAGCGGGAAGGCCTTTGAGCAGCGGTGGGTGGTAGTTTGCTGCCACGTCGGCCACGGCGGGAATGAGGACTGAGTTTGCGACGTCTCCTGTGTGACCGCCTCCCTCGCCGCCCTGAGCGCAGACCATGTCGACACCGAGGTCAAGTGCTTTCGTCTACCAAACCGCGTCAGTGAATAGCCCACCACACTCCTATACTCCGTTACTCACTGCATGCTTCGGATGTCCAACCATATTCATCACCAAGATGCCCTTGTTGTGAAACCTCTCAATCACCTCCTGGGGCGGCACACCAACAGCACTAACAAACAGCTTAGCACCGCTGTCGATAATGATATCCACGAGCTCGTCCAGCTTGCCGCCCGTGTAGTCGTGGTTCGTCTTGCGCGCGTTGCCGCCAATCTGCGGCAGCGCAAGGTCCACGCCAAAGGGCAGGTCGGGCCGCGAAAAGTTGGCCTTCATCTCGGCGATGATCTCGCGGAGCTGGTCAGGCGTGTACTGGAAGCCGCCGATGACGCCCAGCCCGCCCGCGTTGGAGACCGCGGCGGCCAGGCGTCCGCCTGATGTCCGCGCCATGCCGGCGAGGACGATTGGGTGTTGGATTCCCAGGAGGGAGGTGAGAGGTGTGGTTATGGGGCCTTGTGTTGTCATGATCAAGGTGATGCTAGTTTGATGTGGTGTAAGTGAGAGTTGCTCGGTTGAGTGACAACTGCAGGATGATCTCAAGGCCACGCTCAAAGAAATAGTCTAAATGATGAGAAAGCAACAAAACACTTATAATTAATCGTCTCCAAGCCTCTGTACATATAACAAGATCAAGCCTAGTATCAGTGGGGTCCCGGCTTTTAGACATCACCAGCCGAGAAACCGGGGCTCGGTCTGCTTTGCGGGGGAAAGGTTCAGCTCGCGCCCGAGGCATTTCCGCATTGGGGCATCGATTCGATGCCATGTGTCTCAGTCTCTTAGACATTCAGCTCATGAAATTGCTGCCAGAATTCAGTGTCAAATGGGCTTGTCTTTTAACGAGTCAGAAACTCCCGATTGGGAGCCACTTTCAATTCTCATTATTACGTCTAGTTTTTGAATTCGCCTTTGTGCCGGCAGACATTCATGCGCCGTTGCCGTCGTCTGCTCATATCCATACTTTGATCGAGTCGGTATCATACACACTTCAGGGCGTCGTGGTAAAGGCCGCTGTGCGCCGTTACCGTGCGTCATTAGTTTTACAGTCCAAATTGAAACATCCCGCCAAAGCAACGCTCGTCTTGCTCGTGTCGTAATCCTTCCTTGACTCCCATGCTGCTGACCGCAAGATGCATACCTCCTGTTATCATGCTGATCCTCATCATCCAAAACTCGGCAAACGTGCTGGCACAAAGGCCGCCGTCTCTGGTGACTTTGGTGATTTTACGTTTCTGGCCGGCCTCTCTGTTTCGCCCCGCTTCGGTCCATTGCTCACATCCTCGGCGGGCTGTTTCGGTGCGTCTTTGGCAGGGTTAGCCATATAAACCTCATCCTCTGCCACTTCCGGTTTGACTTCAAGAGCGGATTGTAGGCCAAGACTTGTGCCTGCAAGGCCCCTCTCTGCCGCAAGCTGTGCTGCCGCTTGCTTTTTCCGGGCCACTTCCTCGTCCTCCTCCTGTTGTAATCGGTGCTCTTCTCGATGCAGATCATGTAGAGATGGTACATCTTCGACATCGGGCGTAGGCGTAGCGGGGATAGACATCGATCGACGGCCCATCCGTAACGAGTCCCTCGACGCAACAGATCCTAGTGTTGTCCGTGAAACCGTTCTTGAGCCGGCCAACCCTCTTACTGGCCGTTTGCCTTTTCCACTCGTTGCGCTTCGCCCGCTACCGCCACTTTTTCCGCTGCTTCTATCGTCTTTCCTCACCATATCGTATGTCACTTCATCGTCGAGTGGAATTGCATCTTCTTCGCCCTCGCCATCGCTTGGAAATAGGTCACCTCGTGATCGATACGAGTCCGATGTGTCGCCCGATCCAGTCGTCCCGCTTCGTTTCCTAGTCACCGGCAGGTCGCCAAAGTCGGAATCGCCATCGGAGCCAAGTAATGGCTCTGCCTCGCCTTCGCCTTCGCCGTGTCTTTGTGGGTGGTCTTGTAGGTCTGCCGCACTAGGCTTATATCGCAAGGTACCACCCACCTTCCAGGGCAGTTTGCTGAGAAACCCAATCGGTTGCGTACTGGGGATAACGGTTGGGTCGTCATTCTCGGGTTTCCGCCGTCCGCTTCGGGTGCCGTAGCTCATTCCTCGCTTCTTGCGTGGCTGCTCCAGAGTCTCTCCAGTGTTCCTTCGCTGGGTGCCGGTTCCAGCCAGCAGTCTATCCCAATCTTCATTACCCCAGGCGCCAAACAAACTGCCGTTCTGTTCGTCCTCGTACCAATCATCGTAAAAGTCGAAACTGTACTCAGCCCTGCCCCGTCCACGCTCCCGCTCCCGTTCTCTGCGCCTACGTAAGCGCTCTTCTGGGTCACCAAGGCACACGGCTGTGCATTGCTCGAGGGAGGTGGCGATGGAGGAGAAGCAAGGATTGATGTAGTGGTGCTGAAAGGACCAGATCCCTGCTGCAGCGTTTTCCGTCACTGTCTCAGCATCGTGTGTAATCTGGTTCCAGCGTTGGCGCAGGCGCGGATCCTCGAGGAAGGCCATTTTCGAGATGGGATGGGTAGGGTAGATATGACGTCGCAACCATCAGAAGCGCCGAGGTCGCAAATGTCTTGGTTCAGGCTGGGGAAGTTGAGAAGCAAGCATCTAGATGGCCAAGGAGAGTATATATCAAGAAGAAGACATGGTCGCAAGAGTCAAGACTTGCGCAATCATCAAACGCATCAAAAACGCTGCAACGTGAGTGTTTGGGACTGGGCTGCGACGAGGGTCCAGGTTGAGTGCGACGGAACTGCTGCAGCGGCTTGTTGGTGGCACGTGCAGAAGGTGAGACGACTAACAGCGCTTGTTGGGTGGTTGGGCCCAGCGGTACATGCGATTCAGGCGTTTTGTGGCTGGGGGCAAGGTACCCTTGATTAGATCCACTGCCAGGCCTGTCAGGCATGCGACTTTGACATCCATGATTCTTGCATCTTCGGTAGATTCGACGATCATGGAAGGGAAGAGGCCACGATGTGAACTAAAAAGCGGTATTGAGTTTGTAGCTTAAGTTGTTTTGGAATCTCACACTCCATCCTCGTTTGGCTTTCGATGCATACCTGAACTCACTCGATCCGAGGAATTGAAATGACGAACCAGGGTCTGCTACATCGACCCTAAAAATTGTGTTTAATACGAGTTCCGGTTGAATTGTGAAGCCGCAGTAAGTCAATAAGGGTAGTAATGTTGTTCCAAAGGTCTCGTTCTTGTAACTCCGTCGTATTAACACAAACCCTAAGCATGGTATTAAAGCAACCCGCAATTGAAACAAGCGACCTTTCTGTCAACAAACACAGCCAGATCCATCAGTTCATGTTGATCTGGACTCTCTCCAGGAGTTCCTCTCGAGTGGCCTTTTCAGCCGGAAACAACTTTCTCTACACAGCGGTCGGTGATTAGTACACGCTTAGCATGCAACACTCTTCTGCTGGGGTAGAAATACCTTCTCCAACCATCGTCGCAGCTCTTCTCTCGTCCAGGTTTTTGGGTCACCGGTAGGGTCTTTTTCAGCAGGAAAAATAGGTTTCCCATCGTCTCCCCAGCATACATAGGCTACTGCCATGATAACCGTGGCCCCGAATACTGTGAGTGTGTCAGTTGAGCTTCATCCGCCAGCTTACCCTGCAGAAGAAACTTGCCGCCAACCATGCTCTGGTAAGATGTTAGCGGAACGTAAGTAAGATCGGTAATTTTATATGTGAATAGCATTATGGTTTGGATCGTTGTCGTACCTTGGATCTCATCATTTTATCGAGTCGAGTCGACATCTTCAGTAGTCGGTTGTGGTGTTGACGCTCTCTGGCGAATACACCTAGAGATTCAGTTGTTCACGAGAGCGGATCGAAGGGACAAGGAATTGTCGAGTCTCTCAGGATGTAGGTGTAAGAATAGCGTAGATGAATGAAACGATTAAAAGAATCGATGCGAAAACCCGATAAAATGCTCATTCACAATGAAAGGTGGCCGTTTCTTCTGGCTGCCTTTCAAGCTTGATCAAAGCCAGTAACCTGCCTGCTTCCCGCGCCACACCTTCCAAGGTGATGACGCCTCCCATGTCCAGCACCTGTGCCACGCTCGGTGGATCGGCGCTCTGCTTTCCCGAAACCGGATCCACTCGCGGTGGGTGGCCCGTGCGCAACGACGCCCCGCGAAAACCAGCGCACAAAAATAATTCCTCCCAATTCTATCGAAATCGCACACCCGAGCCTTTGACAAGTCCCAGTTCAAGACGTCCCATTGAACCACCGCCAAAATGCCTAAGGAGGTCGCTGATATCAAGAAGGTATGCGCAAGAAGATTGCCGAGTCGCTGTTTTATCTACGAATTTTAGACGCTGACCAATTCCCAGTTCATCGAGATCTGCCGTCGGAAGGACGCTTCCTGTACGTTCTGACGAAACCCCCAAGCCTACCTCGCTTTGGGTAGCAGGATACCCTCAGGCGATGGCGAACGAACCAAACAAAATTGCAAGAATTAATTTCTAACGATGGATGCAGCCGCGCGGATCAAGAAGAACAAGCAGTCCAACAACGTCAAGTTCAAGGTCCGCTGCCAGAAGCACCTCTACACCCTGGTGCTCAAGGACTCCGACAAGGCCGAGAAGCTTAAGCAGAGCCTTCCCCCCAGTATGCGCCCTCCCGAGCCGCGATCCTTCTCGACGAGCTCCCACAATGCCCTGGAAGAACCCTACTGACCTAGTCTCACAGCCCTGCAACTGACCGATGTCTCCAAGAAGAACAAGAAGTCTGCTTAAGAAGGTGGTTTATTAAGGGCTGCGTTTGGGTGTGGGAGGATTCACATGCACGAATGGGCGTCTCGGGATACCTTGCATTTCATGTGCTCTGAAAGGAGGATGCTCGGATAGAGTCCAAAAAGTAAAAAGAACGATTCGAGTCAATTTGACCAACAACACACGGTTTCTTGTGACGGGGTTTCTGTCCGCTGACTACAGAAAGGGCTGAAGCTCGTAACGGTGAACTACAGGGTCTTGAACCTCCAGAAGACGGGACACGACGTCTTCCTTGACGCCCTGGGACCAGAAGACGACCAATTCCTCGGCTTTCTCGCTTTCCTCAATCTTCCATCCTGCCCAAATCCTGTGACCAGGGTCTGCTGTGACCTCGCGCTCGACGTTGCGATAGTGTTCCTGGAGCTTCTCCTTTTGGTCATGCTTGACTGATATTCTCCAGACATTCAATGGCCCCTTGGCAAAGATGTCTCCGCGCAGATCATCTTCACTACCTGCGGGGTTCAAGTGGAAGACCAAGACGCCCTCAGGGCCCGTGATATACTCGAAGATGATGCCCATCTCAAACTTGTTCTCATCACAGGCGATCCATTCACCATGGCCTTCAGGCGACTCCCATGGGGCAGTGATAACAATGGATAATGGGTCGGATCTGTGAATAAAAAAGTTGCTTGGATTGGTGTATGGCTTTCCCTCGAGGAGTTGGGGTTGATGCTTGCGCACCCATTGTGCCTGGATATTCTGACTCCTCTTGAGGATGTCGACGAACTTGGCCTCGTCGAACCCAGACTTTAACTGGAGGAGAGCAAACTCGGTGACAGGCATGGCGAGGTTGATGTGAGTAGATGACGGAGAAGAAATGTTAGAAATCTGGGTGAACACTGGTACAACTTGGTGGTTTATATAAACCGTGATCCTGCGACAAGCAGCCAGGCACCATGTGTTACGTTGGCGCAATTATTCCTTGGTGATTTCCCCAGAACCAACCCAAAACAGAAGTTCGGCGTGGCAGGCAACCCTCATGCTCCGTAAGCTTCAAAGCTCGTTGGTTCGACCCTGAAATATGATATCGGCCGAGGAGACCCCTGATGAATTTGAGCTTCACTTATGTGTCGTCGATTGTGGGCCTTGGTTGCGACTCGGCCGACTCGGCCGACACGGGGAGTTTTATGTCTCTGCGCCTCATCACAGGGATCGTTCTGTTCACGTCTGAATAGAGGCTGACGTTGCACTGGAAACAATTATGAAAGGTATTTGTGGCTCAGCTGCTGCCAGCGTACTCCCCTTGCGTGTCTAACATGATTATTCCTCTCCTGGGTTGCCACCCTCAAGGTACTTGAAAAAGGTCAAGCTATTACTGTCTGGATCCTTGATGGTGAATTGACGGAACCCCCATGGCTGATCTTGAATCTCATCCGCAATCACAACATCTTCTCGAGCTTTGACAGACTCGTAAAGCAGATCAAGCTGTGTGGTGCCTAGGGCGATGTAAGCTGAGCCAGGCGTGGCAGTGCCACTTGGGGGCTTGAAGAAGTAGATGTTGGCAGCAGCTTTGTCGCCGGCCCAGATGGAGCAGAATGTGTATTCAGCTGGCTCGCCGTCCTCTGGCTTCACGCTGGCCAGGTTGAAGCCAAGGATATCGACGTAGAACTTGATGGTTTTCTCTATGGATTGGGACTCAAAGGTTGGCATGATCTTCCATGCTGAAGCGACTGGTGCCGACATATCCAATACTGTTCAAAGGTGCGAGTGAGATGTGATAGTGGCTTTCAATGTCCGGGGAAGTTGCTGATGGAGAAGACAGACGGGTTGAGATGCAAAGGGAAAAACACCGAATACTGAGGTGAGACCGTGAAACGCATTGCAGCATCCAGTAAGAAGCGCCCGAGCATACGGATACGGATACGCCAATGCGATAGTGCACACACCAACCCTGCATAGCACCGGCATATTTCCTGTCGTCATGCTTCACTAGCTACGCCTCCTTACAACGTAAGTGCCGATCTAGGCTCTGCTGTGAATTTCTCCGTCCATTGTCGCCTCTGTCTTCGTGTATTGCGGCTGAGCTGAGATGGAATGCTTGTAGAGTAAGGACTAATACCGGATTCTACAGAGGCTTCCCCCCTGTAAAGCATGTACCGCAGAGCTTCAGCCAACCAGGACTCTCAAGGTTCAGCGCAGCAACCACCATCTAAGCCTTGACAGTTGTCACACGCCAGCCAGCCTCTTGGGGTCCTATTGTCCTGTGCCTGATATTGTCATCGTCATCCATCACGCGCTCGCCGTCTGTTTTCCCTTTATTTCTATCTGTTGGGCCCTTTCTCTGGTAACGGGACTCGCCGTCTTCCTCTGCTGAGGCCACTGCATCGTACCGTCGCTCCATATTGATTGCAGCTTATTGCTTCTTTGTTGTCTGCGTCTCCCCCTCTCGGTTGCTGCATCTGGGTCCCCTGCGCGCTGAATACCCGTATCGACAAATCGCGGACCACCCGAGTCCAAAAGTCGCCAGTGTTGGATGCTTGCCGCTGGTAGTGGTGGGCTGAACATCCTAGATAAAGAAGAACCACCAAGCCGAGTACGCTAGACCGCCTTTTGTGGACTCTTCCAATTGGCGGTCTATCATTACACACACAGCAATAGCGGCGCATCAGGACCCAGAGAGACGCCGTTGTCGCTTGTTTGTTGGGCTGCCTCTTGCTGTAACTATCCCTCTCCCCTCGCGCCCTCGTCCCGTCGGTACCTGCTCAGCCGGTAACACCAAGCTTTCCACCTTAGTCCCGTTCCTGTCAAACGCCTGTTCCATTCAGTCTGAGAGTTAGCCACACCATCAGCGAAAACACCTGCAGTGTCGGGCAAGCAGATCCGGACCATTGCCTATTCCGGAAGACGCCGCTCCCTCGCAACGTCCTCTTCCTGCATACACTTGAGGTTACTGGCAGCCCTGACAAGTGTGTCAAAGGCAGGTACAGTGATCCCAGGTACAAGCTTTGGTTCCAATTGGGAAGTGCGGGGGAGATTTGGATTTGGCAGCATTGGATTACATTACAGCGCTTCATCTTATCCTTGGCTGCTCCTTCCGCATCACGCATCGCAGGTCTTGGACGCTCCTTCCGTGACGCTACGAGCCCAGCTCTTTCCAAATTTACCCGTTCGTTTGCATCTCTGGCTTGCATTTGTTGGGAGCGCAAGTGCAAGTGCGTCCGTTGCTGCCCGTACCCGAATTCGACTCCTCTTTCCCTCCGCAAACTTACCTTGCCTTTAACTTATTACACCCCCGCTCTGGCTCTTTGGTCTCTTTTCTCCCACCCCCTGAAAGACAACGACCATCAACAACGCGACGACCTCCAAATTACCTGACCCAGCACAAATTACGACTCCTTTTTCGCTTTCCTGTGACGCTTCAATCCTTCGACGACTTTTCAATCGCGACGCCATTTTCACCTAATCTACATCCACCTGCACCCGCGTCGTAAACAAGTACCTTGCTCGGAAGAAGCTCCCGTCGCACCGCACAGACTTCCACGCCCACTTTGACAAGGTACATCCACGCCGACCTCCCATTCGCATTTTTGGAGTCTGCGATTCGACACCAGATCCCAGGACGCGCGACACTCTCAATTGCGTCCTGATGCCCTCGCGAGACCCGGCCATGGTCAGCGGCCTCAATGGGAACCATGCGGTTTCCAATATCTCCGATTCCGGCTCGGAAACATCTGGCGACTCCAGCAATGGCATTGGCAATGGTGTTCGCCGCATGAGGTTGGACCGCAAGATGTCGAGTCCCCTGGCACCTCCTTTCATGGTTTCAGCCCCAGGAAAGGTCATTGTGTTTGGCGAACACTCTGTTGTTTATGGCAAGGTATGACTGTCGCTTTCTCCGCTCACGATTATATGCTGACATGGCCATTGGCGCATAGGCAGCTATCGCCGCAGCTATCTCGCTGCGATCATACCTTCATGTCACCACCTTATCCAAGTCGAAGCGCACCGTCTCTCTCCGATTCCCAGATATCGATCTAATCCACACATGGAACATTGATGAGCTACCATGGCAGACGTTCCAGCAGCCATCCAAGAAGAAATCATACTACTCTCTCGTCACAGAGCTCGACCCAGATCTCGTTGAAGCTATTCAGCCACACATCGCCGTCGTCTCCCCCGATCGCCCAGAAGAAGTCCGCAAAGTGCACTGCAGTTCGGCATCCGCTTTCCTTTATCTTTTCCTCTCACTAGGATGGCCTTCCTTCCCTGGCTGTTTATACACCTTACGATCGACGATACCAATTAGTGCCGGCTTGGGTAGCAGCGCATCCGTTTCAGTATGCATTGCATCTGCCCTCCTGCTACAACTACGCACACTCTCCGGCCCTCATCCAGACCAGCCCCCGGAGGAGGCCCGGCTTCAGGTGGAGAGAATCAACCGATGGGCATTTGTGTCGGAAATGTGCATCCACGGCAACCCGTCAGGCGTGGACAACACTGTTGCGACACAGGGCAAGGCAGTAGTGTTCCAGCGCACAGACTATTCTAAGCCGCCGTCTGTCAAGCCGCTGTGGGATTTCCCGGAACTGCCTCTCCTGTTGGTTGATACAAGGCAAGCCAAGTCGACGGCATATGAGGTGGCCAAGGTGGCAAAGTTGAAGCAAGCGCACCCTAAGCTTGTGGGAACCATCTTGGACGCTATGGATAAGGTCACCACTGCCGCTTCCGAGATGATCGAGAACCCAGACTTTGATAATGAATCAGAAGATTCCCTGAAACAAGTGGGTGAGCTGATGACGATTAACCACGGCTTGCTCGTTTCGCTGGGCGTCTCCCATCCTCGCCTGGAACGAGTACGAGAGCTGGTAGACCACGAAGGAATTGGTTGGACAAAGCTGACGGGTGCCGGCGGTGGTGGTTGCTCTATCACCCTTCTCCGGCCCGGCGCCCCTGCAGAGAAATTGTACAAGCTCGAAGAACAGCTTGAGGACGAGAACTACGCCAAATTCGAGACGACTCTGGGAGGTGACGGAGTTGGTGTGCTCTGGCCTGCTGTTCTCAAGAACGGCACCGAGGAAGATGACGAAGGTGGCATGGAAATTGACTTGGATAAATTCCTCAACGCTGAGGGTACCGAAGGTGTCGAGAAACTTGTTGGTGTTCACGGGGACACCGGAGAACGGGAAGGATGGAAGTTCTGGCGGGTTGAGAGCCGCTGAAACACCCCTGTCAGCCACAATTCTGGGCGTTCTGTCGCACGACTACCTTACTCCTCTCGAAGAGTTACTCTAATGTACTATATGGCTACGAGCCAAGTGACGTCCGTCATGATTGGAAGGAAAATCTAGAATAAGCGAGTGGAAAGGGACGCGCTTGGCTTGGAGTTATAGGTCGTCACCTGGGGGGTTAACATATATGGTTATAATCTAGTAATGCGATATGTTCTTCTATTCATACGCTGCTTCTCATTGACTGCCATGGCTTTCGCTTATCCCGGACAGTTGAAGGCTTGATCCTGGTGTGGGTGGCGCTGACAAAAGCAAGTCGAATGATGTAGCTTCAAAGGTATCAATTCGGACTTATCCATGCTATACAGATATCCACAGCCATATGCCGAATTATCTACTCCTTGCCTCCACTCTTGAGCAAGGTCACCCGGTACTTCCAGTAACCCTCCCGCACAGGATCCCACTTCTCGGCCAGCCGTCGCAAACACAACTCTGCCTTGTCCTTGTCACCCTCCTCATTGTACAACTTAGCAAGGAAATCCAGCGCATGAGAGCTGCGCACATCTTCATCGTCCTCGCCCAACCCAGTGACGAAACCCTCGACAAACTCCTTGACTGACGACAGAGGGCGAGCACCCTTGGCCAGGACACCCGAGAGGTAGTTCCATGAGGATTGGTTTTGCGGTGCAAGACTGATCTTCTCCTTGGTGTAGTTGATTTCACGATCAAGGGTCTCCGCGGGGACACGGAGGTCCGCTTGCGTGGGGCCTGAGCCAGAAGTCGAGGCCGTTGGGTCTGAGAAGATGATGTAGAAGCGGTGCGACCAGGCCGAGTTGTTGCGAACGTCCTCTTCAATGTGGTTTTGTGTGGAGAGGAGCTCGCTCATAGTCCACATGGACAGCTTAGAGACAAGATACTGGCGGTATGACCAGACATGGTAATTCTTGGCATCCTCGTCTAGCATAGTTGTGATGAAGGCCGTCTCAGAACGGGCGAGTTTTCGAATAGTCGCATCATCTTCTTCAATGGTTGGGTAGTAGTAGTCCATGAGCAGCTGGCGGTGGTTCCAGATCTGGTAGTTCTTGAGGTTGGCGAGGGCGACCTGGTTCAACCAGGTGATCTCGTCTGGCACACTGAGCTTGAGAACCGAGATGATCTTGAAGCGGAAGAGCCAGACGGTGTAGTGCGCCGGGTTCATGGAGATGACGTGCTCGGTGAGGCGGAGGCTGCGAGGGGAGCACTCGTCTGCGGCCATGACGGCGCGGAGGTAGGAGACGGCTAAGAAGCTTCAACGTCAGCCGACTCGTTGCCCGAATCCCTTGTCCTCCTCCTCATGCATTGCGGGAGGGGAGCGTGGCAGACGTACCCTCTGCGTAGTCGTCCGGGTAGGCAATCTGGGCGAGGGCGTCCTCGGGTTCATCCTGGGGGATCGGGATGACATCGTCCCACTCTGGATCCTGGGCCAGCGTGCCCGTGATCTCGCCGTAGAGGTCCCTCTTGAGTGCAGCCATGGCTTTCCTCCTCTTCTTTTCGGCGTCTAATTCCTCAGCAGGTACAGGGTCTTGGTCACCCTTCTTAGCTGCAAGCTCTCGCTTCCTGAGGAACTGTCGGTGCTGGATCTGCAGCGCCGTGAGCTTGGCTTGCTTAAGGCTCCGCTGCTCGAGCTCGTCGGGCGAGTAGGTTCCGATGTCTCTACCGGAACGGTCTTTACCCCAGGCGTAGTCGCGGGGTAGACGGCGAATCGGCAGACCCTCCTTTGTGACAAACTTCCAGAACTCGCGCTCGGTCTTGTTGGAGAGCGGCACGCGGCGGTTGGCCACGGGGAGGATGAGATTTGCGTGGGCAAAGGTCTTTTTCTCGGCGGCGGAGAGGGACGGGAGGCCGACTTGCTCGCGGCGCTTCTCGATGGGGTTTGTCTGGAAGAAACGCTGCTTGGAGCGTTCCGAGATGGTGTTTGGAGGAGGTTCGGGGGCAGCTGTGGATGTCAGCGGTTGGATATATACGACGAGTTTGGGAGGTAGTGACGAACCTTTGGGCTCGGGGTTTGGGGCCTTGGAGCTGCCTTTTGTCTTGGGTGGCATGGTTGAGTTGGAGAGATGAGGTGGTGATGGTGGGGTTTGTGCTGGGTACTTTTTTTCCAGGCTGGAGATGCCTACAGGGGAGGATGTTACCCCGCCAGAGTGAAGCTATTGTTCTACGACGCCATGTTTGGGAACAATATCAAGAAGATGATTAAAGTTAGACACGGATATAGAAGTCACGGAGACAAAGACGTGTGAATGGGTGGTGTTATGTTGGTTGTTTGATTGCATCTATCATTGCTGGTCTGGGCTGTTTCCGCCGATAGCCGTCCTATTGTCATGATGCGCCACGCATCACCAACCGGCTTCCCTGTACATGACCATAGCCTATTTGAAGTTCCCTTGTATCCCTGTCCGAGCGGCTCATTCTGGGTATCTTATATGCCATTGCTGTCCCGATTGCTCGCTGAGCAACGCAGCTTCTCACACCCTTTTGCCTCTGGGCCTTCTCACCGAGTTGGCCTTAGTGTGGTCCTCGTTCAAAACACCCTTTGGCTTTGCAGGTTTGTTCCCGGCAAAAATCGTAGCAGCAAGCTTCTTCGTGTTCATCGTTGTCGATAGCTGTCCAACCTCCCCCGCCCAGCCCTACAGGGCGCGAAAGTTTTGCGACATGATCAACCACCGCTTGATGCCCCTCGGCGGGTTCTTAGTCATGGATTCCCAGTTGGGAACCAGGACGAACGTCTCGTTGAACATCTTTTCCGGGACGTCCTTGCCCTTGCCGAATCTAACTCTGCCCATGACGGTGACCGAAATGCTCATCTGGCCGCCGCTCTTCTGGACCTTTGCGCCGTCGTAGATGTTCTCGGGGGCACCGATGGCGAACGAAGGATTTACAACGTGCACGTCGAACGACTCGGTGTCATAGTAGACGTTAGCGCCCTGGTCCTTGAGGACCTTCAGGTAGTCGTCGGGTGTGGGGAGGACGGCGCCGTTGATGGAGATGTCGGCGGGGATGGGATACCGCGAGGACGAGTTGATGTAGAAGGGGAGAAGAGCGGATTGCTTGTTGATGGCCTGGTAGTAGTTGGAGACAAAGACGTCGGCCGCTGGTGTCCATTTGTTTAGCTTTGGCGGTGTTTGGGTTTGATGGTGGGAGGTCGGTTACCTTCGCTCGCGGTTCGCACCTGGGTGTCGTGGTCTGGGACAGACATGGTGGTAACGGCGTGTTTATGGGTGATGGTTGAAGATGTCTCGAGCTTGAACAGCGGAAATTTTGTGGTTTTGTTGGAGTTTGGGACGCTGGCGCAAAGGATTTGAAGTTGGCGAGCTCTAGAAAAGCTGCCTGCAGGCATATTCAGGCAGGTACAGTTATCGGTTAATTCAATTCGCACGGTGGATAGCACACCTTATCGGGTAATTTTGTGACGCGATATGCTTGAACTGCAGCATATTGATCGACAGCTCAAAGAGCTCGACAGTGCAATGAGGGCATTCAGACTCCAGTCATTGCGCGGCCTGCGCCAGGTCCAATCGAGATTGCCTCGTCAATCTAGCTGGTCTTGTCCGGGCTTCCGGGTCTACCAAGCTCAATCATGTCGCTGGAACAGCTCGGATAGCTCGTCGACGTTAGCAGACCAGGCAAAAGAGAAGCCATACTATGTTACGACACCTATTTTTTATGTCAATGCTGGTCAGTTTGATATTATAATGCTTTGGAACTCTGCTGATTGTTTCTTTAGCACCACACATTGGCCACCTCTACACCATGATCCTGGCTGATGTGCTGAAGCGATGGCAGCAGGTCAAGGGCAAGGAGGCATTCCTCTGCACGGGAACCGATGAGCACGGAATGAAGATTCAGCAGGCAGCCGCCAAGGAAGGTGTCCCACCCAAGGAGTTTTGTGACGAAAATGCCAGCAAGTTCAAGGACCTCGCCGGGCTCGCAAACATCTCCAACGACTTCTTTATTCGAACAACTGATGAGGAGCACAAGCGTGTAGTGGAGCAGTTCTGGCTTCTACTTAAGACCCGCGCCCCTGAGGGTCTGGGCTTGTACAAGGGAAAGCATGAGGGTTGGTACTGCGTCAGCGACGAGTGTTTCTACCCCGAGGATCTGGTTCAGCCCAGCGTGGTGCCGCAGACGGGGCGCAAGATGATGGCCAGCGTTGAGACGGGCAATGAGGTCGAGTGGGTTTCAGAAGATACGTGGTTCTTCCCCTTGTCCAAGTACAAGGAAAAGCTGCTCCGTTTCTACGATGAGAACCCTGACTGGATCCAGCCAGCTCATCGGATGAATGAGGTTAAGGACTGGGTCGAGAATCATCTCGAGGATCTCTCGATCACCCGGCCAGCATCAAGGCTGAGCTGGGGAATCAAAGACCCCGAGGACAGTTCCAACACCATCTACGTCTGGGTGGATGCCCTTATCAACTACGTGACTACAGCTGGCTTCGGCACCAAGTGGCATCCGGAAAGTGCCGACAAGGGCATCTGGCCAGCAGACGTTCATATTGTGGGCAAGGACATTATTCGGTTCCACGCCATCTACTGGCCCGCCCTGCTCATGGCTGTAGGCCTTCCCCTGCCCAAGAAGATCGTGTGCCACAACCACTGGACCATGTCGAACCGCAAGATGTCCAAGTCGCTCGGAAACGTCGTCAATCCATTCTTTGCGGCGCAGCGATGGGACATTGACCCGCTGCGATACTTTCTCATGCGGAACGGCAGCTTCAAGGGGGATATGAGCTATTCCAACGATGTCATCATTGTCACGTACGAGAAGGAGCTGCAGGCCAACATGGGCAATCTGTTCAACCGCATCTCGCTCAACAAGAGGGGTACATGGTCGACTCTGGAGGCTGTCGAGTCTGCTCAAAAGGGCGAGCTTGATAACCTGTCTGAGATTGTGTCCCAGGAGCACATGGAAGCCTTTCTGATCCATGAGAAAACCCTTGAGGAAGCCCCCGGGTTGATTCAAAACAATATGGATGATATCAACATAAGTGGTGCGCTGCGGGAGGTGTTCGAGCTTCTTCGACAGGTACAACGCTCCCTTTTCACTCTATTCCGAAATTTTCTAGTCGACTGACGCCTTTTTAGACCAACCGTCTCATCAGTGATACCGCCCCTTGGAGGCTAGCCAAGGAGACAAGCCCCGAGGCTCGGCTCCGCCTCAACTGGGTCATCTACCGAAGCGCCGAAGCTCTACGCATCGCAGGCATCCTGCTCCAGCCCATCATGCCCAACAAGGCGGCCGCTCTGCTGAACGGCCTCGGCGTGAAGCCAGAGAGGCGCACCGCCGAATTTGCCGTCAGGGGCGCTGATCTCGAGTATGGTATGCCGCCGCCACCCAAGCCGGCTGGCCAGGCGAAGCCCACTGCGTGGGACAGCCTCTTCCCGCCCGTGGCTGGCATCGAGCTGGAGGATTTTGACGTTGTTTCTGGTGGCCTTGTTCCGGAGACCAAGGGAAATAGGCGAGTGAGTCGTCTGGCCTATGTTCTGGCCAAGGAAGCTCGTCAGGCGACGACAGATAAGTAGGATGTTTTGAGAGGTGATGAAGTGCTTGTAAGCATGGTGTACAATATGAAACCAGATATGTCAAAACATGTACGATATTGTGAACGATACCAAGTTTAACCTGTTGTTGTGCTTAAATACGAGCAGTAGATAAGCATGCCTCAGACTCATGTGCTTTTCTTTACTCAGTCAGGCATGGGCTGATATTGTGTTCCTTGGAGGGGGATCAGGGTATATTGACCAGCTGTGATATCATGATTGTCTTGAATCACAACCCTATAATTGCTATTAGGAGGTCTTCCAGACCAAATCCACTTCATAACCATACCCCCGAATGTCTTCCAACAGCCACTCAACTGGTGTCGCATAGGTTGGTAGACAAAAGAAACCAACGCTCGCTTCTAGTACTTGACGGTCGCGCGTCCCAACGACTATGGTCCGACGCCAGCGCTTCTCAAAGGAACATCCAAGGACGCAATCAACAAGACCGGGGAGCCTGTGTAACACACGGGTATATACAGAGCCAGAATGGCAGCTTCGTGATATCCTCGAATTCTCAAGCATTGCCGAACTCTAATCGCTCTCTACCTAGAACCACGCAGCATCACATATCGCTACGAGCAAGAAGACGTACGACGCCGGCACCACCGAGGAGGACAACGCGCGGGAACGCAAGCAGCAGAAGAAGGCACGCGACCCAGCAATTGCCGCAATCGCTACGCACCTTACCGAGATGGACAAGAAATTCGACGCGAAGTTCGATGAGCATGGCAAGAAACTGGACGACGCATATACAAAACCCGCGGAGAGCACACAAAACCAATTGAACATGATCCACCGAGCCATGGAGGTCGTTCTGATACTAGGTATACGATTGAAGTTGTCCGATTTGAGCCTTTGGCATTGCAGCAGGCACCAAAACTCAATGTGTGACGAGAGTATAGAAAATGGCTCAGAGTCTCTGAAGAATATGGCAAAGGGTACCGGAGTTTGGAAGTTTGGCTCAAGCACCGGACCAACTTATGGGACTGTCGACGACATCCGAACAAAGATCCACATGAAAGATGATGAGTATCTCGACGACAAAAAGTCGAGGTACTCGACAGAGTACACTGTTATCGGGAGAAGTTCAGGAGTGGGGGGGAAGTTCAGTGGGTTTGGTGACTCTGGATCTGTGGTGTTTAACTCTCTTGGGGAGGCGGTTGGACTTCTGTTTAGTGGATAGAAGCCAGATGCAGCTAAGAACGGTTATTCGTTGGTTACGCCGATTGAGGATGTTTTGGAGGACATCAAGGCTTCTTCGGGAGGAGTGATTGAGGATATTCGTATTGCTACACTCTAAGGCTTTGAGAGACTAACTCTCATCATAAACCTGCCTCTTTTATTAGGTAATTTTCTTTGTGAGAAGATACCATAGAATTAATGGTATCATATTATTATGATTGTTTTCCTTAGATTATATTCTTATTGCCCTTAGCAACAAGCTTAGGTTTAATGATGATGATGATGATTTTCGTATGCCGTGTCGCCCCATTTCGACTTTGAATTTTTCTCCAATGAGGTTTTTAACAGGTCACACTTAACCTTGAACTCACAACTCACCAACCGGCAAACACAATGATAATAAACCAGCACACAGGTCATTGCAATTCTCTTAATGGAGATTCGTAGACCTTTTGCTAATTTGCCATAGCCATCTCGACTCGTGGGGTGCTCCTGGTCCCTTACGAGGCACACCATGTGAGGCAATACCACGCATGGATGCAGGACCCTGTGAGTTCTCAAGGCGAACAGAAGTACGGAGAGGCTGACAGGCACCGATTCTTGGGTAGCATATTCAAGAAGCTACGGCGTCGGAGCCCATGACGCTGGAAGAAGAGTACGAGAACCAGCAGTCCTGGCGCACATCTTCCGATAAGCTCACCTTTATCGTCTGCGCCCCTCTACAACAACAACAAGTGTCGATCGTCAAGGCCGGCACTGCAGATTCGGATCCTCTCATGAGAGGCGACATCAACTTCTTTCTGTATCCATATGAAGGCGACGACGACGAAGCCGACAAAGGCTGGCTCACGGGCGAGGTGGACGTCATGATCGCCTCGCCGTCTCAACGTGGACAAGGCTTGGGTCGGGCAGCTGTGTGCGCTCTGCTAGTATATCTACGGAAGCATGTGGACGGCGTTGTGGGAGAGTATGGAGGTGGCGAGCTGAAGGGCTTGATGGTCAAGATCAAGGAAGGGAACAAGGGGAGCAGAGCCCTGTTTGAGAAGCTTGGGTTCGTGCAGAAGGGAGAAGTTAATTACTTTGGAGAGGTGGTCATGACGATGCAGTGGGAAGATGTTGTAAAGAGAGACTGGTGGGAGGGAGCAGAAGGTGACTATGAAGAGGTCAGGTATGAGGGCTTAGATGGATGAGCTGAGGGCATCATGGCATGATTAGACATATACAAGGATATATGTATAGACTCTGGGTCCAAGAAGAGACATTTCCGAGGCGAGCTCTCGCCCACTTTGTTTATCAATCCACAATCTTGATGGCTTCTCCCACTCCTTGTCTGTGGATCATGAAGCCAGGTCCCCCCACTTACGAAACCATGATCCATCGTCCCCGGTCAAAGTGGTCGATGGAGTTGCCTAAAGTGACCAAATGCCAGTGCACTTTGAGGCTTCTTCTGCGAGCGGGGTTCACACCCTCGATGTGGAAGATACTGCTGCATCTGAGCCAAACGGAACGAGATGCACGCCCATAAGGCCTTCAACTGGCAAGCTTCGCTGGGTGCGCCCTATTCGACAAGACCTCCACTCTCGCAGCCATTCTCCGCGGATCCCACGTCTTGGCATCCGTGCTTATCAGCATCTCCATTCGCTCGACGAGCCTCCTCGGAGGTAACACGGCGGGGGGGGTAGATGCAAAAGGTTCGACGGATGGGCGAAACATGCGATATCACGCCGACCGGTCAATCAAGCTTGTCACATTTTTCTCCGCTTGAGGAGGAGGAGGGGGACGCTCATCTAGGTTGGGACTAGTATATAAGCTTGTGTTAAGCATAAATACAAGCTCTTCCTTCTCTTCTCGTGTGGTTTCGGGTCGTCGGCTTTTTGGTGTTTTGCCCGCATCTCGCTAATTGTGCTCGCATACTGTCTCGATACCTATTGTATACTCTAACCTGAGTTGAGTCAATCAAGAATGTATTCCAAGGCCCTCTCTAGCATCCCTCTGGGATTGCTATTCAGCACCGCTGCGGCAGAGACCATCCACGGCGTCGTCGTCTTTAGCCGTCATGGAGACCGTATGTCAACTCACAACCTATTCCATGACACAAGACTGATATAAGCAGGCTCTACCAAGTGGTACGGCGCCCAATCCCTCACCAGCCTCGGTGCAGAGCAAAACTTCCAGGTCGGCAGCGACTACCGCAGCCGCTACCTCTCGTCCGACTCTGACCACCAGATCCTCGGCATCTCCGAGGACGAGTACAAGCCCTCGCAGATCTTTGCCAGCGCCCCCGACCAGGGCATCCTCATGAACACGGCCACGGCTTTCCTCCAGGGCCTGTATCCTCCTCTGGCAGATCTAGACCCCGAGATTGCCTCGCAGACTCTCAATAATGGCTCTCAGAGCCAGGCTCCTCTTGATGGCTACCAGTATGTGCGTCTTCACACCATCAATGATAACTCGCCCGACACCATCTGGATCAAGGGCGATGATGCTTGTCCCAAGTATGTGAAGGCCTCAAAGGCGTTCAAGGATAGCGCTGTCTTTGCCGAGCGCGAAGAGGAAACCATGGACTTTTACGCTGGCTTCTATGATGTCTTGTCCGACGGCGTCTACAACCTCAAGCCCGAGAACATGACCTACGCCAACGCCTACAACATCTTTGACCTGGTCAACGTCGCCCGCATCCACAACTCGTCCTCTCCCGCCCGCAACGTCTCCGACGATGACCTCTTCCAGCTCCGCACCCTCGCCGACTCGGCCGAGCTGGGCCAGAACTGGAACAAGTCCGATCCCGCCCGGGCCATCGGCGCCGAGACGCTCTCGGGCGCCGTCCTCGCCCAGCTCAACGAGACCGTCTCGTCGGCCGGCAAGCTCAAGTTCTCCCTCTTTGCCGGCAGCTACGACACTTTCCTCGCCTTCTTTGGCCTCGCTGGTCTCCTTGATGAGTCGCCCGACTTTTATGGTCTTCCCGACTACGCCTCTACCATGGCCTTTGAGCTCTTCACCGACGACGACGCAGACGAGTTCCCCGAGGATCCCGAAAACGACATGCGAGTGCGCTGGCTCTTCCGCAACAGCACCTTTGGCGACCTCGAGACGTATCCCCTCTTTGGATCTGACGAGGACTCCCTCCCCTGGTCGCGCTTCGTGACCGAGATGGAGGAGCGCGCCATCACAGACGTCGGCGACTGGTGCTCCAAGTGCGGTGCCGAGGAGGACTTCTGCGCTGCGTACGAGACTGACGACGATGACAACGTAGAGAGCGAGAGCAAGAATGGTGGCAGCAAGGGCGGCATGTCGAATGCTGTTGCCGGCGTCATTGGCGCCATGGTGACTCTTGGTGTTGTAGCCATCGTGGGAGCTGCTGCCTTTGTCCTCATGAGGAAGAAGAAGACTGCCGCTGCTGCTACTAACGAGAAGGGCAGTGTTCGAAGTGGTAGCACTGGTGAGAACGGTGCCAAGGTCTGAAAATGCCGAGTGTATATAATGAGTCATGATTTCCATCTTGTCTGTAGATTTATTCCAGAATGGTTGAGCTGCAACTTGACTCGCCTTAAAAGTCGTAAAACTGATGCTCTTAATTTTCACCCATACCTTGCTAAACCCATTTCCGTGTACGTTAACAGCTCAATCCAAAGGCGCACAAGGGTTGAGAAAATGCAGATACTCCAATCAAAGCCGACGCCTCCCTACAATCCCAGTATTCCTGAGTGAAAACCTACTTCAATATATCTCCAGTTCCGTCGTCTGCCACCTCGCTCTGTCGACGATAGCCAGAGTCCCTTGCAGATTCTCAATCTCCCTCTTGAGATCTACTCTTCTCTTGATTGTGCCCTCGTTCTCCCGGCAAAGGGCATCCAGTCGTTCTTCGCTCAGCCCAAGAACCCACTTGGTGTTGAGACCCTTTATAGGGCCCTGCTCGTTTTTCAGGAATTCCTCCGTGACGTAATGAGTGATCTTTCGTATAAAAGCACTTAGAGCGATCTGCCGCGCGTGAGGTTAGCAACCTGGTTAACGAAATGCTGTCCTGTCTTGCAATTCGTACCTCATAGTAAACCTTGAGCATATCGTGGACGTCATACACCATGTTTTCCTTAAGGGTAGGATGCACAAGGTCATAGTACTCCAAAAACATGGACATTCTTGTACCTTCACGACTCCGGATCTCCTGAGCATCGATGGTAGCTTTCAGGAATCTCAACTGGCGCCAGCCTAGAACCTTCTTCCCAAATTCGGGCGCAGTCGTCTGCAGCACTGTGCACTTCGTCTCCTTATCGCATGCCTTCTGGCAATGCTCCTCTGCTATTCTGGAAATGTTGGTGGAAAATGTATGTAGAATATCCTCCAGCCCTTGTCGTAGCTTGTTATCATCGTCCGAGGGGCAAATCAATTTCAGGATGGACAAGTAGCACTGTTGAATGTTCTCAGAGACACGGCTCATGTGTCTTTGAGTGATTCCATGCCACTTTTCAACCTGCTTGTGATAGATCTCGGCGTACACAATCGGATGGAGAATTCCGGGTAGCTGGGCAGCCTGATAGGTAGCTAACTCCTCTTCGATGGCTTTGATCAAGTCCCCCGAATCACGGACTTCTGAGCAGTTTGGGAACTGCTTATCGAAGCCAGCCATTCCATTTTGCGAAGACGTTAGCCGGGCCAGCGGAGGCTTGGATTCGGGATGCGTGAGCTCTATCATCTTGGTATAAGGGTCGACGTCCGCATCCTCAAAGTCCCAAGTGGCTCCCTTCATCCGAATGAACTTGTCAAACTCATCATTCAGTTTGTTCACTTCCCTGCGAAGCGGTACCACTCCTTCCGGAAGCTCCCCAGAGGAAGCCAGAGCCATGGTAGCCAACTCCTGAAATTTATGAGCCGTATTAATGGCGTACTGCTGTTTCGCTGCATAACTGTCGCGAGGGTCTCCTAGGCTTTTCTGTTCCGCAAGCTTCTGATTCAGCTTTGACTCGATCTCCTCACATAGATGAGGCAAACAGTCGCGTATTCTAGAACTCAAGACTTCTCCGAGGTGAGTCTTCAGAGCTGTAGATCCAAGACGAGCCGAAGGTACCAGGTTCCATGGAGCCGTATCAAAAAGGCTCTGCTCAGCATTTCTTAAGTCAAACGATTCGCCGTCCTTATCGGCTCGATTTCGGACTAGAAACCATCTTTTATGCAAAGAGCCAGCGATAGAAACGACCTAGTCACTATGTTAGGCAGGTATTTGAACTAGTTAGAGACAGTTTATACTTACCCTCCTGGCCGCTTCAGGTTCATTCTGGACCATGTCACACTTAGTGAATACACCCACGAGGCGATGTGGGTCAACAAAATCACAAGCCAGAGAATAGACTTCCTGGCGGTGAAAGTCTGTAGGGGCATCCAGGACGCAACTATTCCCATTAGGTGAGGTTGACATAAGTGCTTGGATTGACTTACATAACAATGTTATCAGGCATCTTCATGTATTCCACAATCATGGTCTCAACCTGGGATTGGTCTTGCTTGTTCATGTTGGAAGAATTCTGAAAGGTTCCAGGGAGATCAAGAATGTTAAAGTAGGAGCGGTTTGGTCCAGACAGCTCGATCTTGAGGACTTCTGACGCAAAGTTTCTGCCGCGTTTTCCTGCTCCCGTCCAGATACCCATCCAGTCAGAACTGACCTTTTTGTCTTGATTAACTACACTTCATCCATTTTGGGCTAGGGGCGTTGACTTACTATATCAACAACTTCAACGAGCTTGTCCTCTGTCAAAACATCGCCTTCGACCAGATACTCTTCAATTGGTTTATGGCTCGGTTCCATCCCTGGCACGTCGACATCCGGCTTTTCTATAGTAATGCGAAATGCATCTTTGCTTCCCGGCTTTGCACGCCTGGACAAAATGCGGGTTGGCCAGCGAGTGCAGGAACCGCTGTTGACGGGGAATGGGATGCCGGTCAAGCTTCGCAGGAGCGATGACTTTCCCGACGACTGGCCACCAACTATAACGACCTGCAGGTTGTCAGAAACGTTGGTTGTGTATTTTGAGTCTAATTGGCTTACCTGAGGGATGTTTATCAAGCCCTGAGACCCAGCTAAGCGTAGCTTATCAATAGCATTGAACAAGATCCTATTGTGCTGACTATCGAATGGGTCTTCTGGCATGGCCTCAATGTCAGCGGCATTTTGATCCAGAGTTGCCTGGATCCGAGTCTTGCGGGCCAAGGCTTCCCGCACAGACAAGTACTGGAAGCTTTCCCAGAGACGGCCTTCTTCATCCGTATCGTCTTGCGCCTCATTAGCTTTTCCACGAGGAGACCGACTCGGGGTCTTGATTGGATCGTCAAACAAATCCCATACGCCAGAGTCGGCGGGGGACCTGCCTGGAGAAATCCCATGGCCCTCTGGGACAAGCTTATCTGAAGACTTGACTGCCGATTGAGGAGGAGTTTGTGGGCATTGAGCAGGAATATCAACTGGGCCAGCCATGACTACAAATAGGAAGAAAATAGAAGAAAAAGAAACAAATGAAACTTGAGAAACAAGAAAAGGAAAAAGAGGGAATTGTTTACTGGAACGATAAACAAAGAAGAGTTGATTGTACAGCTTTGAATGGGAGAAATAAGCTGGATTGACTCTGTCTTTTATCCCTCTGCCGTCAATTGTCGCACTTGCGACAATAGCTGAAGCCAAGACTGCTTCTTTCCGGACTTAACACTGCTAAACCCAGATGGCTGGCTCAAGGCCGCCGGATACATGTCATCTTCACCTTGTTCTGCAGATAGGCGCCGGTTTTTGGTTCTCGTCGAGGGACCTGAAACAGAGTGATTGCGGAGATGAAACATCAGCTCGGCCCAGCTGAACGTTTCCGCAGTATCTGCTGAAACATGATGGGTTCAATTGCTATCAAAATCGTAGGAATAGCTTCCTGAGGGGGACACTGCAACCTTGTGTTGGTAGCAAACGGCCGTGATGATGCGGCCTTCATCCCGGCCCGCGTGGGGGACTTGCAACTCGAAACAAAAATAGGGTCAGCCGTAAAACTGGGGTTTAAATCCATGGGTTGCATAGGCGAGGCCAGCATTAATTGAAACTCGGGAAGTTGAAGTCATTGGGCGCTGAAACAGGTGTTGCCCATGGTTTCTTGGCTGGGTCGCAGAATGTGGATATACACCGATTGATAACTGATGACGGTGATTGATTGGCTATGAGGAAGATCGGGGATTCCTTCATCCCCCCCCTGGTGGTAGCTGAAGAGGTTGCTCTCAGTTGCTTCAGGCACTGCAGATCTCTCAAATCTGGTCATGGATCAAAGTTGGACCGATCTGACAAGTTACGTTGCTCTTGGAGGTTCCTGCCTTTTTTGTATAGGTATTGCATCGGCAAGTGAGTCACTGCCGAAATGAGACAAGGAAGGCACAAAGAAGTGAGATCTCCTCCAGCTGTCAATCACCAAAGCCATGGCGCAATCCTCAAGAAACGCATATAATGCCTCTGTAAGCGCCCTGAAAGTCGCAGTGGCCTGTTTCCAAAAGAATTGAACCAACATACGTTGAACTAGGGCCGCTGTCTCGGTCTCCAATTCCTATATCTCAACCAACAACCAACACCCGGCGGCTAACTCGCACTCTGTGACCAATCGGATCATGGCGCCGTCGATCGAAGAACTGCTCAAGGACTACGTATTTGACATTTCGCTCATCGATCGAGTCGCCTTTCGCAAGTCCAAGCCTCCGCTGGCCATCGTCGAGCCTGATCCCTCGTGGCCCGCGACCTTTGACCTTCTCAAGGCCCGCATCGAGTCAGCCCTTGGCAGTACAGCCGTCTCTGTCAACCATGTCGGGTCGACGAGCATTCCGGGCCTCCCGGCAAAGGCAGTCATCGACATCGACCTGGTCGTCAGGGATAACAAGGATGAGGCGTCTTATGTGCCCGCTCTCGAGAAGGCTGGCTTTCAGTTCCTTGCGCGGGAGCCGGTCTGGCACGAGCACCGCTTCTTCGTTGGGTACGAGCCCATCTCGACGAACCTGCACGTCTGGGGGCCCGACTGCCCTGAGACGGAGAGACACAAGATCTTTAAAGATTGGCTGATGCGCAACGAAGCTGACCGGGAGTTGTATGCAAAGACCAAAAGAGAGGCGGCTGAGGTGAGCAACAAGAATAATGAAGACGTGATGCAATACAATGCGCGCAAGGAAAACGTGATCCGTGAGATTTTGCGACGAGCATTCAAAGAACTGGGATACATACAGTGATGATAGATGATAGACAACAGACTGGGAACTAGTGACAGAGAAACAAAATTATACAACTATAGTTTGATAAGTTACAGATTGATTAACTCGAGTAAAACCCCAAGGTTTGGCAGGTGGTACTCTAGGGTAGGCAAGATGCCACGGCCCCACTACGGCAGCGGCGTCAATTCCGAGTTTAGCCCAAAATTTCATCAAGCACCTCCGACTTCAACATCACCAACTCCCACCGTCCATTGCATCAGCCCATCGCCATCCGCAGACGCTTCCTCGGCTCTGCAAGAGTGCAATTGCAATGAACACCATGTTCAGCTCCATCACGCGCCTCGCGCGCCCCGTCCTGGCCAAGCCGCTGGCCCAGTCGCCCAGGTAAGTCACCCCTCTTCACCAGAACCCGCCCTCTCTGACATTCCTGCTCAGGACTTTCACGACCCTCGTCCCCCTCCGACCCTCACTAACTCCCTCCACCGGTGCTATTCGCCGAACCGTACTTCCCTCGAGCTTCACCCCGTCCACCGCTGCCTCGGCCGACCTGGTGCCTGCTAGCGCCATCTCGGCGCACCCGGCGCTGGGAGACATGCAGATTCGCTGCGGTCCTCGAAACACCATGAACGGACACACCCGGTTGATTCAGAAGCGCAGACATGGGTTCCTCTACCGCACGCGGAGCAGGACCGGGAGGAAGATCCTCTGGCGGAGGAAGGTCAAGGGCCGCAAGAACATTGCTCAATGAGCTGAGCTCGGCGGTATTGAGGACACGACCGAGGGCTGAAGTAAGCGGGGCTGGCTATTTTGGAAGGAGCAACATGTCGGGCAACGATTGATTCATGACAGTTTCGTGTACGATACCGAGATGGATAGAGAGGCGAGGGAGGCTTACGACATGTGCTTCTCGTCAGGCCTCCCTCATACGATACAAAACCTGTACAATCACGATAAACAAAAAGACTTCAAAATCTCTCATCAGCCAGCCGCTTTTCTCGGTGTTCGGCCGAGCTGCATCAGCTCAAAAGCAAGGGACGAGGTGCTCAGTGTCAGCAACAGTTATCAGGACGGAATGACTGATTCCGCCTTTTCACGAGAGAGCTGACGGCAGGAGGCTTGCCAAGGGTATGACGATGTCGGAGCATACAAGACACATGCAATATTGACAAGATTCCCCGCCGTGCCGGCAACCGAAAGTTTCTGGATAGGCAAGTCGAACTCAATAGAGTGGGATGCAGTTCCAAAGCCGGAGTATAGTCTCGATTCAGCAAGGAGGGCTTCGGAGTGAAGTCGAGAGAAACATCCAGTCTGGGAAGTTCTAGTAGCTAAGCCGGAACCACCGGCCACGCTCAACACCATCCTAATGCACGAAATGGCTACTACCCCTCTTCACGGAAGGATAGTTTGACAATCACAGGCTTCAGAATACTAAGAAACGTCGACATAAGCTCTCTTGTTCCTCGGCTTGCCGTGGTGTGGCGCCTGCAGGTCCTCACAACGCTGATCTCAGTCAGGCACACACGCCGTAAGCACACACGCTACAAACTGGAAGAAGGCATCCAAGAGGCTAAAGAGGCTAGCTACGACGGGCTGAACGGCTGTCTGCACCTCATGCCGGCCCGTCGTGCATAAAAGGATGGTGGAAAGTGACAGATGGTACGATTGATGACAGATCAGCAGCTCGGAGTGTTTTTGAGCGCTGATCAGCATCAGCTCGGAGGCAGCGAGACCTGTGATGTGATATTGTCTCAAGCCAGCCGCAATGGATCTCGTAATGCTGCAATCAGTGAGATTAGATCCAGCTTTAATTGATTCAGCGGGACACACAGCCTCGTCTCCAGCCATGTGCAGCTCATCCTTGTTGCTTCTCCATCTTGATCACGAAGAAGATGCGGCCAGCCGCCCGAGCTAGGCGACGGGAAAACAAACAAAAAACAGGGCACTACAAAGATTCCCAAGACAAAAACCAAGAAACTTGACCAATCTTCCCCGCAAAATACAAGCTCTAGCTCTGCCCTTCTCCGCACTTGGGTGGTAGTTCTGCCGACAGACGCTCCGCGTATCGCATCGGAGGTATGGTCGGAAGGGCTGCTGCACGTCGGCCTTTGTTTCCGTGATCTGACTAGGCTCAAGCACCATTTCTGTGATCGGCAGAGGAAAAGGCATGCTGCTGTGAAAGATGGTTGGCTGGAGTTGAGAGACAGTGGGTGGCAGAGCTTGGGCGGCTAGCTGAGCTAAACTCATCGGCAACTGGGCGGGTGACGTGAAGAGGCCAGCCAATTTACCACTGCAACCGATCAATCAGGACTCGATGTTACTCTCTCAACTCGTCACTTCTTTTTTTAACCAGCTCTCTTTTTTGCTTTTGGAAGGGATACCACAGTACAACTCCACCGTGACAGGAGACGTGCAATTCCCGGCTCCTCATTCATCCCAAGCCCTTATTCCCAACAAATAGCATCCTTCTAGGCAAACCCTTGTCACCCACCATCCCCAACTCATACACTCCCCCCCCATCTCGGCCCAGAGATTCCCAATATCTCGCAAGGCTGGCCCACAACCCTGGTGAAGCCTCACGTGGGCAGACGATCGCTACCCATCCCACGATGCCATTCTGGGAAGCTCACCCCGTTGCAGCTGGAGAATAATCTCTCCGCCCCAGACCGCCCGTCTACCGGCGGGAGAGAGACACTCACATTGTCTTGGTTGGGAAAAACCGCTCAGGGTTTTGCAAGGATCATGGGGGGCCAAGAGTGCGGGGGGGTGGGTGTTGTGAAAGTGAGAGAGAGAGCCGTCTTCGTGATGGATGCCCTTGGCGGTTAGGCTGAGCGAGGCCAAGCTCCCCCATTACGATGGTGTTTGGGTGACTGGGCTGTTGCTATGTGACGATGTAGCTGAAAAAGATATATAAACTGTCTTGTCTTCCCAGTTTACGGAAAGATCATCGTGAGTCGAGAAGCATCCCAATCTCAACTACCTGCTCTTGTCTCTCGACAGACCTCGTTGCTCTCTGAAGATATAGCTTCAAGAGTATTGGTCTCATAGTCCACCCACGACCCTCATACCGGCCGGTTCACTCAAGATGCTCTTCTTGTCACTCCTCTCGGCTGCTACCCTCGTCGTAGCAAGCCCTCTAGCAGACTATGTCCGCGCCCTAGATGATAGAGGTAAACACTCACAACACCTCAAAACAAAAGAGATCATGTCCTAAACATAAAACTCTAGCCGTGTCCGTGTCAAGCCAGGACTACAACAACTTCAAGTTCTACATCCAGCACGGCGCCGCGGCGTACTGCAACTCCGAGACTGCCGCTGGACAGAAAATCACCTGCGGAGAAAACTCGTGTCCGACCGTTCAGAGTAACGGTGCCACCGTCGTAGCGTCATTCGTGTAAGTCAATTTCTCTCGGCTGTACCGGAACACCTTCACTGACGGAATATATCAAAAGTGGCTCCAAGACGGGCATTGGTGGTTATGTCGCGACGGACTCGACACGCAAGGAGATCGTCCTCTCTTTTCGTGGAAGCAGCAACATCCGCAACTGGCTCGCCAACCTCGACTTTGGCCAATCCGATTGCACCCTGACTTCAAACTGTGGCGTCCACACGGGCTTCCAGAATGCCTGGAACGAGGTCGCCTCCAAGGCAAAGGCCGCCATCACCTCTGCTCTCAAGTCCAACCCAACCTACAAAGTCATTGCTACGGGCCACTCCCTCGGCGGTGCCGTTGCAACTATTGGCGCCGCCAACCTGAGAGCCGGCGGAACCCCCGTGGATATCTACACCTATGGCTCCCCCAGAGTCGGCAATTCTGAGCTCGCAGCCTTCATCTCGAACCAGGCTGGTGGTGAGTACCGTGTTACACACGGCCGAGACCCCGTGCCTCGTCTGCCTCCGCTGGTCTTTGGATACCGACACACATCCCCCGAGTATTGGCTCTCCGGCGGCGCATCTGACCAGAACGACTATGCTATCACTTCTATCAAGACCTGTGAGGGAGGTGCCAACCTCGCCTGCAACGGTGGCACGCTCGGCTTGGACATTGTTGCTCATCTGCACTACTTCCAGGGTACCTCTGATTGCAACCCAGGCGGCATCGAGTGGAAGCGTGACACCCCTGCCAAGCGCAACAGGCTCGTCAAGCGTGCTGAGATGACGGATGCGGAGCTTGAGAAGAAGCTCAACAACTACGTCCAGATGGATAAGGAGTATGTTGCGAACCACAAGGACCGGTCGTGATAGACGAATGCACATACCAAAAAGTATCTACCAAAATAATACCAATAATTTATATTATTTACAAATCACCTTACGCCTTTAATGAGCATCAAGATAGCCCATGAGATGGACGATAAGAATAATGGTCTCGCTGCCTAAGCCCAATCACCCATAGCAAGTAGATAATAAAAGTAACACCTTTGACGATTCTGGCATCCTTTAGGCCTTAGGTTTCGCCATACTCGTTGCTGGGTTGGGAAGTTGGAAAGATCCTTTCTGTGCAAGGCGCCCAAGCCTTCATTGCCGCCCTGGGCCTATGTCGACGATGGATCAAGAACTGCGGCGAGGCTCACAGGCGATGTGGACTGGAGATGGGGCCCCTCTCAAGCTCTATTCGCCTCTCTGCTGAGAGATCGCGCAGCTGAGGGCGTTGAGACCACGGATGCTCTTACAATTTGCCCTCCTAGATGTACTCTGATGCCAGTGGGTATGGTGCTTATGTACTTAGGCATATTACCTTACTCTCCTATATAAAAAAGGCTAGTTGGGTCTAAGAAGATGATAATATAGCCCTAAAAGAGATCAAATATTCCTATGTTTATAGTATCTTCTTATGAAGAAATTTCGTCAAGATTATGATGATACTATCGTGGTAATAGTAATCCACGAGGAACCGTCTGATCGTCGAAGCCACATGCATCCCAAATCAATATGTTCAGCAGGAATTTGACTAGCTGAAAAGGGCCAGTTATTTATGAACAAGTTCCGGGTTAATTATGAGGTCTATGGGCACGATAGTCAACATCTGTGACTATATGTCTGGTATCGAGATAATACACAGCAGACCTCTCGAGACCAATCTATCATTGTAAAATTACATGCATAATGCCATACGCCGAGCAAAAATCCCTGTAACCACCGATACGAATGCGCTGAAATTGACATTCGTTCCTTTTGGGACGCCAAAACACCAGATCTCCATGGTTCTTGGTACAGAGCGAAATCAATCCGCGGAACCCTCAACAATCATACCCTGCGCATTGGGCACACCGACGAGAATGACTCCACGAGGGACTCGCACTTCCTTCACCTTCATACATCCAAACACATTGACCTCTCGGATGTTGGGGCAAGCGCGGAAGATGGATCCCAGAATAAAGTCCGTTACCTCCTCACAGAAACTAATCTCCAGCTCCTTGAGCTCCGGATAGTGGGCGTCTTTGTGGAACACCTCCTCGAAGGCCTCGCGGGAGATGTGACGACAGGCGTGCACGTTGAGATACCGCAGCTTCTGCCCAGAGTGAGCCATCAGAGCCTTGAAACCCTCGCTGCAGAGCCCGACATTGTTTGGGTTCTCGCGTGGTTTGGCCGCGTCCAGCTGGCGACATTTCTGGAAGTCGACATGGTGCAAGGGTGGGTTAGGCCACTCGGTAAACAAAGTCACGAAGCCATTGTCCGTTATGAACTCGCTGTCCGTGATTCGAAGCTTGGTGAGGGAGCGACAGTGCTGGCCAATGGCCCGCAACAATTCGTCGTTGACTTCAGGCACCACTTTGAGGGAAAGGGTCTGAAGTTCCTTCCCAATCTTCGAGATGAAGTGAGTGTAAGAACCTGTGGGGACAATCTTTTGCAACTGAAGCCCAATGTGCTCGAGAGCAGCCAGGTCTCCAATCTTCTTGACGCCGTCCTCGCCGAGCTTCTGGTTGTTCTCGATCTTGAGTCGCTTCAGGTTTGGGCAGTGCTTTTCAAGCATAGTTATGCTGTCGTCTCCAAAGTGATTGTCAGTATAGTACACTTGCAGGCCCTTTAGTCCTTCGCCCTTGGCTTCAAAATACTGGTGCCACTTTTCCTCGCTCAAGAGGTTTGCTCCGTGGAGGTAGAATGATTCGAGAGACGTGTCGCGAGATAGAAGATAGTCCATGACTTCGTCCTTGAACTGGATTCCACATCGGATCTTGAGGTGTCGCAGCTGTTGTGCGACCTGGAAGATGCCGATGAAATCTTGCTCGCCAAGTTTCGCACCATCGTAGATGTGGACCATTTCGGTGCTAGGCTGGACAAAGAGAGGAAGGGTCTCTGGCTTGAGCAGGCGTCGCTTGGAAAACATGCGCGCAATCTTGTCGATCAAATGATCGGGTAGGTCACCGAGACTGTCAGCGAGGTCGACATTCTTGGCCAAGGTCTGGACACAGAGAGTAGCCAAGCTCTTGGTGCCGACATCACCATCGAGGATGCGGCTTTGGATGGCACGGCGTCTTCCTACGCCACCAACTCCTGTCTGCTTCTTTGGTTTCTTCTTGGGCTGACCTTGACGCTCCTTGGCTATCTCCCTGCCGCAGGGAGGGCACAAAAGGCCACCATTGGGACCGGCAACTGAATAGGGAGTGACAGTGAAGCGCTTGTCGCAAATCTCGCAATTTTCCATCTGGCCGGGGAGTGGGCCTGCTCTCTCTTCAAAGATAGCCCGGGCGATCTCGTCATCGTCGGAGTTGTCGACACGTCTCTTGCGTTTCTTGAATGCTTTGCTCTCCTTGATCTTTTCGATTTGCTTTTGCACCTCTTTCTTACGTCTTGCGCCTTCCCCGGGATCGACGTTTTCACGTCCGCGTCCGCGTCTCTGGGTGGTGGTAGACCGCACAGGAGCTGTGGAGGACTCTCCGTTTTGATTCTCGTTGTCATCGCCATCGCCATCACCATCTTGATCATCCGCCGCGGCTTGTCTTCGACGAGCATCGGCGTCAGAACGAATCTGAGCGGCAGAGATGTTGTGCGACTGATAAACGAGTTAGCGTAGGGTAAAATAGATAGATGGTCAGACTCACTGCAAGGAAATCAGTCAGCGCAGACTGGCTAGATAGAGAGTTAGCAGTGAAGAGATATCACAATGGCGAATCGCTAGCTTACGGTCCGTAGACAGCACGAGCCGGTCGTTGACCCTGGGCAGGATTCTGGCCGTTTTGACCGTTTTGGCCATTCTGCCCAGCTTGAGCTTGTCCGTTCTGGCCGTTCTCGCCATTTTGTCCGTTCTCGCCATTTTGCCCGTTCTGACCAGTCTGGTTGTTGGCTCGACTCCGCCGCGCCCTTGAAAGACATTTGTTTAGTTTGCCGCCACATTCCGGCCGTGAGCAGAGAAAGAAAAACCTACATGACGTTGACAAAGGGGATCTGTCCCAGAAGCGAAACTGGTAAAATGTTCCTCTGCCTAGGGCGACAAGAGTACAGCTCGCAGAAATAAAGGAGAAGGGAAAATGGTGCCGAGGATCAAGTTGGCGCAAACAGAGCCGTAGGCAAGTGGCGTTGCCGGTGCTTCCCCTGCAGTGACAGGCCGATCACGTCGTGAGTAAGGAATCGTGGGTTAGGC
Organism: Fusarium sp. JS1030; assembly: GCA_000966855.1. NCBI lineage: Eukaryota > Fungi > Ascomycota > Sordariomycetes > Hypocreales > Nectriaceae > Fusarium > Fusarium sp. JS1030. Next base: position 81,110 of record JWIW01000107.1, on the reverse strand, counting down.
ACAGTGAGATAATGCAGTGGAGCATATCGGATGAATATCGCTACTGTGTGGGGCCAGTTAATGCTAGCAGCGGATGGAAGGTGCGGAAAATAGTTCATCATCTGATCTTCGGATACAGGATCAAGTAGGCAGTGGACGAGTCTTAGGCAGACATCTTCTATACTTCCTCACTAAAAACTTGTCTAAGGATATATCAGTTCTTGGAATAAAGAAGGCAATGTTTGGTAAACCCTTGGTTCCTATTATGATATGAATTTTATTTGGCTTACCTACCTAATTGATGAGAGCTGGTCTCGAGTATTAGGTACTGCAGCAACCTGCGGCTGATGCACAGTGTGAACTACGACCTGCTCGGATTAATTTTACAGCCGGCGTAAGCTCAGGGGGTTGAGGCTCCCCGCACAGTGGCTGATTGTGCCAGAATTTCCATTAACGCAAGCAGGTGACTTCGCGTAGAGGGGCAACCGAGCGCAACGCGCCTGCCCGACACTGTACGCTGTGAATTGGCTCTGGAGGTCCTGACGCCTCCAAAAAAGGAGCCAGTGGCAACTTTTCCCCAAGCTCCCGTCTTATTTTTCTTTTCCACCATCGACTGTCCTGTCACAGACAAAAGGGGCATCTCGGCTCATTGCCTGGAGGATTTCGTTTGTCTCTTTCGTTTGCGTTGCTGTTTGTTCTGTCTGCCATCTCCCGCTGCTGTCAGCCTCTGTTTGTCATTGTTCCCTGCTGCCTCCATTCACCAATGCATTAGTGCGAACAGGCAGGGATTCACCCACTACCTTCAGCTACCTTCCTCTCACTCTCACCCTCCAGCACCATTTAACTTCTTCTTTGTTTGTTGAAAAGAAGCACCTCAGGCAAGCTATCTACCAAAGCTTGTTCTCTTCTGTAATCATCACCAAACGCACCTGAAAACACCCTGCTCGGTTCTCCCTCCTTCTCATCGCATCTGAACAAAGTGCATCGACCTTATCACCGGCATCATGCCTCGAGGTCGTCCCTCGACTCGGGGAACGCCTGCTGCCCTTTCTGCAGCGGATGGTGAGTCCCATTGTTCCTCTGTATCTTTATAGTGATTGACCATCCATAGCTTCTCGGGATACCTCTACCGCGTCAGTCCGTATGACCCGCTCAGCCTTGACTAGAAGTCAGGCAGCCTCATCTGCTTCAACTTCGCGCCAAGATCCGGAGCCTGAACCATCGGCCTCCTCGGTGCCACGCTCACGGGGTCGGCCAAGGAAGAGTAACACCAATGCAGGCGAGGCCGTTACAGACGCTATCGAGTCCGGCGCTCTAGATGATCTTCTCCATCCCAACCCGCCGCCTAAGAGGCGTGGTCGGCCAAGCAAGGCATCTGTCTTGGAGAGTGAATCTACCTCTTCAGTGCCAACTCAAGATGCTACCTCTGAGAGTGGTTATTCCACTCCTGCGACTAGCAAAGTCCCAACTCCAGCTGCCTTGGAGTACACCAAGCCCACTACGTCCCTAGAGGTACAGATCCGTGGCCCTGCTCGTCCAGCTGCGCCGGATCGAGAACGCGGATTGCGCAACAGCATGTTCTCCATGCAGGCCGGTCCCAAGGGCAAAGCCATCGTGATTGCCGACTCCGACGACGAGGACTTCTTGGACGATTCTCGAGATGCCAAGGTAGCACGCCGTCTTCAAGAGGAAGAGTTCGCTCAATCCTCCAAGACTTCTGCGTCTTCTTCACTTCCACGACGTCGAAGCACACGAGCATCACTACCTGCTGCTATTCCTGCCCCTGAACAGATCCCAGTCAAACGAGGAAGGGCCTCGACAGGCACAACCACCAAACGTGGCCGTCCTTCAAAGAAAGCCAAAGTCATTCCTGACTCGGACGACCCCGATATCGACATGGATGCAGAGATCGCAGCGGCAGCAGGCCTCGACACGGATGATGACCTGCTGGGTCTGGACTCGGACGACGATATGTCTTTTGAGGAGCTTGACGATGCTAGTGATGACGACCAAGCCGCATATGTCTCCAGCGATGATGATATTCCATTGGCAAAGACTCAGCGAGTCAAAGCGAAAAACGTTGCGCCGGTTCGGCCCCGAGGGCGAGCCGCGCGTACCTTTCAAACTGCAAACACGGCCTCTGGAGACGAAGAGCTCACCGACATGAATCATCAGGAGGCTAATCAAGCTTCTGACGGTTTCGACTCCCTGGATTCCCTTAGCGCCGTTGGCACTAGCGATACCGACGATAGTTCCGCGGACGCAGGGGCTGCGCTTCGGGCCGTTGCCGCATCGCGACGCGCCTACAGAGCTACCGGAAGCAGCCGGCGCCTTAAGAAGGAGCGAGAGCGCCTGGAAGCCAATCATCCAGAGTTGAAGACCATGTGGGATGAACTAGAGAATATGCCCGTTATCAATGCTGGAAAGGCGCCGCAACCAGTGACCATTTCCCGCCAACTGAAACCATTCCAACTCGAAGGTCTGGCATGGATGTTGGAGATGGAAAAGAAGGAGTGGAAGGGAGGTTTACTTGGTGATGAGATGGGTTTGGGCAAGACCATCCAGGCTGTATCTCTCATCATGTCGGATTATCCGGCAAAACAGCCCACTCTTGTTCTTGTTCCCCCCGTGGCCCTGATGCAGTGGCAACAGGAGATCAAGTCCTACACTGACGGTACCTTGAAGACCTTTGTGTTTCACGGCACAAACCAGAAGACCAAGGGAATCACTGTCAGGGAACTGAAAAAGTACGACGTTATCATGATGTCGTACAACAGTCTCGAGTCCATCTATCGCAAACAGGAGAAGGGCTTTAAACGCAAGGATGGCATCTACAAAGAGAAGAGCGTCATTCACTCCATCAATTTCCATCGCATCATTCTGGATGAAGCCCACTCCATCAAAACGCGAACTACGATGACTGCCAAGGCATGCTTTGCGCTGAAAACTACCTATCGTTGGTGCTTGACTGGCACGCCATTGCAGAACAGAATCGGAGAGTTCTTCTCGCTGGTTCGATTCCTCAATATCCGTCCTTTTGCGTCCTATCTTTGCAAGCAATGCCCTTGCTCAACACTGGAATGGTCCATGGACGAGGACAGTCGGTGCGTAGACTGCAAGCATGCCAGCATGCAGCATGTCTCCGTCTTCAACCAGGAGCTGCTCAATCCCATCCAAAAGTATGGCAATTTAGGCCCTGGCCGCGAAGCCTTTCGCAAGCTTCGCTTGATGACTGACCGTATCATGCTGCGTCGTCTCAAGAAGGATCACACCAACTCGATGGAGCTCCCGGTCAAAGAGATCTACGTTGATCGCCAATTCTTTGGAGAGGAGGAAAATGATTTTGCCAACAGCATCATGACCAATGGCCAGCGCAAGTTCGATACTTATGTGGCTCAGGGTGTCCTTCTGAACAACTACGCCAACATTTTTGGTCTCATCATGCAGATGAGACAGGTTGCCGATCACCCAGATCTGATTCTGAAGAAGAACTCCGAGGGCGGCCAGAATGTCCTGGTTTGCTGCATCTGCGATGAACCAGCCGAAGACACGGTGCGCAGTCGGTGCAAGCATGACTTTTGCAGAGCCTGCGTCAGTAGCTATGTCCGCTCGACTGCTGAGCCTGATTGCCCCCGTTGCCACATTCCTCTGGCAATCGACCTGGAACAACCTGAGATTGAGCAAGATGAAAATCTCGTCAAGAAGAACTCAATCATCAATCGTATCAAGATGGAGAACTGGACTTCGTCGTCCAAGATTGAACTTCTCGTCCACGAGCTTCACAAGCTTCGCTCTGACAATGCCTCGCACAAGTCAATCATTTTCTCCCAATTTACCACGATGCTGCAACTCATTGAGTGGCGTCTGCGACGAGCTGGCATTACCACGGTGATGCTAGATGGAAGCATGACACCTGCACAGCGTCAGGCCTCAATTGAGCACTTTATGACCAACGTCGATGTCGAGTGCTTTTTGGTGTCGCTCAAGGCTGGTGGAGTGGCTCTCAACCTCACCGAGGCTTCCCGAGTCTTCATCGTCGATCCGTAAGTCTTCTACTCAACCTGTCCCAACTTATTAGCTAACCTTGGTAGATGGTGGAACCCAGCTGCAGAGTGGCAATCGGCCGATCGATGCCACCGCATTGGACAAACCCGACCCTGCACAATCACTCGCCTGTGCATTGAGGACTCCGTCGAGAGCCGAATGGTACTGATCCAAGAGAAGAAGACCAACATGATTCACTCAACGGTCAACGCGGATGACAAGGCGATGGATTCACTCACCCCTCAAGACATGCAGTTCCTTTTCCGCGGCAGCTAAGCGTCCATTTTTATGCCCTTTTTTCTAGAACGAAAAGTTGACGAGACGAGATTGCTGCCTGAGGCAAAACTATTAGGAATCGTCGCTTGATGACATGTACTTTATGTGGCATTTTGCCAACGGACAGCGCGGAATACGTACGGTGTCAGGAGTTGAAGGCAAGAGGATTTTGCCATGTGCTATCAAGGATGATTTTGGTATTCTCAGGGCATGTATGTACGAGTGTAGTGAGAAAATAAACGACCCTGAGACAACATGGCACTAGAGCTTGTGAATGAGCGGAACTAGGCATGGTTCTACTTAAAGTCTATGTTTTCAACCTAAAACCTTAGGTAAAGAATAGTAGATCAAAACACCCATCATCAAGGCGATCATCAAGAGCTTATCAAGAAAGCTGGTAAGACTTGAGAAGAGACTAATAAAGTTCCCAGGACGAAAGTAACCTAACGTATATGATAAGCGAGTGCACCGCACAAGTGAGTGCACCACTACACTGTACTGCAAAATATAGCTTACCCTATACCTTCTAACTTTCTCTATAAATTAGCTATAGATATAAAAGGGGTATTTTTATAAACCTAAGTTTTTAAGGAATCTTAAAATATTTTTTTTAGATTTCTAAAAAAATCCCTTTATAGAGAAATAGCTAAGTATACAGTGTGAATAGACTTTTTCTAAACTAACTTATAAGGAATTTTCTTAGAATTTTTAGAGAGATATATAAGGTTATATAATATATAAATAGCATATTAGTAAAATCTTATTAATTTTAATTAAGATTTCGAATTTTAAGCTATTTTTTAATTTTGTCTTTTTAGGTGAAAATACAAATGGTGCACTCACTTGTGCGGTGCACTCACTTATCATATACGTTAAGCCTTTAGAGCATGATACACGTCTGAACCTTCAAGAGAGAAACATTTTAACGTAGTCCACAAAGAGTGTTTTTAGTAAATCACGAAACAAATGACACTTGAGCATGTGAATGACTGGGATTTGGCATGAACCAGATCCCCCTTTTCCGAGTTACAGTTCATCACTTGAGTTGCAATACTGAATGTGATAGTGGATAGAATGATTGACACTTGAATTGATCCAGACGACTGTTTGACAAAATCTATCTAGCTCTTTTTATCTTTTTCTAATCTGTTCAAAAACAAACACACGAGCCAATGTGTACTGTCATTACTCTTCACAGGGGTGAAGTTTTCAAGAAAAGCATCGACAAAAGGTCCTCCAGGTAAACGGGAGTACGAAAGGTACATGTTTTAAAGGTCCAATTCCTGAGCACGGGTTTGTCTACTGTCAAGAAGACAGATCACAGACCCAAAAGAGCCTTGGCGCCGGGCTCGCTGCAGACGTAGATGACATCGTGGGCATTGGAGAAGCCGTTGAACTGAGTAGCAGAGCACTTCGTGTAGGCGCCCATGTCCTCAAAGTAGAGCCAATCGCCGACGTCGAGGATGGGGTCGAAGCGGGTGCTCTCGGTGATGCGGTCGATGCCGTCGCAAGTAGGGCCCCAGATCGAGTACTCAAAGCCCTCGCCCACGGGGGTGGGATGAGCAGCCGAGGTCTCGAAGAGTGTCTTGCCGCCGGTGCGGAGGACCTTTGCCACGGGGGTCTGGTGGTCGAACATGATGTTGGAGAAGTTGCCGTAGACGCCGTCGTTGATGTAAACCATGTATCCCTTGCCGTCGAGAGTGGGGTCCTCGACAGTGCGGCGAGCAATGATGTTGCAGGCGATGGTGAAAGCGGTGGCGACGTAGTAGCGACCGGGCTCGGCGATGATCTCGACGTTGCTGTGGGACGGGAAGAACTCGTCCAGGGCACCACGGAGGACGGTAGCCATGGCCTCGAAGGTGGTGCCGCAGAAGCCACCGCCGACGTCGAGGGTGCGCATGTTGAAGCCGAGATCGCGGGCCTGCTGGAAGACGGTGTGGGCATCGCGGACGGCCTTGAAGTAGGCAAGGGGATCAGCAGCGCCGGAGCCAACGTGGAAGCTGACGCCAACGACGTTGAGGCCGAGGTTCTTGGCCAGGGCCAGGAGGGCCTCAGTCGTGTCCATGGCGGCGCCAAACTTCATGCTGAAGCGGCAAAGGCTCTCGCTGTCGTCGGTCATGATGCGGAGGAAGAGCTCGGCTCCTGGGTAGAGCTTGGCGATCTTGTAGAGCTCATCGGCATTGTCAAAGGTCATCTGCTTGACGCCAGCAGTCTTGACGTATCGGACATACGAGTTGGTCTTGCAGGGCTGGGCGTAGATGATGCGGTCGGGGCTCAGGCCCATGGACAGGACCTGCTCGATCTCGGTCTTGGAGGCACAGTCGAAGCCGGTGCCGAGCTCGGAGAGGAGCTTGATGACCTGAGGATCGGGGTTGCACTTGACGGCTGGGGGGATGTTAGTGATGTCCAGTCAATGAGCTCAGAGAAACTTACCATAAAAGGGACGGACGCGAGGGAGGTTCTTCTTCCAGCGAAGGTGCTGGCGGTAGACCTCGCCAAGGTCAGCGACGAAGAAGGTGTCTTCGTCACCAGGCTCGCACATTTCATGGTCGATGGCCTCCACACGCTGGTGGAGAGCCTCGCCAATCAGTTGCTTGGGGGTAATCACGCCATGTTGCTCAAGAGGTTCCTGAAAGATAGGTTTCTTCAATGAGACATGGGGATGATTAACATTGTGGTTGTAGGTGTCGAGGACAGCCGTTGCCATAACCATATCCCAAACAGTTGCAGGGGGATTGACTGAGGGAGATTGACGAGAGGGAATACCGTGGGGGCGGTAGACGATCAGTCGAGTGGATGAGAGAATCGAGGAGATTTCTCTCAAAAGATGTGTGTTGTTTTATATCAAGAAGCTAAACCGGGGCGTGGTTCAGCTGGTGTTAGGGCGGTCGAGAGCGGTAGCAGACTGATCCCTCAGTGATTTGGCGAGGCCTCCTCGACTCTTCCTCGGTGAGAGGAAGAACCTCTAGGTACCTCCTATGCGGCAGCTGACGGGTGTCGAAGAACGACGGGGGAGTGTAGTTGTTCTGGGGGTTGTCCAAGACGAGGAGGTCGAGGATCTTAGGCGGCGTCGAGTCGAGCAGCAGGAGGTGGGATGGCGTTGATGATGTGGGAGGGCTTGCAGAGGCTGAAATCTTTGTCACTGACGAAGCTCACGGCCGCAGAAGCCGTGGTGGAAGCGGTGCCTTTGAGAAGACCAAAGGCGGGTCGGAGTTGAGGAGGAAGAGGGTGAGCTGATGAAGGCTCTCCGCAGGTTGAAATTGGGAACTTTTGAAGCGCTGTTGGCGGTGCTTTGCGATGTACAGTCCTTGTCGCGGTGACTTGGCAGGTCAGAGGAGAAGGAGGAGCAGGTGGACAAGAATGGAGCAACGAGGAGGGAGCCTTTTATTTGTCTCGAGAAAAGAGGAGCCCAAGTAAAGAGTTCCGGGAAGAGACAAAGTCTGTGCAGAGTTTGGTGGTTGGTTGGGACGCAAAAAGGTGGAGAGGTTTATGTGTGTGTGGAGGAGGAGCTGCCTTTTTTTGTCCAAGGCCCCAAAAGAATTTTTCCTCTGACGTTGACGCAGGTGAGGGGCAAGGTTTTGGGCCAGGGGTTGGCCTTGTAGGTGAGAACGCGGTGGCGCAGTCGAGCTTCTCTTTCATACAAATCGGTGCCTGACCATGACTTGTTGCTGCCAGAATTGTTGGCACAAGTCTGATGCTGACAGCTTCAAAGCCTTAACACAATTGACCAAACGTGGCCCCCCCGATCCAAGTCTCAAATGGTCCGAGACACTCGAACGAGAAACTGGCGGTGATGGCTCGCATATGTTCTAGCCACAGTCCAGAAAAAAGCAACGTTATTCTCCCCCGCTAAACCCAAACCACGGCGAGGCCACTTCCTCGTCCGGCAACCCAAGGCATCCCGATCGCTAGCCCGTGTGGCGCATGCACACGCACAATTACCACGAACTCGGGAACTGAAATGTGTCAAAAAATAAACCGCTGGCCATGAGGGGTCCGAGGTGGAAGAAATTATGCGTGCAAGCCACCCATATGCACCCGACCCAACTTGACCTTGCTCGCGCTTGCTTTCCGGCATTTTTGCTCTGCCTCCCGGACCTTTTCGTGACTCTTCACCGACATAGTCACCGAAGCTTGAAACCCTGCCCTGCCCTGACGATCGATGGATCGATCCATTATGTATACGTCACGATATTTCCAGAACAAACTTGCTACATCGACTAGGTAATGGGTACCTGCCTATATGCCGCCAATCGATGATAAATTCCCTCACCTAAACTTGGTAAACATGTAGACAAGCTCCCACTTGCACGCGGCCCGTCGGGCAGTTGCCGGAGACCAACCCAATTGCCCTTGACCTGGTCCTGGACCTTGACCTAGCTCAGGTACCAGCTCGCATCCCAGGTCAGGTGTGAAATGCCCGGTCAGCATCTTTGCCGATGCCCTAGGTGTTTCTGATCCTAAATGCCTCTCCGTTAAACGTATGAGCGAATCGGCTGAGCTGCCGACCTTTGCAGCCTCCATACCGCCAGACATGTCACTTCTGGAACTCGAGGTTACGGTCAGCGTAGGCAGCTATAGCATGTACTCCGCTCTTTAGTCCAGTGAATCCATCGCTCAAGGACTCCGGCTCTGATAGAACGAGCTTTGCCCTTTCTCGATTCTCTCCCAGCCACACCCGTTCCTTTGGACACAGCTCTACCGTTGTTTCAACCGACCGTTCATCCACATACACCAGTGGAACCACCCGTGCTTGGTGCTTTCGCTCCGCAGCCTCGAGGGGTTTCAAGCAGGATTGTACGTGTCAGGTGCGGCAAAGGCGCAGCAGAAAAGTAACTTCTGGGTCAGAGGGGCAGGAAAGAGAGAGAGAGGTAGGTGTTTCATCTTGCGTTGCTCTGTGGTCTCTGTGCCATTGAATGGGCAAAGAGATGTATCGTATCTGAACGCGTGAGTGGAACCGTCATGTCATGTGTGCGGTAAAGTGTGAATCCGCCATTTTGTAATGTGTTGAGAAGGGTCATCTATAATCTTTTGCGTTTGTGTAATATACACTTCATCGTACAGCCGTAATCATTCCATCTCCCTCTAGATCGTCGACAAGATTCTAGGTCAATGGCTCTATAATACCGTTAGCACCACCATCTCTCACCGACCCGTGTATCGGCTCCGTATTTTAATCCCAATTGTCCCACTAGCGCACTCATGTAACCATGGCAGGGCCCTCAGTCGTCTGATCCTCCTTTTACTCGACGCCCTTAACGTCCATCTCGCGGACCTTCCATTCGCCGTCAACCCATGACTGCTTCTCACCTAGGAACGAGACTCTCGCCTCGCCCTTTGCCACTGAGTCAACCAGGTAGCGCTGCGCCACCTCACGCACCTGATCCTTAGTCACATCCAGAAGCTGCTCGCGCTTCTTCTGCTTCATCTCCTCTGTAATGCCCGACAGAAACCGGCCCATGCCCTCTTGGTTGACGGACTTGGGCGCGTCGACTCCCTGGAACACAGAGATCTTTGCCTCTTCCAGATCGCGGTCTGTCCACTTCTTGTCTACTGCCCACTGGCCCGCGTTGCGCATGATGCCCAAGGTGTTTTGCGGGTTGGGGTCTCGGTAAGAGTAAAATCCGAACACACCATCCAGCGGTCGAGAATATGCTCCTCCTCCGTAAGCGCCGCCCTTCTCGCGGATCTCGTGGTGCAAGTGCTTGTGAGTCAGAAGCTGGGACAGAATCTGGAGAGGTGCACCATCCGCAGCCGTGTAGGACGTCGTCGGCACCGACAAGCCACCATAGTAAACCTGGTATGGCAGAGGGAAGAATGTCTTGCTATCCCGAGGAAGCTGTCTGGGGGAGGGGTTGTTAAGGTTGAGCCGGTCATGCGACAGACCACCCATAAACTTCTGAAGCGAGGCGCCGTTGTCCGCGACACTTTCCGAGCCACAGGTAATGGCAGTTCGAATATTGCCACCAGCCAATGCGATGTTTTGGATTTGCTTCAGCTTCGCAATGACGTCTTGTAGCTTATCCGACTCGGGTCGGCTGGCCAGAGACGTCACCAGCTGAACCTGTGAAAGACCTGACACTTGCTGTCGCAACCAAGCGCTGCGAGTAAGGCCCGACTCTGAGCTACCCATTGCGAATCGATGACCCGTAGAGGCGATGTCGTTAACCACACCATCTGCGGCTGCCTGAAGCAGCTGTCGGATTCGAAGGGCCGCCTCGGGACTATCAAAGTCGGTTCCTAGGACAAGCTTCTGGATGATGTCGAACATGACGGGAACGTTATGGTCCAAGGCCATACCAGTGAAAATGAGGCCCTCACTAGCAGCATGGAAGTCAGTAGGAGATGATGTGCAGTGATATCCTACTGAAACACCGCCGGTCTTCAACTTGATGAGATCTTCAAGCTGCTCCATCGTCATGTCCTTGGTACCAAGGCGCATGATACTGTCTGTAAACAGAGGAACCAGTTCGCGCAGCTCATCAGGCAAGTTTTCCAAGGTGTTGATAGCACGGAAGTAAGTCAATCCGTTCGTCGGCGCCTCATGCCATTGGATCTTGATTCCATTGGCATTCTCATCCCGCACCACCACGGGTTCCTTGCTCCGGGGAATGTCCTTGACGTGAACAGTCGGCAAACAGCTCAAGTCTTCCGTGTTGGTCTTGTTCTGCTCGACCAAAAGTTCCTGTTCCTGCTTCTCAAAATGCTTTCGGGCATTCTCCTCACCTCCGGCCTCCTTGATCGCAGCTTGAATCTTGCCCGAGAGTCGCTCCTGTTCCTCTTTCGCCAACTCCTCGCCGAAGGTCGTCGATGGGGCCATGGTGAAGGTCAGGACATTGTCATTCAGCAGGTACTTGTCGATCAAGCTCTCCAAATAGTTGCCCTCAGCAAGCTTAGCCTGGAAAGCAGTAATAGTGTCGTTCCAAGCAAGAGAGTCAAATGGATCAACACCGTTGAACCACTTAGGCTTCAGGCGGTTAAGCATTGAAAATCCAAAGTTTGCGGTCTTGTGCTTAAGTGCAAGCTCCAACTGGTGCAGCGAGCCGTCGATCTTGGTCTGCTCAAAGCCCTTGTCGCGTGCATCTCGCAGAATTTGCTGGACCTTCTCCTTGAGCTTGGGCACGTCGGCCTCTTGAACACCAGTTAGACCGATAGAGAAGATACCTCGCTTAGCAGAGCTGTCGTATCCGGCGTTGGGGCTCCAGTCTGCCCCCATGCCAGCTTCAATCAGGCCGCGATAAAGAGGAGAGCCGTAGCCATCCATCAACAGAGTAGATAGCAGGGCGATAGAGAATGACTCCAAAACATCGGTAGTATCGCCCATAACCCATGACACTGACGTCTTGAACTGCCGGTCTTGGTCCACGAGAGGATCCAGAGGACCATAGAGGGTCACTTCCTTGGGGCCGTCCAACGTGATGGGCTCACGGATCTCCTTGTCGCCCTGGATCTTCTCGAAGGCTTGGAGTTGAGCATTAACTTGCTGCAGATGATCTACCAAGGGCATATCACCATAGGTGAAAACTTTTGCGTTGCTAGGGTGATAGTGCTCTGCATGGAACTTCTGCAGCTGCTCGTAAGTAAGGTCAGTGATCTTTTGAGGGTCGCCACCCGAATTGTTGATGTCCGGGAAAATGTGGTCATGGAAGCGGATGTAGTAGAGGTACCCGGCATCCGACATCTGGCCCTTCATCTCGTTGTAGACAACACCCTTGAACACCAGCTTCTTGCTGGCTTCGTCCTCAGCGAGCGGATTCTCCGGACCAATTCGCCAGCCTTCTTGAGTAAAATCGGACTGCTTGAGCAATGGGTGCAACGTAGCATCGAGATACACGGACATGAGGTTCTTGAAGTCCTGTGCGTTGGTCGTGGCAAAAGGGTAGAAGGTGTGATCGGAAGCCGTGAAAGCGTTCATGAAATTGGACAGCGTTCGAGGGAGCATCTTGAAGAAGGGGTCACGGATGGGATACCTGGGGTAAAGTTAGCCATTGTCTCCTGTTGTGTTCCCATATTTTGCCATATCCGTACTTGTTGCTGCCACACAACGTCGTATGCTCCAGGATGTGCGGTACACCGGTGTCATCCGGAGGATTCGTCTTGAACCCGATGGAGAAGACATTGTTACTGTCGTCGCGTGCAATGTGAAGGTAGTCGGCACCAGTCTTGTCGTGTTGCAGATGCAAGGCCGTCAGTTCAAGCTCTGGTACATGCTTCGACCGCACGAGGGTGAAGCCATGAAGCTTCTCGCCGGGCTTCGGGAACTGCGACAGCTCTGTCACGGCCTTCCGAGCGCCGGCAGCGGCGTTGCGAAGCATTGTCGTTAAGGATGAAATTAAAAAACTGAAAATGAAAAGACGGAACCCCTGAAAAATTAGTAATACAATGGGCGATCAGATAGTATACAAATCTAGGCGAGATCCGAGAACGGCGTCGCCAAAGAGTTGGGATGTCGTCAAAAGAAGGAGATCGAAGATTGAGATTTCGCGATGCATGTCGTCGGCACCATGACGCCGGAACGTCTCGCCCCGAAAGCAAGTGAGGTACGTACCCCCGCGCTACAGTCAGAGCCTGCCCGCCCGCCCACGTCAGTCGCCATGGATGCGTAATTGTTGGTGACCACTTAGTGGCTCGCCCAGGCCTTTAGTGGGAGCCTTTTCAGTGGGTGACCACTGTGCAACAGCGCAAGGGCCCCTGTGAGCCGCCCTGTGGGCCAGGATTAGTCATTCGGGGCTTAGTTTGTAGCCCATCCTTTCCGAGGCTCCCCATGATAAGGCGGCGGTGGGGCGCAAAATATGCCGAGCAGTTCAGTCGCAACTTGGAGTGGGGAAGATGCTCGATATTTTCTGTCACCACGCAAGCACTATCTCTTGCCCCGGCTGTATACATCACCACAAAGGTTCCATGGCAAAACCCATCCATGCCTCTTGAGACTCCATGAGCCCTCCATCTCGCCCCCATCCTAGCGACCAACTTCGTCGATGACCAACGAGCCGTGGCTTCTACGTTGTGCGCCTTGAGACCTCCAAGTCACGTCGCACGCCGCCGTTGCCCAGCTTTGGTGGCCATTGTCAATATTGCAGTCCCAACCCCAGACGAGGTACGCAGACATCGACTCCTCAATCTTGAACATGCCGCACTGCGCTACACGTTAGGCAATTCTTGCGTGAACTCGACTGACAGCCTCTCCTCCAACTTAGCCAACGATACCTTGTTTAATCTACCTCTCTCTCCATCCATATCGATACCATCATCAATAACAGAATCCGGTGACTCGAGTGCCTCGATCTGCGTTACCCGCGACTACGTCGGCTCCATCAGCCCGCCTCGATGCCCTCGGGCCTTGCAACCGCCCTTGTGACCCCCGCTCAACCGCCTGTTATCCGCTGCCTGGGCCTCGATCGTTGTTAGACCGGCGATGCCTGCCAGCCAGCTGGATGCTCCTCTAGCCAACGGGCACGACGGCCACGTCCATCCGCCGCCGGCGTCAACCAAAAAGGCCAAGGGCAAGAAAGCCATGGATTCCAACGAGGCGACGCGCCTCCTCCACGCGCGGATCTCCCAACTGGAGCAGGATGCCGCAGGCGAGAAGGATCAAGAGCTGGAGATCGGTGTGTGCTGCCCCCGTCGTCAACAGTCGGCAAAAAAGCTTTTATCGGCGTCATCGCGGATACAGAGAGCGGCGAGAAGGGAACATTATATACTGATACATGGCCGATGCAGAGCGCGAAGTTAAGAGGGCGAACCGCGATCTTCTCCAGCAGGTCTCCAAGATGGACAACATGCAAAAGATCGACCATCTCACCAAGCGGTCTAGCGAACTGCTAGCTGACATGCGACGACTGGAACGTGAAAACCAGAAGAATAAACGGCGTGGCGACAACCTACAAAAGGAACGAGATGCCAGCCGAACCGAGCTGAGCAAGACCGTAGGACTCAAGGAGAAACTGGAGAAACTGTGTCGCGAACTGCAGCGTGATAACAACAAGATGAAGGTCGGTTGTTGCTACTGCCGCATGCTACCGATACGAAGGCGCCAATACTGACGCATATGGTGGCAGAACGAGAACAAGGAACTTCAAACAACGCAGAAACGCAATAATTCCCACTGGGACGAGAAGTACGCCACTCTCTTATCGAAACTGGAGGGGTATCAGGAGGAAAAGGACACTCCAAAAAAGCAGGTCGTGGATATGGAAGTTGACGAACTGTAAGGCTTCGCGCAAGGATTCCTGGGGATTCCAACATACTAACAGGGGTTGTAGTTTCCGGGTTCGCTTCAAGTCCTTCATCGAGCAATACGAGCTGCGCGAGTTGCATTTCCACTCTCTCATGCGCACCAAAGAGCTCGAGGTCCAGTACCATATGGCGCGCTACGAAAGAGAGAAGAAGAATGCAGAAGCAGAATCAACCAAGGCGCGCCAGCTCCAGGCACAGGTACAAGCCTTTACTAAGACGGAGACGGAACTAAGGAATCAGCTGAATGTCTACGTCGATAAGTTCAAACAGGTGAGAGGACTCGACAGAGGCAGCGCGTATGTTGACTAATGGCACAGCAGGTGGAGGATACCTTGAACAACAGTAACGACTTGTTCTTGTCGTTCCGCAAAGAAATGGAAGACATGTCCAAGAAAGGGAAGCGATTAGAGAAGGAAAATGAGGCTCTGAAACGCCAAAAGGAGGCGACGGCTGCTAATATCATCCGCATGGCCGAAGAGCGTCAGGAATGGAAGAAGAAGACAGACTCGGCTGAGAAGAAGACCGAGAAACTCATGAGCATCATACAGCAGATGCAGCAACAGGGACGCAAGGTACCGCCCGGCATGGCCAATACTGTCGAAAGCTGTTATTCAGACAGCCATGGGGGAAACGAGGGGGACGAGAGTGATTACTCGGACGAGGACGGCGAGGACGAACTTAGCGAGTTCGACGACGACACAGAGGAGGAGCCGCAGGCCAATGAGCAGGCGACGCCCGTGCCATTCGGACCCGAGCGTCCTCCTCAGCCAACTCCTGCAGCCGCGACCAACGGGCACTAGGATGCCACTCGGAGTGAGGCCCAAGCCGTAGCCACGTCCTCGGGGGATGCCAGTGCGAACCGGCCAGTTGCCGTCCCAGCCGGGTTCATTTTGGGGCCAACTGATGGCGGCGATGGATCCGCATGGTTCAGCAGCAACCTTGCATCATTGATGTCGGAAGAGCAGTTTGACATGCTGGTTGAAGACATGGCTGACTACCTCATGCGGACTGAGCAAGAGTTGGGTCTCGACTAGATGGCTGGCAGGTTGGGTGACTTGCCGGAGGTGCTTTTTGTTGCTGTTGCGTGTAAGATGTACTATCGTAGCTTCCAGCAGTGTTAAACCATCATGGCCATCCCTTGTGCTTGGCCGAATGGCTGTCTTGGTCGGCTTGAAGGCCATGTATCAGTGATTGCGTTGAGACGGGAGAAGCTGTGAAGCCGACGAGCCCCTGAGGGTTGGCGAGCTGTCGCGGCCCAGGGGAGATCAAAAGACGTGATGAAATCATGACAAAGGGTCAATTCCTTGAATGAAAGAGGCAGAAATAATGTCATATTTTGTGCCACAGGAAGATGGCAATCGTCAGCTTGTCGCGTGCCTTCGTCCAATGTCGTAGTGCATTTGCATTGGTGAGATCCGGCATCGGCATGTCGGCAATCTGGACCCCGATGACACGTCCAACGGTACGCATACGGCAGGCGCGATTAGGCCACCTCATCCATCCCATCCCACTCTGATTAAGCCGCCGCGACACGCAGCGCATCTCGGATAGCTTCGCTCTTACAACAACACCCCCGAGAAAAGGCCAGGTTCACGGTTTTTTACTCGCATCACCGCCGCCATGGATTTTCTTCAGGTACGTCGATGGTCATTTTGGTCTTTTGTGTCTACCATTTCGTCCCAATTAGCCCGTTCAGAGAGATCATCATGTCTTGTCCCGCCAAATCTACCATGACAACTGCTAACTTGCGACGCAGCGCCTCGCGCGCTTCCTCGATCGCCCGCTCTTCCCTTGGAAGAAGCTGATCATGGGCTTCTCCGTCGGCCAGTACCTCTTCGAGTCCTTCCTCACCTTCCGCCAGTACCGTGTCCTCCAGAAAACTGCTCCCCCTGCCGTCCTCTCCAAGGAAGTCTCCCAGGAAGTCTTTGACAAGTCCCAAGCCTACGGTCGCGCCAAAGCCAAGTTTGAAATCATCAACGGTCTCTACAGTCAAATCCAGAATCTCGCCTTTATGCAATTCGATGTCCTCCCCAAGCTTTGGTCCTGGACTGGTGATCTCCTGCTGAAATGGGCTCCCGCTCGCTTTACTGGCGAGATCAGCCATACCATCGTCTTCGTCTTAACCTTTGCCGTCATCAGCCAGCTGCTTCGACTCCCCTCGTCCATCTACCAGACCTTTGTCCTCGAGGAGAAATTCGGTTTTAACAAGCAGACGCCCAAGCTCTTTGTCACCGATATGCTCAAGACTCAGCTTCTGACCTTTGTCCTCGCGCCTCCCTTCCTCGCCGGTTTCCTCAAGATCATCCAGAAGACGGGCAACCAGTTCTTCTACTACCTCTGGCTGTTCTTCATCGCTCTTCAGGTCTTCATGATTACCATCTACCCGGTCGCCATCCTGCCCCTCTTCAACAAGCTGTCACCTCTCGAGGATGGAGTTCTCAAGACCAAGGTCGAGGCCCTCGCTGCTAGCCTCAAGTTCCCCCTGCACGAGCTCTATGTCATCGATGGTAGCAAGCGCAGCGCCCACTCCAACGCCTATTTCTTTGGTCTTCCCTGGAAGAAGCACATTGTCATCTACGATACTCTGATTGAGAAGAGCGAGCCCGAGGAGGTTGTTGCTGTCCTTGCGCACGAGCTGGGTCACTGGAAGCTTGGCCACACCACCAGTCTCTTCGGTATTTCTCAGGTAAGCTATATCCTGTCATCGAGCCAAGAACCCGTCACTAACATATCTATCCTAGGCCCACACCTTCTACATCTTTACTCTTTTCTCGGTCTTCATCAACAACCACTCTCTGTACTCATCTTTTGGTTTCCTCACTGAGCACCCCATCATCGTCGGCTTCATTCTCTTCTCCGACGCTCTCGCCCCCATGGACCTGGTCATTACTCTGCTCATGCACATCGTCAGCCGCAAGTTCGAGTTCCAGGCCGATGCCTTTGCCAAGCAGCTTGGTTACCCCGAGGAGCTGGCCCGCTCGCTCCTCAAGCTCCAGATTCAGAACCTCAGCACCATGGACGCCGACTGGATCTACGCTAGCTACCACTTCTCGCACCCTCACCTATCGGAGCGCCTCAAGGCTCTCGGCTGGAAGGGTTCTGAGGGCGTCACTGAGGGTGTTCCTGACAAGGCGCTCGAGAACTCCGAGAAGGACGGTGTGCTCAAGGCCAGTGGCCGGGACGAGCTGTGAGTTTCTAGACACTAGAATACAGCGATATATAGAAAAAAGCAGGAGATCTTTTATGGGATATAAACCACATTCAAAAGAAATGGTGAGCGGCGGTTTAGGATCAATGGGATAGGGTCCGGGTCTAAGAGCTGGCCATCTAGATAGAGTGACATAGTGACTCTTAAAAGGAGGAGATAGAACCAGACTCGTCTGTACAATACAAGAAGCAAGTTTATTTCTTGACGCCACGTCTTGTCTATGGCATTGCTACCGATGTGTTTCTTGATGAATCTGGAGAATTAGATCTACCATAGGTCAATGTAGTCTTGTTCCATTTCATCCAATAGTCATTTCCCTCGATCTATTCATCGTCCGACTCGAAAGAATCGTAAGATCCCTCGGAGCCAGCCAGCTCATCATCTTCGTCAGACTCTTCCTCCTCCTCACCCTCCTCTGGCTTCAGGCCATAGTCATCATGGAAATAGCTGAGTTCGCGCGTCTGGACCTTGTAGCCCATGCCCTTGAATGCAGTCTCCATGCCCTACTTCAGATTAGCTGATGAAAAGTGAATAATTAGAATACGACGCACCTCTTGCATAATCGTGGCGGCTGTGACAACGATGTTGCTCTTGCCAGGCTCAAAGCAGGGCAAGATAGTCTCTCGCATGGCAGCCTTCATCTCATCAACAGTGACAGCCCGCACGCGCCGAAGTACCTCCTTATCCCAGTCCTTGGGCAGGCCTCGCACGACGCCTTGGACAAAGTTCTGCTGGGCAGCGTTGGGCATGGTCGCCTGCTCATCGGCAAACATGACGACGATCTGGCTGATGGTGCCCTCGAGGAGGTGGCGATCGATCTCAACTTCGCCTTCAGCGACCTTGCGGATAGCATCGACGGAGGCAGCGATGGCCTTGAAGGCATCGGGGGAACGATACACGTAGTATGAGATGGTTCCCGAGTTGATATCGCGCGAAAAGTAGGAGCCGTAGGCATAGCCTGCGCCGCGGACTGCGTTCCAGAGGGGTCCCTCGGGGGCTTCGAGATAACCAATGGCGACCATGATGGCTGCGAGACGAGGATCATCGAATGATGCTAGGCCTTGAGCTGTCGAGACGGAGTAGGAGCTTTCAAGTGTCGCCATGGGGACAATTATAGCACCTACAGAACCAGGCTTGCGACCTTCGGCATTGAGAAGGCTAACAGGCTTAGGGATTTCGATCATGTCCTCTGTGGTTGTGAGGGATTTGGAAAGAGTATCCCACGTAGATAACGGGTCGGGAAGGGTAGTCAGGTTGGCTGTCACGAGGAACCGCAGATTCTGGAAGGTGAAAAGCGAATCTCGGACCGTGTTGAACCAGCCGACGACCTTCTCCGGCTCCTTCTCGAGGAGCTTCTTGAGTCGCTTCAGATACACGGCTCGCACAAGCACACGTTTAGCCACAGATAGAGATGACTTCTCCATGTGGATAGCAGCGCTAACCTCGCTGGCCATGGATTTGCCATCACGCTTAGACTCGGGGATATCAGCCAGGGCCTTGGTGATGCTGGCCTTGAGACGCTGAGGGTCAAAGATAGAGTCGAACATCATGGTGCGGATCCACTCGACAGAAGCAGCATACTTCTCAGGCTCAACTTGGAACTGAATCATAAGGCCATCAGGGTCGCTGAGATACCGAGCCGAGTCGAGAGTGTAGCTGATGGTGTCTCGCTCGAGTTCCATGACAACCTGCTCGAACCCAACCTTCTTTCCGTCACGCATGATATGCGTGTTGAAGAAGTTATCGCTGAAGATGGGCATAAGGGGCTTCAGTTCGTTGGGAACCTGAGAGGTACCGATGTGGATGGTGATGTGGACAAAGTTGGTCGGGACATCCTCGAACTGGATAAAGAGAGGAAGCTTTCCTTGAGATGCACCATCAATGAGCTTCTGTGCAGAACCCGAGCCCAAGCCAACCGCTCGAGCACGTCCAGCACGAGCGGTATCAGACTCGATGAAATGAATGGACTCTGTACCAGGGACACTCCAACGGTCGATGACAGAGGCAGGAATGGGCTGGTCATTCTTCTTCTTAGCCTCTTCGAGGCGCGCCGCGAGCTTGGCGAGACCTTCGGTGCCCAACTCCTCCTTTCGCTTGGCAATCCTGGCTTCTTCATCCTTCTTCATCTTGCTGGACAGCTCATGTGAGGGCTTGCCGAGGACGGAGATATGAGGAGCATCTGCCATCCACTTGCTGATAAAGTCTCGCCATTCTTTGTCCGACCACTTCTCAAGAACATCATATTCTTCCAGGTTCTGAAGATCCTTGAGGGTAGACCCATCTCGCTTGCCGAAGAGGTAGTCGGTGATGATGTTGGTCGCATAGAAGGACTCGGAAGTTTCGGCATGATACTTGACTTGGCGCTTCTCACGACGAATGCATTCCCTCATGTAGTCCATGTCAAGAGGGTTTGAGGCTACCTCTTTGAGCAGCTCCAAAAGTCTCTTCTCAACAAACTCAAGCTTCTCGGTAGCAACGCCAGTGGGTTGCAACCAGATGACTGAGTTAGGACGGGCGTCCAGCCAATACGAGACGGAGCTAGCAAGCTCCTCACGTTCAACGATGACGTTTTCTAACACCGAAACAGAGGAGCCGCAGAGATACGTTAGAAGCACATTGAGCGCAGATGAAGTGATGAGGTCGATGCAATCAGGACCAAAGAAACCGACGAGAATCTCACCAACCGTCTCATCTTCTTCGGGGAACTCTGCAGTGACAATCTGCGACTCGTTGATTTTTGGCGGTTGAGCAGAGTCAATCCAAGGCCTATCACCGGTAGTTAGCAAGGTAGCGAGTAACATAGGTCTAAAATGACGAACCGTTTGAACGAGGTGTCAAGTGAGGGGATGTCATCCTTGATTGACTCTTCGAACTCGTCAAGGATCTGAAGCATGTTGTCTTGGTCTACCTCTCCGACAATAACCAGGCACAGATTTCGGGGCTGGTACATGTCCTTGTGAAATTGGCGAATGCGCTCAGGGGTGAGAACGCGGAGGGCATCCGTCATGCCGCCAGTCTCGTAGCGGAAACCGACATTTTCGGGGTAAAGAAGACGACGAGCCTTAAGATCCATGATCTCGGAGCTTCGGAACTGCACAGCTTGCATCTCGGAGTAGACAACACCTGCATCATTGCCCTCGCCGTCGACATGCCACACCTCGGTCACAATACCTTCATCGGTGATGGTAGGCAGGACAACATGCTCGAGGTATACAGGCAGAATCTGAGCGAAACCCTCCCAGCCAGCGGTTTCAAGGGTGTAAGCCGTATGATCAGTGGCAGTCCAAGCGTTGGTGCTCGAGTAGGCTCGGGAAGAGAGCTTGTCGAGAAGACCCTTATACTGATAACTCTTTGAGCCCATGAAAATCAGATGCTCAAGCGTGTGAGGGGCGCCCGAGTCATCAAAGATCTCGGTGGCCAGTGTGAAGTAGCCGTTGACCTTGGGGCCCTTGCGGTCTGCGACAACAACTTGCATGCCACTGCGCTCAGAGACATACTGGGTGATTGTACAGGGAGCATAGTCGGTTTCGAAGCTCTGAATCTTGCGGAAATGCGATTTGGATACTTCTGACGGCATTGTGAATTGTTTGAGGCCCGGGAGAGACCAGAAAGAACTTGAAAAGGTCAGCAAGATTCTACTCTCAAACAAGGGAGTTGAGTGGAAACAAAAGCGTCAGGTAGGGCGACGACGGCCCAACAACGAGACAGAGGACGCAACTGACTCAAGAGAGGGAAGTGATGATACTAAATCTCTAGTAGAGAAAAAGTAGACAAACACGCCTAGCAGGGCAACTACCACTGCAACAGCATATTGTAGGTGGGCATATCTGGGTGACATCACGACTGAGATGTGTAGTCTTTGTTCCTGGTTTGACTTGCAGAAGCAGTAGGTAGGTGCAGGCCAAACAGCGTTACACAGCCTCACCGTAAACTGCTACTACTCCAGAACAGAGAATGAAAGAGATAATCCAAGGATGAAGTTTGAGGGTAGACGGGGAGAACAGGCATTGGGTATGGTGTCCTTCTCTGCCTGCGCATGGTAGAGCTACACAAGAGCTGCACAAGAGCTGAAAAGGACCCCGCTATCAAGCAATTGGCGAACAAGGAGGAAGGGAAACAAGGCAGCACATAAGGCAGACCAGGCAGCAAAACAGCACAAAAGACGCGGCAGCCGATGCAGTCAGCACAGCCAAAGGGGGCAGAAAATTAAAGAACAGCCTCACTTACCTCAAGATTGTGGGCGTTGGTTGCAGTGGGAGAAGAAGACGAGGAGGAGGGGTCCAATCAGTGAGAATGGGCCTGAAAGAGAAAAATTACCCCGCTATCGACGACACAGGCTCAGGTACAGGCAGGGACAGGCAGCACTACCGACCGTATGTCACCCTGTGGCACCGGGACCAGAAGGATAAGGAAGTTGACAGAGGAGGAAGAGGAAAGAGAGTAGACCCTGGCTCTTTATTATAATTCTCAATCTTTCTCCTCCCCGCGTTAATCACGGGCTTAAGGCTTCAACCTGCGTTTGCCCGGCGGCACAGCCAAGCATCCAAGCACATTCCCAGCTCGGATCAGCCTCAAGCAGCGGGCAGGCACGGCTCTGCAGCAGTCCTTCCCTTTCAAAGAACAATGCAAAATGGAAAGAGTGGGCTCCCTAGAACAATAGGTAGGGACTGAAGCGCCTGGCCAGTGTGTTCATTGGCTGCACAACCGCTAGGCGCACTGACCACACAGCTTCAGCCACACGCGGAGCTTCCTGCGGAAGGTGCACCTGGGCAGGAGCTGCCATGACGGCAATTCAAAGTTGCCAGCTTGTGGCTGGCCCACATGCGTCTTGCGACAGACACAACACCAACATCTCATGACGACAAAGCCCATGGCCTCTCCCCGAACCGCTCCCAAACGATCGCTAACCTCGGGCTACTTATGATATTGCTACAGCTTCCTGGATACTGAATAAATTATGACCCAGCCCGAAAGGCCACAAACACACAACGCCGTCATCACGTATTCGCTCTAAATACCGACCCACGAAATAGCTTCACCGAGTGTCATCCCTCTACAACAACCAACCAAGACCGCCAACCACTCTCCTTGCTCCTGAAAAATGGCCACAGAAACCGAGCCGCCGTCGCAGCAACTTAGCGAAGCTCTCGTTGCTTTCTCTCTCGACGGTCGCTTCCCCGACGACGTCTCCGCCCTTCCTCCAGTCTCCGAAACCGACCTACAGCCCGCAATCCAGGCTCTAGCCAAGGCCAACCAGGACCTGGAGGTAAACAGACTCCGTGGCAAGCGACAAATTGTCATATACGCCAGCCATGATGCTCACAATGCTCACAGGCCGAGCTACATACCATCAACGAAGAGACAAGGGAGGATGTCAGTTCTTGGGTTCGGAACGCAAAGACCCTCCAGGAGGATATTATCCGCTCAAAGACAATCGCGAATGATATTGTGCGCCAATCAGAAGCCCCAGACGTCTCTGGTGAGGCCATCAGAGATGCCGAGGAAAAGGCCGAGTTCCTGAACCGTGAAGTCCAGTACAGTCATCAGCTCCATAGCGTGTTGCGAGGCATTCAGTATGTCAATGAACTGCTAAGTGAAGTTGAGGCTGCCAAAAATGAGCGTCGCATCCTCGACTCGCTACGATTACTCGAGAGTGTGTTAACACTATTGTGACACCTTGGACGCTGTCGTACTGACCATTTACACAGAATCATGGGAAGCGCTTGATCAAGTTGGCGTCAGCAAGACTTGCCGAGTCATGAAATTACTAGATCTCCGAAGTTTTGAGCTCAAGTCCTCTGTTCACGAAGTATTCGACCATGTTTGGAAGACTCTTGTCCATGTTGATATAGAATCTCGTAGTATCGCTGTCTACGGTAGTGTCAAGGGTAAGCTTGTGTCCTTGCAAAACGTCGTCGTTACTGACACTCGTCAGATGAGCAAATGAACCTTGCCGAAGCTGTGATTGGCCTCCAAGCTTACAAAGAGGTTGATGAGCGCATGGAACAGCTTTGGCGCAATGTGGATGCCGCTATCGTGTCTCCCCGCATGACCACAAAAAAACATGCTCTTCCTGCCATACAAGCAGAGGGCGAGATCCTCAAGCTCTCAGGGGAAGCACCGCCGTCGGTAGACGCTCTCCTCGCTGATTTGGAAACGGTCTTTGCTTTTCTCTCTCAGAACCTTCCTTCTGACCTCCTCCCATCACTAGGCAACTTCATGATGGCCGACGTGATTCCAAGGCTTATTGAAGGATGGCTTGATGCCTTTGTTCCTTCATCGTTAGCGGAAATGGATAAGTTCCAGAGCATGGTCAAAAGGGCACGAGAGTTCTGTGAGGCTCTCTCCAGTAATGGATACACGGGCTTCTCGGATTTGCAAAACTGGGTTGAGAATGCGCCATCAATATGGCTTGGGAAATGCCGAGAAACAACGCTTGACTCCGTTCGATCAAAACTGCTCGGTGGAATCGGCGAATCAAAACAGGTCGAAAAGGTTGAAAAGCAGATGGTGTCCATCGCAGAAGGCAAAGAAATCAGCAAAGCTCCCGGAGCAGGAGCAACCGCCGAGGGCAACGACTGGGGCGCCGATTGGGGTGATGCATGGGACGATGATAAGGACCAAGCTGAAATCCAGCCCAGACCCAAGTCCAAGGGCAAAGACTCTGCCAAAGCCGAAGAGGATGATGGCGCGGATGCGTGGGGATGGGACGATGAAGAGACCACGGCCGAGCCCCAAGATACCAAAGGGTCACAGGAGAAGGCCGATGAGGATGAAGACGATAGCGCTGCTGCTTGGGGCTGGGGAGACGATGACGTGGCTCAAGAAGCTGAACCTCAGCCACCAGCTCATAGCAATGCTCCTAATCCTCATGATGAGACTCGAGAGCTCGTCCTTAGGGAGACATACAACATCTCATCCATGCCTGAGCCAGTTCTTGAGCTTATCTACTCGATCCTGGAAGACGGCGCTGCCTTGACTCGAGACGACATCGAATACGCCCCTGTTGCGGCCACTGCACCTGGCTTATTTGGCTTGCCAACATTCGCTCTAGCTCTCTTCAGGGCCATCTCGCCTTACTACTACTCATTCAGCGATGGCGGCAACATGTGAGTCTTGAGAATCGACCGATTTGGTATACACCTAACCACAAAACAGGTTCTTGTACAACGACGCCATGTACTTAGCGGAGAAGCTCTCAGAGTTTTCCGCAGGCTGGAAGAAGCGTGAAGACTTAACTCCCCGGGCTCGAAGCATGCTTCGACTCGACAATGACATCAAAAGTCTTCAGAGCTTCGCCAACCGCAGCTACTCCAGCGAAATGAACATCCAAAAGACCGTGCTTCGTGATCTTCTCGGTGGCTCCCACAGCCTGATGCAGCAGGACGAGATGGAGGCTTGCATCGAGGCTGGTACCGCCCGTGTTCGCGCCATGGCCGCTATTTGGAAACCCATTCTTGCACGCTCGGTCCTGACTCAGGCCCTCGGCTCCTTGGCCGATGCTCTCGCCACAAAGCTCATTACGGATGTGCTTGAAATGACGTCGATCGGCCAGGACGAAGCCTACAATATCGCCAAGCTTATCGCCACAGCCACGGAGCTAGACGATCTATTTCTACCCAGCAGCCTCGCGGGTACTACGAGCAGAGGGAACCTAGAGGACGAAGTGCCCCAGACTGCGCAATTTGCGCCCAGCTGGCTACGGCTCAAGTACCTCAGCGAGGTCCTCCAGAGTAATCTCAATGAGGTGCGATACCTCTGGTTCGAGAGCGAACTAAGCTTGTACTTTTCCCCCTCGGAAGTGGTCGACCTCATAGAGGCCAGCTTTGAGGCAAATCCAAGGACGAGAGAGACGATTCGAGAGATTCAGACCAAACCAGTACCTATGGCAGGACGATGAGTAATGAAGATTTGAGGTGCTTGGTTAGGTATGCGCCGTTGTCTAGTGGCCATAGTTAAGGAATTATAATCCTAATAGACCTGGATAGCTTTCAGAGGATGCAATGTGCTGATCCTTCAGGGAGTGGTTTGTTGAACATGGGAGTGCTCCAGGCAAGTAACACAATAGCAATCTGCAACTGACCTTGTAACGTCTTAGTAGAAACAAAATTGCCATAGCTAGATGTCTCCTGGAGGACAACGGGAACAAGTGAATAAATCATCATAGCTATATTCCCTAAAGACTATCCTAGTAGGAGGGCGAGACGCACCATGCTACTATAAAGACCTTACCTTGCTAGATTCTTAATTCTTCTAAATAAGCATAACTTAAGACTCGTTATAGCCCACGTAATATTCCGCAACACCCTCCTTTTTGCGATGACAACCAAGACTGATCAGCAAGATCAAACAGGTTCTACAAACTCAACATCTACCACCAGCCCCGATGCTCCCCGGCCTTCCTTGAGTCGTATTGATCTCTCGGGCTCAGCCTATTGGCATAGATCATGTTGAAACCCGGGCACTTCTGGCTTGATTTGAGTGAAAGGTCTACGAAGTGGGCTACCCTACACAAGCCTGAAGAAGTTGCCAAGGCATGTACATGACGAGAAAGGCATCACAAGCTAAAAACGCCAGCATATGCCGCAGCAACTCATTCGCACGTCATCTGACCTTAGGATGAGCGCTCATGTCAAATGAAGCAGTCGTGTGTGTGATGGGACAGGTGAAGTGCGCTCGTCACGTCACTCTAGCTTCATACAACAGCAGTTGAACAAAGACACTAAAACAACATAATTTACCACAAAAAGCGGACACATTACGTTTGGAATGCAAAAAGTGTCACAATGCCCCCTATCTCCTCTGTTTCCTCAAAAGTTTTGCGCCCGATGCTGCACCTCGGGAAAAATCATCACCACATGCCTCAGGCTTCACCGAGACAGACAGCCCAAGGTCTCACTCACCTTGGTAACACAGACCCTCACATCAGTCGAGTCATCATGCCATCGTGGAGCTCACCGATCGGCAGCGCACAGCAAGGCAATCAAAAAAAGAAAAGAAAGGAAAGGGAAAAAGAGATGTCTGGCCTCTCCGAGACAAGGCAACGGTAGAGGTGGAAAAAAGCAAACTTCTGTGAAACAAACGCCAATGCAAGGCAGATGAGGATCCACGGCAGAGGCGCCCACTGACATGGTCGGTCTCCTATATGCGGCCACGACATGACCCAAGAGGGCGAGAGAGCGCTCGTCTCCGAACCACGCGATCATGCCCTCCTATCTGCTGTGAGAGGGTGTTTTTACAGCGCTCTTGTCCTGGTATGACGACGAGACACATTTGGTCATGACGCCAAGGCAACTCGGCTGGTGACGAAAATACCAAGCCGGCACGGCATCTCCAGTCTGCTGCCCTTGCCGTAACACAGCAGCTGTAAGATGATACCGTCTGAGAAAGGCGACGTCCCGATAAAGGCAGACCGTGGCCTTGTTCGGACCTCACCGAGGCCCCATCATCAGAGCTTCCGTCGTTACATGCGGCTGGTCGCAGTTACGATTGCGCATCTCAACAATAAGGTCCTCCGACACCGCGTCAGCGAGCATGTAGTGCCAGCCCACATTCAGGCAGCGGCATGCTGAGGCGCTGTCATGATTCCTCCCAGGCGGCAGTCGCGCGAGCGAATCGATTCATGTTGGCCGACGTTGCGCTGTCTTGTGTGCTCAGTCCGTGTCAGGATTCCCTCTTGCCAGCGCTCTCACCGTTGTGGATTACTTGGCTGAGTCTTGATGCCGGCATTCCTTCTTTGCTTTGTCTACCGGCATGAAACGTGACACAGCCAGAGTCTGGCCATGAATAGTATATTCGTTGCACAGCTCATGGCCCATGGCCCACCAGCAAACATGCCCTGAGTCACTGCCAACGGCTCCACGATCCGTCGCCGAGTCCATCGAGGCAGCAAGGAGTGTCGACGCCGTCGTCGCCAAACAAATGGCCGAAAACAAAAGGTTCCTCTCGGGTTGATGCAAGGCAGCAGCCGCAACAGGCGTCTGCATGCGCCGAGGTCACCAGCTGGTCCACGTCGCTGTGTCCGGATCTCTTCCAGCACCGGGGAATTTTACACCGATCTAGGGGATCCGGCGCATGGTTCCGCCCAGTCAAGGGCTCCTTGGGCAAGTGACTGGCCGAGGTCGAATGGAACAGGCACAGGAGCCCACCGAGGGAGTGTTGTTGGTGTTGGTGATGCTTGAGGCCATTCTCTGCAGGCTTCGATGTCAGTGCTGGACCCCTGAAAGACCCCTTCCATCTCCCTCAAAAGCCCCGTTAGGGCAGCTGGCGGTGTCTCAGACAAGCAGCTAACTGGGTCCTGGCTTCGCTGCGGGCCCCAAGGCGCCCTAGGACCTAGGACCTAGGTGCCATCTCTGTCCGATCCGGGCTCTCTTCCAAACCCTCCGGGGGCGCCACCCGGCCCCCAGCACCGATGACGTCCGCGCTTGTGTTCCGAGCCCCCGTCCGAACCCGGGATATCCATGGCATCTGCCCCCCGAATCGGACCCATCAGCCATCCCTCGACCAAAGCCACTGCAATCAACTCTGGAGCTTCTTTTTACATCTCGCCCCCAACGGCTCCATCCATCCACCATCCACCATCCACATTGATCCCAGCATCGCCACATCTTGCTACGCCCCGACCAAAATAAACCCAACAGCTGTCATCCAGCATGGTCCACCCCCGCACCAGGACCAGTTTCCCGGAACCGAATTTGGTTGTTTCACCCCGAGCTCGTGCTCTAGGAGAATCCTTCTTCCTTTTTTCCAGACCAAACGCTCCATGTAAGATTGTCCTTGACAGGTCGTCCTCTGACTGGCCTCGCTCGATGAAACGTGACCGGACGAATATGCGAGTGATGGCGTGATGCCCAGAGGGCTCTGGTAGGAGATTAATTCAATGCGTGGTCCAGGCGTCATGAAGCTGTCGTGTCGTTATTCCGCAACAAGGGGGGCTGGGTCTCGCCAAACTCAAACTCTCCTTGGTGAGCCTTGTCCGCCAAGGTTGTTGGTGAGTAAGGTTTGCGGCCCTAAGTAGACGCATCTGTCTCGCCCACCCGCGTTTGCTGTGTGAAACAGACGCCATCTTGAGCTCGGGGAGAAACGCGGTCAGATGTCAGACTGCTGCGGCTCTTGGTGACCCAACACCGGACGGGCAATGGCATTGACAGTTGACGTGGCACACGCCCATAAGGTCCGTTGGAGTCAAGCCTGGACAGAGAGGTGGTGAGCTGAGTAAACAAAACCATGTACTGCTACGCCCGCGATACATTCCGCAGAGTCATCATGGAGCGCGAAATTAATTCAGTGTACCATATACCCTCACGAGACATGACATGACGGCTGATACCGGCGTCGAATGCTGCCAGACCATGCCGGTGACAACTCACCTGCATCCTCGCTCCGAAGAGGTCGTCTCAGCTGATAGATGCTGATCTTGATATTGTCTCTTTTCTCGGGGCAATTTGCCCACGAGGCAAGCACAGGCACTGCACACAACAGCATGTCGGATCATAGCGGTTCGCCGGTATTGACTGCATTACCGACTCCAGCAGCATCAGTGTACCACCCCTTGTCCTGTTCCAGAGTGCAATGCGCACCTTGGATGGCATTGCGTCAGTGTCGTTAGTCAGCCAACCTTGCACCTCAATTCTCGCTCAGAGTGCAACAGAGAGGCCCAGCAGACATCATCATCTACGCCCTCAGCCGACTATGCGCGTGTGGGTTGATGACTAGAAGTCTGGGCCGGCATCGCCGGTTCTCGCCGCCTCTATTTCGCGCAATTGTCATCTGCAACCTGGGCCTGACCATGGGAGGATAGCTGGTGAGGGAAATGGCATGCATCTATTTCCTCAAAGGCCATGTGAGGCGCCTGCCGCAGCTATCCGTGAGGTTGGAGATCAACCACACCTCCATTTCTCCCCCCGTACCATTGGCATGGCGCTGGCCACGCCCTTTCGATCCCCTCTCCGCCGTGCCGCGCCGTCCTGATGGTTGCCGTTCCTTGTACTACCTCTCCCTCCATGCGACTCGCCAGGGGCGGTCATACCTGCATCCGGCTCACAAACACCCAGGCGCCCCAGGCTGAACTGGATGTCAAGACGTAGGGTGACACACAGCTGGCTAGCAAAATGATCAGTCAGTCTGCAGGGCGACACATGGGACCGGCCCGAGCCACAATTGTCGATTTCTGGCAACGTCGCCGCCAGAATGAACCTATCCAACTGGTCAGTCGAGTTCTCTGATGCTAGCAAGCCTCACTCGCTTCTGCCACCAGGCCGCCGCAACCACCTGCTCAACTCGCTCGAGTAACCGAGGTGAAGATGGCAGCCGAAAGGGCGGTGCGAGTTATCACTTCAACACCGCAAGGTCGTCGAGGTTGCAGTCGTCAGCCTACATGTAGCATGCAGCGCAGCTGACTAGGTAGAGAACCGAGGATAGTTGACTGTGCCGTAAAGCATAGACCGCGGTGTGTACAAGGTGAGAGAACCACGAGGCTGAAAGGACGCAGGTATCGCCGAATAGGGGATAATGGTGGAGAAGGTGTTTGCCAACACAACAGGGCTGTGCGACGGACTTGACCTCTCAATGGGAAACAGGCCAATGCCAATCTCGATATCATTGCCTTGATGCTGGCTAAAGTGCCAAACTGTCGGGTACCCATCCCTCGATTTACCCATCCTGCGTCTCTGAGCGGGCGGGGGAAACCCTGCCAAGGTCAGAGCATCTCTTGGGCTGACTTCACCTACCCAGTCGAGGAAAACTCTTCACGACACAAGTTGCGCATGACTATCAGACAGCATGAGTGCTAGAAACCGCTCAATGGTGACGTGAAGATGTATGTGACTTATGACAACTGTCCTGGGCGCGCGTTGTCGCGGATACGGATCGAGGCCCGAGTTGGTAACAGTAGCCTGCAACCTCGCCTTGTCCAACGTCTCCTGTCATTGACGCTATGACAGGCTCGACTGTGACATCCATGGGTTGAAACTGACTGGTCATGTCAATGTGCTGCTCTGTTGGAGCGCGGCTGATGTGCTAAGGTAAGTGACAAGGCTGTTACATTAGTATCGACATGCCAAAAGATGGCTGTTGTGACACAGGATCTTCATCCAGGGTTGGTGTGGGCCCTTGACAGGTGAGAACAATCAAACAGTCCCACAGAGGTCAGAAACAATGGGACAGCTCATCTACTTCGTCGGGACCCTAGCTCACAAGGTTGACCGCATTAGGATGAGGTTTGTGAAAACCTACAGCAAGACCGTTTGGAACCTGAGCTACCATTAGTCTTCATTCTTTTCAAATGAGCGCAGGTTGGGACTTACAATGCTACAGGGCCTTGGCGGACGTTTTAAAAAAAATACGGGACTAGGGCTATATATCTTTATGCCAGAGTAACCCTACAGTTTAGGGTTATTTAGGAAGATAAAGATCATAGAGTAGCTAAAGCTCCGAGTACCGATTCTTTATGAGCCTTGGCCTAATATTAGCAAAGGTTTGGGACCATTGGGCGGTAACAGTATTGCTTACTGTTTGCTGCCTTTTTTGTCCTCCAAGGGATGTCACCGTGCTTTCTGACCATGGCTGGCCGAGACGCAGCGCAAGGTGAGCAGCTGGCAAGGTTCCAGCCCTGTTGGTTGCGGAGTATGATCGACAATCCCTGGAATAGCCATGCTGCCCATGCACTCACCGCCAGCGCCCGACGCCAATAGCATGCCAGTACAATAGTCTTCAGGGGTTCCGAAACCATGGGCCTCCCAGAAGGATTCTAGAAGGCTGAGCCTCGAAACCAACAGCACGTCGTAGACAAGAGCCCCGGCAAGCGCACATCGATGTGAGGTAGGGATTCTGGATCCTCAACCGTTCTCGATCCAACGACATCAAAATGAGGGACCCAACGTGGGCAACGGACTGCCAAGTAAGCTGTGCGTATAAGTAATCTGAGCCAACTGAATAGAATTCAAAACACTCAGACACATGGCGTAGTGTGGAGCAATTTCCGCATCATGAGGTGGCTTAACGGCTGTCAACTTGGTTTGGCACGGTATGTAGATGGATAACATCAGGAGGCTGTCCAGGAATATCGTTCCGAAATGAAGTCCAGTCTCATGATGCCCGTTACAATTCCCCACCGATCCCACGGATAGATACCCTGCCACTGAGGTATCTCGTCAATACGATGCCCTGGTGCGAATGAGAGATGGCATCAGAACCCTCTTGGTCGTTTCTGGGAGAGACGGTCACCTGGGCGTCGTAGCGGTGTACAGGCGTCGTGATACGATAGGGTATCCTTCTGGTGTTGCTGTGATCGCACGGCGCAACAGTGCATCGTATCACTGCATACGTACTGTTGCCTCATTTTGTTGCAGAAGGCCTCCCTCAGCAGTGACTGTATGTGTAGTTGGTAGGTTACAGGGCAAAATGCAAGGCCGCGACCATCAATCTCCCAGCCCTTCGAATGCCGCGGACGCTAGCAAACCATGGCGCCTCAGCCCAACGCTTTGATGTATCCGGGGATCGGTCCCGTAAAATTGGGCACAAGTTTCATGGGCGCTAACAAAACGTTGTCAGCCAGGGCTACTTTTTTGGAAACCTCGAATCGAGAAAGAGTCACAATCCCAACGTCACGGCTCGGAAGCGACTACGATGTTGAGTTCCAGCGACGTTGCTACTATACCTGGCTGCCAGGAGGGCCCCTTGCTTTTGCTTCGCATCAATATGATGTGCAGCAGGCCCAAGCGCCCCGCCCTCAACAAGGGCTTCAAGGGGTGTGTTGTTCGAAGCTGGCCATCATGTCGCCCTTTGCAATTCCCTGGAAGCACCGGATCAGTCTACCGGCTAATACGTGGGCGTCCGGGCAGGTGTTCCGCTGAAAGGGGCCGCCGCCGAGCCCTCCTGGTGGTCTGTTTCTTGCACATTATGGTAGATGTCTGGGTAAGCCCTTGCGATGCATGCATCAGAAGCGTGTTGCGGATATATTGCTTCCTTCCCATGAGCTCGGGTCAGTCGACCTCCAAGGGTATTGCTTGCGGGAGTGACCCAAGCTCGACCGCGAAACTCGGGGAACCAGGAATGCTGGGATGGGTATACTGTATCTTTGAATCTCGGCAGTGCTTGCCACATTGACACCAATCCCGAGTAGTATCGTTCCGTCTTATGCGAGACGCGCGCGCGTTCTGGCTGAGCTTATCTACATTGTCAGATTCATGTAAGAACCGAAAATACGAACTTTCATTTCGTGTAAATAGCCACGAGGCTGGGGCTTGACTCGAGTCATCACAGAAGCTCAACATGCCGCTTCTGCCCCGTGCGTCAATGGGCCAGTGAGCTTGTGTCGGGTCAAAGCTATTGTTGAGGCCAGCAACACCAACGACGTAGTGGAGACTGCGCAATATATCGACGAAACGCAGACTCAAAAGCCGCCGCAGGCCGTCGACCACAATTCATCTACTGCAGATGGGAAAAAAAGACTCTGCGAGCAGGTCGCAGACAGATGAGGATTCGTCTCACCAATCCACCGGGATATTTGCCGATAATGATACCGAGACGCATCCATCAATGGTGGTGATCAATGAACGATCGCTGCCAATTCGGTGCGGTCGTTAATATCAATGCCTGCCGGTTTGGTTGCCGCTCTAAGGATACAGCAGACGGAGCCGAAAGATCATGGGCTCTTGCCGCTTGCATGGCCCGCCAAACTGCTGTCACCATAGTGTCCAATCCACCAGTCTACCTGATGGCAGTGTGTGGGATGCAGCGGCAGGCGCGCAATGGACGGGCACTCCCGCGGCATCATTCTGCACATCCCGTCGCGTGGTCTGGATCAGTCCAAATGATATGCCCGTCTGCGCGGGATGATTTTGCGTATCACACATCAGTCTCCAGTGTGGCTCCTGTTTGCCAGGGTGTAACAGATGTGTTTGCCCGATAGGGAGAACCGGGAGGTGTCATAGTGCAGGCCGGCCCCTCCTGATACCCAGAAACGCATGCTGTTTAAGCAACGCAACGCGGGGATGCAGGCGGAAAGGAGATAATACTGAGGCGGGATTTTATCTTCATGGCATGAGTAACTGATGATCCGAGTCCCGCGTGGGTGGAAATCTGCCCCACGCAGAAAGAGCTAGAGTAGCGAGCGATAAGTTGCTCGGTATTGAGTTGACTATGTGGGAGAGCGTCATCAACCTTGTCGGTGGTTACTCTTCTGTCGACGACTGAAATCAAGCCAGGTCCTAGGGTAGGCTGGCGATGGAGTATTGACCATGATGCCTTCTGGGGAAATGCTGAGCCAGCTCTCTGTTAAGTCCAATAATACTTTCATTCCAGGATCAAAATTGCAGTCAATCACATACTTGAAGAGTAAACCGACGCATGCCCAGGGCGGAAGGAAGAGAGTGGTGAAGCTCGCCTCACGCGGCCGAATGGTTTCTGAGCGTCGCAGCCCGCAGCCAGTCCCGACCAGGGTCCTGACATGATGGAAGAGTTCGCGTGGCTCTGTGTGATGGAAGCAAACACCTAGTTGACGCGGGCCAATCTCACGGGTCTGGCACTGTGCCGCCTCTGGCTGGCATAGCATTGCGTTGCTGCAGCACATCAGGTGCCTGCCCGCAATGACGCGATAGGCTGCATGGTGAAATTGGGCGACACGTTGAGTCCTTGTTGAAAGCAAGCCGGCGGTGACGCAGAAAACTGCCAGACGCAGGCGAGAAGCAGCCAGCGTGAAGCAGCCAGCGTCCAAGGCCTTGACACAGACGCTGATTGCATGCCGCAGAGGCTTGGCTCATTATGGTTGGCTGTCATCCCTTAGGGGGTTGATTTGCTTGAAAAGTTGCTTGGGGGAGGGCACGTGGACTCAGCCCATCGTATGCTAGCTTGAAATTGTGGGCGTGTTGGGTGTAAGTCTTGGAACGGAATTGTCGGCATCCTCTATTGTCGTTCGTAAGAGTACAGCGTATCTTGGACCACTTGCAACACCGGCCGTGCCAATGCCTAGAGAGGCATAATATGACGGGTAGCTAGGCTCAAGCGTGGTTCCAAGACGTCTTGGCAGGCCTACGGCTTGGCATCTACGACGTACCGCGCGGTACGTGGTGGGTAGCCCCTGAAGAAAAGAACCGGTCATGCAGCATTAGAAATCGAGAGCGACAAAAGGGCCTTTGAATACGAAATCCGACTTGCAACCGAGATGGCAGTCCTCAAAGACACAGTAGACAAAGACGGAAATGCAACGACGATTGCTCCCTAATCGGCGCGTGATAACCTCAATCGGGACCTTGAATGCCTAGATCCCCCTTGGCGTCGTCTTTTGCATCTATCCTGCTGCTGAGGGCGTACGTAAGGACTCCGGCCGGGCCGCATCTTGGGGAACGCTTCAGGTAATGGCCGACGCGGCCGAGACGCAGCCCCTCTTTTGGGATGGACTCGATGGAGAACGAGAGATGACACCTGCGCGTGGAGGGATGCTGTGAGCTGTTTCCGCTCCAACGGATCGACCTGTGAGGTTATGTTTCACAAGAGCCAAATGCGATATGCTACCCACCTCCTCGCGGTTGATCCGAGGGAAAAACGAGCCCGTTTGCTGCTAGAGCAGCCACGTCAGAAGG
This sequence comes from Fusarium sp. JS1030, assembly GCA_000966855.1. Lineage (NCBI taxonomy): Eukaryota > Fungi > Ascomycota > Sordariomycetes > Hypocreales > Nectriaceae > Fusarium > Fusarium sp. JS1030. The sequence continues at coordinate 45,788 of JWIW01000107.1, read as the reverse complement.
GTGACCCCCAACAACATCGTTGATCACGACGTCCCTCACGACCTTCGAGAATGCTATTGTAGATGTTACCACCGACGGTTTCGCCGCGTGACTGTCCATATGCAGGTGTACGTAGGGGCTCAAATGTTGTGAGATGCCCCCGCGTCTTCCATCGTTGCCATCTGAGAAATGAGATCTCCTACGTCACCCGTCAATCGCGTCATGTCACCTTTTCGGCTACCCTTTTCTTCCGTGACCAAACTTGTTTGCTCGGCTAGCATTCTTGAGCGACCCGGTGCTGTCATTCATGAGGCTTGCTTGGGCGTCGAGTAGTGTCGTATTCCTGCGGCGCATCGAGCCATTCTCGGGCGAAATTGCTGGCAGGTGTGGTGAGCCGATTGGGAGGGGCAGTGCTGGCTATCTTTGATGCTTAAAGCACGACACAAGGCTGATGGAAGATGGAAGGAAGAGTAAGCAGCTGCACCGTAACTCACCGTCCCGAGACACACTCCAGAAGCCTCAGTCGCCCAGGGGGTCAAGGGCCCAGGGCTCAGAAGTGCCAGGAGACGGCAGCCCCATGTCTCAGGACGGGGCCCCTTGAGATCCCCTAGGGGCCGGGCATCGGCACTATCGAATGCCTCAGCCGATTGGGCAGGCTTCGGGCTAAAGACGTCATCGTCCTCCCCCACGTAACGCAGTTCCGAGTCCTTGCCCACCCAACAGCAAATCAGAGCCTCCATAGCGGCTATGGATGGCCCAGAATGTCGGTGCCGTTTCGACAGCGCCTTTGCTTCTGGGAGACCTCATGTTGGGCGAGCCGCCCATGGTGTCCTATCACCGGCCGATACAGAAGCGACTTCCAGCACACCGCATGTGATATGACGATGTCGCCATGGCGGCATTTCTGGCTCTGTTGTAGCCTTGGGGTCCAGGGCCGTGTTCCTCGTGACCATATGATACCTATTGACTAAAATGTCGGTGTACAGTCGAAGACACAGTTGTTGCCCATGGTTCGCAGGTTCATCCACAAGACCCCGCAACGGGACCTTTGAGCCCTCCCGAATCCGTGAGGCATAGTGCGGCTTCAAGCGACCACAGCTCATCTACGGACATAGCATTGGCGGTAGAAGGAACCGCAATGAGATCGACGGCACATCATGACTAGACTTTGGTAGCCCAGCCGCATGCCCCAGCCTCGAAACCGTTTGCAGCCCAAGGCAATCTGGTTTTGTGGCGCTTGTAACAGGTCCGAGATGGGAGAGGATTATCGTAATACCGACAACATCGTCCTCAGGGGTACGGGGATGCCTGACAAGGCTGCAGACGAATGTCAATGTTCGTGACAGGAAGCGGGGGACGGCGCCCATCATCAAGATGGCAGACGGTCAGGTACGGACTGGCGTCCTCCGTACTCTACGGCCGAGATAGCTGGGGGTCCCCACAGCGACAGGCTGGCTGCAGCCAGAGAGCTTTTCTATGTGCACACCCTGATCCAGACTCCGAGGCGGTTGGGTGCCCTCGTCTGCCCCTCCTCACCCCTGTCTCTTGCTTGGGGGCCCTGGATGAGAACGGCGGGAGTCGGCGCCAAAGGATCGACGAGATGATGATCTCATTCCGTTGTTGGCTGTCCCAGGCGTTTGTTTCAAGATGTGTCGGCTCCAACAGATTGAGTGCGTCGTCAAATCATATGGCGTGTTGGCGATATGTCGACAGAGGATGGCGGAATGTGGGATAGGTGTCTGGAACCTTGGACCTGGTATTCTGGGGCACTGAGCCTCTAGGTCTCGGGCACATTGCTGCCAGAAACTTTGACCCATGACGCTCCTCAATCCGTCCACCTGGGTCAAGGACGCGATTGGCTTCTTCCCCACACGATTTTCTAGGGCCGGCGTCTGACCCGTCTGGCCACCCCCTCGCGCCTGGGCACGTCTGGGAGTCATAATTACGCCGCCCCTTGATTGTCTTTGCCCCAGGGAGAGCCGAGGAAGAACAATGAGGATACTGTAGGTACGGGGAAGAGGAGGCGGGAGCCGACAGGTGAAGAGAAGGAGGAAGTGGCTATTCCACACTCCACCCATAGCATGTCGGACAATGCCATGCTGTGTCGTCGGTGAAGAGGACTGCGCCGTGTTTCGAGATCTGTAACGGTCGGAGAGAAAAATGATGCCACGTCAGTGTGGAAGATACGTCTTGTTCATCGACCGCTCGTAAGAAATGATGTACCGACAGGATCTGTATCGCGATGACCAGGCAGCATCTCTGGGTCACTGGAACGGCCCAGCAGATGGTGACCGCGTATCGTGTCTATATTTACCGTCGTGCATGAGTGCGCTGCCCTATCCGAGTGAACCCTGTCGGTCCTGACCGAGTATTTGGGTACGGCCCCAACGTCGCAACCTGCGACTTGCGACGAAATGAGACCCAATGCGCCATGTCGCCGCGAGCGAGCAGAGGAACACGGCGCTCGTTTTCGAGAACCAGACGGTGTAAGCCTCGAGCGAGGGCAGGGCAGGGTTAATAACGACGGCTTGCCGGGGAAAGGTGAGCAAGATGTCCCGGTTCCCGTGACAGTGGATACGATACAAGACCACGCGCGAGCGCCCTAATTAACGAGCAACGTTGGTGCTGGCAGGCCGCTGTAGCCTCTTGGTCTCGCTGTGTCGTGCCTCTGTCCTCGGTGGTTGAGGCTAGGCGTCACCTCAAACAAGCCGCTTGCTGGCCTATGCCTGGATTCCCTGCCGAAACTGAGATTGGGCGTGGTAGCTGAGCATGCGCTGGAGAAGGTAAGAGGGCACTAGCACGGTGGATACGATCCTTTTTGTATGGGCAACGGGTAAGACGCGAGGCAGAGACAGACGAGAAGGATCCAAATGCCAGGGGTCGTTGAAAGTCTAGATGCTGTGCCCACAAGGTTGTATCGTCGGATTCGAGTGCGAGAGTGAGAGTGAGGGTGAGAGGGCGCATCTCTCTGAGGCTGTTGAATTTTGGGGCAATTGCTCGGTGAGATTGCAGGTGAGGTCTTGCTAAGGCCCGGGCTCTTCCCAACAGGGCGCCTGTCAAAGCTGGTCACCGTTGGGAAGGTGCACCTTACCACTGGTTCTGCTTCTTGCTTCCCCGAAGCTGTCATCCCTGCGTGCCTTATCTAAGCATGATCACGAGCCTCGAAATTTGCATGGAGGCGAAACCGAATTCCTGCCTGTTGGTCGATCTAAATTATCGTGGCTCTCGTTTCACGTCGCTGCTTTGGAGCGACCCGGACCCGTTCAATGGCCAATTTCCCTCCGCTCGGGTTGGCTGGAAGAATAACGGACATTGGGGCTCCATACATCGTGTCAGACTGAGGTCATGGCTCCCTCAAGGCTCAGATGCTCGGCCAGCGCCAGCTTGCAACGCTACGTTGTCCCGGGGCGACGCGGAGATGGACCGTCCAAGCCGTCATCCGTCTAGGCGCCAACTTCCAGATGCTCAGCCCCTGATGCATCCCTTGGCTAACAGATTTTTTGTTTGTGCAACTGTTTCGAAGCTTGCCGGAGGCCCTGGAACTCAATCTCTCGGTACCTCGAGTCGCCCCCTCCGATACGCGCCGACCGAGGTACCTTTCGATACCTCTAACCGCAAAAAAAGTGGCAAATGATTGGCAGGCCCTGTCGTTGGACCGACGCCGGGCACATGGCCAGCCAGGTATGTGCCGTAGCGAGAAGACGGTACACGCGAGGGCTGCTAACTCTGGCGCGGAGCCGGGTACCGTACGCGTATCAGCGGGCGTTGGAAACCGTCTAACTAGGCCGGCGTCCACGGGCTCCCCCTCCCCGGTCGTGGAATTGTTCTTTTTTCTGCGACTACCCGGGCCCGGATTGCGATGGACGCTCACACAAGATTGTTGACGGGCCCGGCTTGCTGTCAATGACTCCTCGAACGGGCATGGTGAGGTCCCAGCAACCTCGTAACTCGTGGCCTAACGAAGTCGCTGGCCCTGACGGACGGGCACTAGCCCTACCCTGCCCTCCTTTTCTTTCCGCTGACTATGGCTCAAGTAAGCTTAGGGAACTCGCTTGTTTGCTTGGTTTCTTGTCCTTCTTTTTTTCTTCCCTCGTGATCGAAGTTTACTCTGACTCTGTGCCTGTAATTGCGGAACCCAACCAAGGATTGGGCTACCGGTGATGGGGCCAAGACAAAAAAAAGCAAAGACTGGTGCCGAGAAAAAGAGGTCTGAGACAAAGACACAATGAGGTCAACGTTGGAAAAACAAACAAACAAACAGCTCTGCTATTAGACTCCGCTTGGTTGAGAGTGAGACCAAGAAACAGAGCTGAACTCAAAAAACCCCAACCCATACAGACTTTTTCACACCCTTTGCCCCTCTGGCGGTGCCGTATCCGGCTTGTCTGGTTCTGCCCCGGCTCGGGCTCCGTATCTTGTCTGTTGTTGCTAGCTCCAGCCTTGCAGTCCGGAGTTTGATGCCCAGAAAACCTTGTCTATCACGGTAGTGCCGAGCAAAGGGAGCTGGGTAAGACGGCTCCGGCGCATCGTCATTCTTAGCCGGTTGCTCATCATCAAGCAGCTCTGCTATGACCAACCAGCTCCATAGCGAGTGTCTATCAGTTCGAATCAATTCATATTCTCCTCATCTCCTGGTCAGACAAGCATCTAGTTCAGGAACGACAGGAATTGCGAGTCGGCCCTTGAAATGGTTTGGCATGACGGAGCGAAATTGGATTTGCACCATCGCCTCACTGCGCTTGATCGACTTGAAGGTGTGCAACTCAGACCTCCCAGATCCCGTGGCGGCCTATCTCTATCTTGCTTGCATCTCATTCGCGCGCCGAGCCTCTGCTGTGTCTCCCTTTAGATGAACGAAAAAAATAGCACTTGGATGGGCTGAAGCGGTGAGGAAGAGGCAGCGACAGCAACTCCGAGGCCCTGTTCCATGTTACACAGGCACACAAGCACTGCTGAGCCATCATCATCAGCAACGATGGAATCGCAAGCATGATGATGGATGATGATGATGGCGTTTCCCCACCTGGAAAACGTTATTAGCTCGCCTCGCACGCAGTTGTCGGTAGACACACTCCGAATAAACGAGAAACGAACGCGACGAGGCCAGTCACAGCCTCTGTCAGCCCCCTTCACCCTTCTCTTGGCTGGGACTCGAGGTGAAGGGGGGCGGGCAGAAAAGAAAAAAAGAGAATTGAAAGAAAACGGTGGAGCCACGATCCATGATCCATGGCGTCCATCTGACGGCCGAGCCCCGAGTCCCGCCCAAGTACAAGCCTCATCAATCCGTTCCAAAAGATCCGTCGTGCCTCAGAGGGCAGCCCAGGTCGACTGCCGAGTACCACAACGGCTCCCCGATATTGGCCAATTCGCAGGGAGGATTGGTACATCTGCCATCTGCGGACTTCCACCATCCCTCATCATCTTCCCACGTTCCGTTCCCCATCCCACGCGTTGCTACGCTCCCAGCAGCTCTAGCTCCCCAGGCCAGGGCTCTTTTTTTTGCTGTGCTTGTCTCTCAATCCACACCGCCCATTATCTCGTCTCACACCTTTCCAACGCCCTCGCCTCCCGCCCTCGTCCCTGTCTGTCCCCTTGTCCATACCCTTGCCCAGCCATGCTATCCCTGGCCCTTTGACGTTGCCATTCGCTTTCGCTGTCTCTGGGGCCTTGCCCTGCGAGCCCTCTGCCCTGTGTTTTAGTGCACTTCTGCTGCTGCTGCCGCTGGTCGCTGCTCTCTGGGCGCTGTCCCATCGTCCCCGTGTTACCGTGTCGTGTATCAACTGGTATGACTGCCCCCCTTCTCCAGCCCTGTCTCGCCTGTGTGTGCCTTGCTTGGCCCGTTCGCCCTGTTATTCCGTCTTGACCTTCTGTCCTTGTCCGCACATTGGCCTTACGCAGTAGTACTCGGGACATTTGTGTGATCAGAGTATGGTTATTCTGACACCCTTTCTCCTCACGGCCTACGTATATCCATGCTGGCGGGGTTTGTCGGTCACTCAATCAATCACTCTGTAATCAATCTCTGTTGAGCGTGCAACAACAGCAGCAGCAGCACTTTGGTGGCCCGTCTTTTGTCAGGCGTAACACTCAACATTGGACCTCGGTCGGACCCGTTGAGCTGATATGAAGTCAAGTTGCTCTCATTTCCCCTCCGTCTCCCTGCGAAACTCTCTCTCCCTTGGTTCCGAGTGAATGCTTAGGTCTGAGTCTCGCACAACAAGCAGTTCTACTACCTTAGTACTTTGTATGATAGGAGGACATGCTTTCGCACAAGGTCATGGCCCAACCAGTGGCCTCCCCCTTGACCCTCCTCCACTCTATCACTGGTAATCCAGACACCCCTCCCCCCTGTCGCCTCCCCCAGTCTCCCCAGTCTCTGTCTCTTCCACAGCAAAAGAAGTGCAAGGGAAGGCAAAGGAAGACGAGGAAAAAAAAAAAAAAAGAGGTACGTACCTCCCCCAAGTCCCAGCAAAGTCCCCGTCCCAGGTCTTCAATCCTTGTCCCCCAAATCCCAGTCAAATCAATCATCAATGGCTCCCTGGTCACTCTCTCACTGCCCTGCCCTCGCCCACGTCCATCCACGCCCACGCCCACTTGACGCTGTGTCACTCTCGTCACTCACTGGCTTCCACGTCCACGTCTGCCGCTCCCAGGCTCCTCCTGACTTGAGATTGACAAGCTAGCACAGCACAGCGGAGCAGAGGTACCTCTATTGCAGGCGGGCAGTGGACAGACAGGCACGGGCACAGGTACATTACAGGCACACAGACACCTCACACAGGCACAGCCAGAAGATCAGAGCCCGTCCCATCCCATCATCTCCTCGTGTCAAGCCAAACTCCGCACTCCTTGATGGGCGCTCCAAATAAAGAAAAAACACTCTTGGCTGCCAGTCCCTCCCGCCATAATTTCCCGGCCCCAGCCCAAGAATCCCAAGCCCAAACAGCCCAGTGCGGCGCCGCATACAAGACTCTGCCGCTTCCCACGCACTCGCATCCAGCTCCTCGTCTACTAGCTCTCTTGACATTAGCTTTCTAGAGTCTCGCCCGCTCTCGCGCGCCTAAAAGGACGCCAGCATACTTCGAAGCTTCTCCCTCCCTTGCCCACCTTTTAGGGGGGAATTGCCTTTTTTTCTTTTTTACCTTCTTACTCCTATCTAAAAAAACCTGGCCTATTCTTCTCTCCCACCCACCGCCTCGAGCCACTAAGTATATTACTACTTGGACTCCCCCCCTTTCCCACCTAAACTACCTTTCTACCCCTCCCGCTCCACCACCAACTTTCCCATTGACAACCTACCTTTCGCCTTTCTCTCTTCTCGTCCACCATAGCATCCGCTGCTTCAAAGAAACAACCCAACATCTGGACGATACCGCCAAACCGCGATTCTCTTCTGCTTCAGCACCACCCGGGTTGCTCCGCCACACACCTGTCGATACTCTGCAGCTTAATTGCAGTCAGCGAACAATCTTGCGACTGCTTGCGATCACGACTCTCCGGTCCAGCTCGCTGCCGCCTTGACTGCCGTTGGGTGACTCAGCGACTCGACTTTCCGTGGACCTCGACCCTCGAGCTTCCCGTTGAGCCTCTTGTTCTAGAGCCTGCGGCTCCTCGGAAGCATCTACCGATCACCGTTCGCATTGCGTCGATTCGCCTTCTTATTCTCAAGTGCAGTACTACCGCAGGCCGTCTGCTTGCGTTGTCGCATTCTCCAAAAGCAAGCACCCAGCGCAGGACGTTGTTGGTACTACCGTTATTCCCGGTTGACTTCGCTACTGACGAGCGCGTTTGCTAGCTGAAGTTGCTCCAACTCGTGGCCCTCCAACACAGGACGCGCCCCCATTCTCTTCATCATCTGGACTTGGAAGCTCTGCGCTGTGCTGCAGTTGCCCGCCTGACAAAGACGAACTGGCTCTTGTCTTGTTTGATCCAGCAACCCCGAGGCGGCCCCAAAAAGAGCCACCTGCATATTCCACCATCTGCCAGCTCACCACGCTGCCGCGAACTTGGCACATCACCACGCCTCAGATCGGCTTCGACGACACCTACCTGGTCATCCGCGTGTTGCTCGGCCTCATCGCACGTCTGTGGTCCACCAGGCAGCGCTCCAACCCGACTCCGTCCCTGCATCTGCAGTCATTACTTGCGGTCCTGCCTCTGCGTGCTGGCCCTGGTCCCCGGCATCCTGTCTGACGCTGGCTGTACCCCAGGTTGACAGCCGCTCCACGAGGGATCGGCTTCCGCAGCCTCTTCCCCGCAATCCGCGCCTCTTATCGTTACCCCCAGGCCAGTTGTTCCACCATGGCTCCCCATTCTGCCTGAGCTCTTATATATGTCGATGCAACCTTCGGATGCGACTTGTCTCGCTCTTGTAGTGCAAGCTCCTCTCCCAGCACAATCATGTCTTACAGCTCAGATCCCGACCCCAAGAACACCTTGACTGCCACCTCTCTTCACAACATACCCGACATGTCTTCATTAACACGCTCCCGCCTTGGTCAGGTCCAGACCTCCTTTCCACCTCATACACACTCAGTCCCCATTCCCATGTCGGCTATCAGTGCTTCGTCTGTTGCCTCAAATTCACAACAAGGCTCGCCCATCATGTCTCCTGACACTGCTGTCCTGACCACGTACTCCTCCGTTCAGCCCTCGCCTGAGCCGATGCGAGGTCGTGAAGAGGAGGTCTACCCTTCCAGCTTCCAGCTTCCCGAGTCTGTGTTGTCCCGCAAGATGAGCGCGAATTCCCTTGGGCAAAGCTTGGCAAGCAACCCCAGCGCCATGTCCGAGGCGGTTAACAGCAGCAATCCCAAGGGAAACCTTATGCGTCGCTTTTCTAACCGAGCCCATCGATTTGCGACCAAGAGACGAACATCTTCTGCCGCCCCGGCAAGCCGGGATGGAAGTGTGGGACCCAGCATCCTTAGGCGACGCAGTGACAGCAATGCTACAGCGCCCCCTCCTGAGACCAGTGTCCTGACTGACACAGATGAGGAGGTCGAACTGATGCCTGACGACTCAATTTCCTTCGTTGGCCTGGACGGTGCAGTGTACACGTCCTCGGCCAACAGTACTCATGGCTCCATTAGCGGAAGTGCTGGTGCTATGGCTGGCCCTGTGCTCCCAGCTGAGCTCCGCAATGGAAGCAACGTTTGGAAAGTTTCGAGGAAAAGCCGACCTCGAAACATCAACCTTATTTATGAAACAGAAACAAATAAGCTATCCTGGGACCCATCCCGGCCCCAGAAGTCATTACACGTCGACGAGATTAGGGAGATTAGGGTTGGCACTGACATCCAGCAATACATTCGCGACTTTGGAATGGCCCAGATGTCCGAGCCGAACAAGAATCTCTCTGATACTTGGTTCACCCTGATCTACGCAGTTCCCGAGACCACCAAGACCAAGTTCCTCCACATTGTTACCGACAGCCCCAAGAGCCGCCTGCTTTGGGCGGAATTTCTGGATGCCATGTTGAGGTATCGACAAGAGCTCATGACGTCGCTGATGGCCTTCAACGACCGAGCCCTTGCTCAATACTGGCGATCCGAGATGGCCAAGGAGTTCGGTGACCAACCCCGTGGTGCCGAGCACGAGGAACTCGATATGGCCGGTGTGAAGCGAGTGTGCCAGAACCTTCACATCTATAGCTCCCAGTCGACGGTCGAAGTCAACTTTCACTTGTCCGATTCCCGAGGTCTCCAAAGACTCAACTTCACCGAGTTCAAGGACTTTGTACGCCGCATGAAGCGAAGAAATGATGTCCAACGAATTATTCGCAGCATCGCTGCTAACCCCGAGTCCGGCATCACCTTGCCTGAATTTCTAGCGTTCCTGCGAGACGTCCAGGGTGAGGATGTTGATTCTAACCGAGCCGCTTGGGAGAAGCTTTTTTGCCGGTATATCCGGCAGTACCGAGTTGACGAGGTTGACGTGGAAAATGCCCAGATGATGTCGGAAGACGCTTTCGTAGGCTTCTTGACCTCCGAGGACAACAGGCCGACTGCCCCTGAGCCCCAGGACTACACCCTCGACCGCCCCATGAACGAGTACTTTATCTCGAGCTCGCACAACACCTACCTTCTTGGTCGACAAGTGGCAGGCCAGTCCAGCGTGGAGGGTTACATTTCGGCCCTGGTCCGGGGTTGCCGCTGTGTCGAGGTTGACTGCTGGGATGGTGTCAATGGCCAGCCTGAAGTCAACCACGGACGCACGATGACGACCTCGATCAGCTTCAAGGAAGTCATGACGACCATCAACAAGTACGCCTTTCAAACATCCAGGTTTCCTCTTTGGATCTCCCTTGAAGTCCACTGCAGCCCTCCCCAGCAGGCAAGGATGGTCGAGATTATCAAGGAGTCGTTCCAGGAGAAGCTGGTGACGGAGACGCTGGAGGCTTTCCCCGACAAGCTCCCTTCCCCTTCGGAGTTGATGGAACGTGTTCTCATCAAGGTCAAGAAGCCCCAGATTAAGGAAGACCCGGTTTCTGCAGGCAACGATTTTAGGGGCCGACGACGAGGCAACAGCCTGAACTCACCAATGATGCGAGCGACCGTCCCCGATGCTACCGTCCTGTCGCCTTCGCAATCACTTCCCCAGAGCCCGATGCTCACCCCCAGCCACTCGTCTCGCAGGCTGGTCAGCAAGACTCGCGTCAACACCATCACCGAAGGCCAGGTTCAAGAAAGCAGCAGCACGAGCGACAACGAGAGTGGAGTTGAACAGGCAGCCAAGAAGACCCCTAACAAGACTGTCAAGGTCCTCGGCGACCTGGGCGTCTACTGCGCGGGTGTCAAGTTCTCCGGTTTCGATACTGTCGATGCGAAGCAGTACAACCACATCTTCTCTTTCATGGAGTCGAGCTTTGCCAAACACTCCCGCGCTAAGGAGCAGAAGATGGCCCTGGACATTCACAACATGCGGTACATGATGCGAGTCTACCCCGATCGAACCCGTATTACTTCCAACAACTTCGACCCCCTTCTCTACTGGCGCCGTGGTGTCCAGATGGCGGCGCTCAACTGGCAGACCTTTGACCTCGGAATGCAGCTCAACCGTGCCATGTTTGAGGGTGGCACTGACTCGTCTGGCTATGTCTTGAAGCCCAGAGAGCTTCGAGATATCCAGGTCCTCCCTTTCAACGCGGACATTGCGGAGGGCAAGAAGGAGCGCAGCGTCCTCTCGTTCAGCATCGACGTCATCTCGGCTCAGCAGCTCATGCGACCTGCTAATCTCTCCGCTAACAAGCCGATCAACACATATGTCGAGGTGGAGGTCTTCCACGCTAACGACAAGCGCGACAAGAAGGAGGCCGATACCAACCTGTCTGTTGAGCCCGACTCCCCTCAGAAGTACCAAACCGAAGTGGTTCCCGAAAATGGTTTCAACCCCAGGTTTGACAAGGAGATGAAGTTCAAGGTGACGACAAAGCACCCCGACCTAGTCTTTGTTCGATGGTCTGTCAAGCTCTCTAGCGATGGCGAGAGCTACAATGATCGTCCGGCCGTGGCCACATACACTGCCAAACTCACCAACCTGAAGCAGGGATACCGCACCCTGCCTCTTCTCAACCACACTGGCGACCAATACCTGTTTTCTAAGCTTTTCTGCAAGATCAAGGTCGAACCAGTCGCGAAGATGCTGATTGAGGCGCCTCGCCGCACCCAGGATGGCAACAAGCTGAACCGTCTCGGTGGCAAGGTCTTCAGCCGCATCAACACCAGCCCCAAAAGTACTATCGAAAAGTCGAGCTCAGAGAAGACGAGCTTCGACAGCATTTGATGATTCAGCGATTTCATCTGTACGACCACCTATTTTACCATTTCTTGGACATACTATTACCTTTTTTATTCTACTGGATTCGACACGGAGTTTCTTTTCTCGACATCGAATTCTGGGCGTTGAATCTTCCGGAGTTTGTCTTTCGCTTCTATCCCGCACTTTTATTCCATGATTCCAAGAGGATCCTGGCGCGACAGGCGGTGGGATTGCATCAGGGACTTGTGACTCTATCTATCATGGCCGGAACCATCACCCTTTTTAACTCTTTCACTTCTTTTTTTTTATTACCCTTAGTTTGGGTTGAAGCGTTTGAATAACCCTGTTTCAACAGTACCGATTCGGTACACGACCATTTCCTTTGTCAAAACACGGCGCATGAAAAAAAACTTAAAGATGGACGAATACCCCCTTGAGCGTGAGCGGTGTTGGTCATTATTGGGATATTTGTTTTAATCATTTTTGTGGGATAGCACTACGCAATACAGGACAAGGTCTGGACGGGAACGAAAAAGGAGTCTGCATATACCACGCTTGGCCGTGTTTTTGGGAGCGTCAAGGAATTAGCATTGCACAGGAACTGGAATCACGTATTATAGACTGGCACAAGGCAGGGAAACCAACCACTTGGGAATTCTGTTTTCTTGTTCTGCTGAAAAAGCCTTTTCTTTCTTGATTGTTCACCTCGAGTCTCTCTGATTTTGTCAAGTTGCTTGCTTCCAACATCACACACACACGCACAGAGACGCAACTGATATCACAACGTCTTATCGGCAGCCAATGGGAAACGATAGGACATTGCAACTCGGCGATGAGTGAGGTCACAACAAGGTGGAGAGAGTGACGAGCACGAACAAGGAGAGCACGGAAGATGCCGGTGGAAGCAGGGAGACCCTCGCGTGAGGCCTCTTGGGACAATGGAGCATCTCTGGGGATCGACATGGGGGAAATCATGATATACACATACCGGTGGCTCGCGCTACAACAACATCTGGGCCACCTTTGAAGTTTGGTCTGGCAAGGAGAAAGGGAGGGCAAGATGGACCCTTTTTTTTTTTTTCACTTCTTGGCTTGGGCGTCTTGGTTTTATCTTTTTGACTGGCGTTTTACTTGTACACTGGGCAATGACCAAGGGGGAAAAAAAGACAGTCATATGAATGAAATGAATCCATATTTTTTCTTTTCGAACAATTGAGATGAAACCGCCGTTGTGATGTCAAAGTTGGGGCCCTAGTTCGTCTCCCCTGTTTCAATCCAGTACTGTATCTCTTAGTCCCGCCTCGTTTAAGGTAAAACTCCACCCTAAACCTATAATTCGGCAACCGGCCGCCTCGTACCCTCTCCCCTGACGTGTTAAAAGGGGTGGTATCTAATTCCGCCATTGCGGGATCTCTCTGATCTTTTGCCTCGTAGGTAAATGATTTTCCCGGTTTTTAGCTTTCCGTTAGGCGTTTTCCCCCCCCCCTCGCTTGCTCTGTGCACCGCACGCCCCCCCTGGAAGTTTAGTTGATCGTCGCTTGTAGATCGAAGGGGGGTGTGTGACGCCGCGCTGGTAGGGAATAGGACCCTTGAGGAGGAGGGGACCCCTGGAGGGGAGAGAAAGTCAGGATGATTTTCGGTTTTTTTCCTCATGTGCGGGGAACGGCTTTGGTTGCCTCCCTGTGAAAGTAAACTTGATCTTTTGAAGGATGAGGGAGAGAGTTGGTAGCGGTGAGGGCTTCATCTGAGCTAGTCGAGTGTGGTTGGACACCCGAATAGTCTGCTAGACAAGAACCAAGTTTTTAACCCGCCAGACTATACAAACCCTCCTGTTGCGTAGTGCTATACTTTAACCTTTGGAACTATTTTCACCGCCTTGCTTTCGAGTCAAAAACCAAGGCGCTATGATGGCAATAATCGAACGACTTTTTGGAACATCATGACACTGGCGGTGAGATTTTGCTTTGCAACATCAAAAGATCGTCTCCCTTGAGTTTCAAGATGCCGAGATATGTAGATCAGGATGAGTCGGCCCAAAGGCTCGAGTGACGATCTTGTCTTGTGAGTCACGTCATGTAGTTTTTTGACGACGCGGACTAGACTCCGCAGTAGAGACGACGCTTTGAAACGTTAGTTGGATATAGTATTTTAGATATTCATACATATCATTCCAAGAAATAACAAGAAGCCACCCCTGAAGAATCCCATGAAATACCACCAAGCCCGTCCCCCTGATTATAATATGTCTGTACCGAACAAGAAGTAAAAAGAGGTTGTAGTCCAAGAAGAACAGAAGTAAAAAACAACATAACCGCAGGATAAAACTCCACAGCTCATGACAGAGACCTTTCAATCATAGAACATGTCAAGGGGCGTATACCATGACGTAGATACAACCCGGCCCTTTTTCTCCCCCTCCCGAATGCTACGCTCCTAGCATATGTATTAAAAAAGAGAACTCCCGCTTTCTTTTCTCTTTCCCTCTAGTCGACTCCCTCATCCTGGAACTGCGGACTCACCGTCCGACTGAGGTTACTTTGGGAGGACCCCTTGCGGAGCATGCCACTCGCGCCGCTGCGGCCCCAGTTGCCGTTAGTAACGACGTCTAGGGCGCGGTTCTCGGCTTCCTGGCGCTGGGCCTCTGACGAGAGCGAGGTTTGGCTATGCTTTCTATCTTCCGCATCCAAGGAGGAGTCGTCTTCTTCATCGTCTAGGTCTGCGAGCTCATCATCTACTGTCCGACCTCGGGGGCTGAGTCGTCGCATGGGCACATTCTGCGTCGCGTCGGCATAGAGGTTCGGGTCTCGTCCGAGGACCCGGTCCGCTTTGCTCATGGGCTTTGAGCCCGCGAGCTGAGGACTGGGGGTAAAGTGTCGTCCGGCACCGGTCGGTCGCTCGGGAATGTTGGGAACGTCTTCGGGGGCCCCCCAGCCGGCGCTGACCTCGCGGGCCCGCTGCTCCTCACGCTCGGCGCGGAGTCGATCGCGCGCCTCGATCCACTTGCTGCTCGCTTCCCACGTCCAGCCGTCTCCGGTGGTGTTACAGACAGGGAAGAACCAGAAGAGAGGAGTTGGACCAAAGAGGTGTCGCAGGTTGCGCTTCCAGCCGAGATCGAAAACATTGGGGAGTTTTTCTGAGTCTTGCTCGTCAAGATACTCCTCGTAGCGCTTTTGCCGTTGCTCTCGCTCCCTCTGGACGTACGACACGTGGACAGGGTGGGATCCATCGGGGGGATATGTCCGAGGAATATCCTGTGTGCGGCGCTCCTCGCCCTCCTCAGGACAAGTAATTCCGGGCAGAGCATTGGCGTGGAAGTCGACGAACTGCTGGGCAGCCTGGGGCACGCGATTGGCAGGGTCATGAGCAGAGTTGATCGTCTTGCGCAACGGTGAAAGGTAGCGCGTCTTCTCGAGGCACTCGATCGTAGTCTGTCCCCGGCTGGCCAGGAGAATATGCCATCCAGTAAACGCACCCACAACAATCCCGATGATTCCGCTGATAACAGCCAACATGATGAAATTGACAGGCAGAAAAGTATCAAAGTTATCCTGGTCGCTCAGCGCCTCATACCACGTCCAGGAGCCGCTGACAGCAAAGTCCCAGAAGCAGAAGAGGGTGGTGTATATCAGGAACAGCAGGAAGGCCTTGTGATTTCTGAGTCCGATGCAGGTCGCCAGCCAGGGGCAGTGGTGGTCCATCTTGAGGACACATCGACGGCAGGTCGAGCAGTGGTGGGCGCGATCGGGTTTGCGAGCCTGACACTTCTTACAGAATCGAAACTCGCCGTTGCTCTTGACGGTGAAGGACGTGGGCTGGGGCGTATTCTGCGTGGGGAGGAGGCCGTAGCCCATGTCGTTTGTCGTCGAGCCGGGAGGAGTGAAGACGGCCGTGGTGTAGCACCAGTTGAGCATGAGGTAGAGCGCTACGCCTACCGCTGAAGTGCCGTTGCCTGTGGAAGCATTCCGAGTTAGACTTGTGTGTTTTTGGAGAT
The DNA here is from genome assembly GCA_000966855.1 of Fusarium sp. JS1030. Taxonomy (NCBI): domain Eukaryota; kingdom Fungi; phylum Ascomycota; class Sordariomycetes; order Hypocreales; family Nectriaceae; genus Fusarium; species Fusarium sp. JS1030. The sequence continues at coordinate 30,061 of JWIW01000107.1, read as the reverse complement.
GGAGCTGCCATGTCCCCGCGAAAGCGATGCATCCCGAGTTCAGGTGCCAATACCGGACGTACCTATCCAGCTGCTCTTGGTGCTAGCACTACCAACATTGACCACCACCCACACAGCCCATGTTGTCAAGCCGTAGACAAAGCCCAAGGGGATATATGTTGCAAACGAGCAGCACGCGCGCTCAATCTTGCGCGCCCATCGACGAGCTGCTGCCGCCATGGCCGTCGCTGGTGTATGTGCACGAGGCCCTGATCTCGTCTGAAGGGAGTGTTTCGTCTGTTATCGTCCGTTCGCTAGATCAATGATCAGTCGATGTGATGTTTCTGTCTTTATCGCCGTCGTGTCATGTCATTATCCGATCGAAGCGAGCACAAGAGACAGCGTTTGGTCGATGAGGGTGAAGCAAGTAGTCGTCGGCGTCGCGGGAGCCCGTTCTAATTACTGGCGGCCAAGTAATTTGTCGTCGGATGGGCAGGGAACAACGGCCGCGACGTCGTTTGTCACGAACACACGGTATCGCTCGCTTCTCGGCACAGCTCGGGCGACCTGACAACAAAGACAACCAACTATTAAAATGAACCAAGACCTGGAGATGCAAGTAAGCTGTCTCGAAATTAGGGTCCTGAAGATGGTCTCTCACGGACGCTGCTGCGTATGAGCTTAGGTCATCAGGGGCTCCGGGGCCCGTGGGTTCCACTGTGGGCTCCGCTCCGTCCAAGCGGCATCCAACGGCCATCAACTCCGCCTCGACAACGCGTGTATCAAGAAAGGCTTATTAAACGGCTGCTAAAAAGGGACTGCATACCAGTGCCAGCTGGCACAAATGTTGAGACACTCTCCGTGTTTTGCACTTGATGGGATCATGCAGAGTATTTGTCTATTGTTCAGAAGAGTCTCCTTAATCCCCTACGTGCGTCGTGTTCCTTGTAGACAACGCACATGTGTACATGATTCACCGTCATTCTCGAGGACAGATAGCCGGGTTATGCGACGCCTGATACCCTGCCCAACTCGACCTCTCCTGCTGACATGGCTGCTAACAGCCCAAGCAATGTCCTGAGCTCGTATCCGCAAACTCCGCAATCAGCGACATCTCAAATATCTACCAGTGGAGTTCCTTGCCCTCCCAAGGGTCTTCGCCCTTCTCCTTCGGGTTGACCTTGGGAGGGTCCAGAGCCTCACCCCGTCGAAAGGTCTTGGATATCTGGTACTTGACTGTCCCGTCGTCGTTGTTATCGATGGCAATATCCACCATTCCTGCGGTCAGCTGGTCGAGATAGGGAGTGTAGGCGTCCGTCTCCCGGATCTTGCATCGGGATCCGTTTGACTCTGCATGCTGCGTGATGGCCACGAGGGAGTTGAAGGTTCTCAGGCAGTAGGGGCAACGGTACTTGGTGCCTGAATGGGCTGTGGACTTGAGATGTGCCACCAGACCGTTTGATGCCTTGAATGTTTTGCTGGCCAAAGTTAGTATCTGCATTGCTTTGTTTGTAGAAGACGTAACTTACCCGCAACCGGTCACAGGGCAGCCGTACTTGTCCATGTAGGGGGAATAGTAACGGGCTACGTTGAAGCCGGGATGACTGGGGTCGTGAGGATCCATAGCTTCGTAGAGAGCTCTCGCATTAGGTGCAGTGGCCGCCTTCAGCTGCTCCGTCGTCGGCTTCTGAGCTGGAGGGGCTTCGGGGAACAGATTCTTCTCTTCATTCCATTCCCAGGGCGCAACATTCTCCTGCTCTCTCTTGGAAGCGCGGGGATCAGCGGAAGAGAGTGCTGGAAACGCGTTCTCCTCAAGAACGAATGATTCGACCTTGCTCTCAGAGTCGCAAATGCTTCCTCCGTAAGAGGATGGCATGTATGCGGTGTAGTTGTTCTTGACCTTGTCCTTTGTGAGAGCCGTGAGGTTGTTGGAGAACTCCAACTTGCTCTCTCGAAGGTTCTCGAGGCCAGAGATGTCCAGAGATGGGCAGTCCTGCTGGATGTGCGACATGAGGCCGCCAAGTCTGACGAAAGGGCCCTTGCCGCATCCTGGGCAGTCAAGGTTCTGCTCCTGGGGGTGATTCTGCTCCGAGTTAGACATGATGATATCCTGTGATGAACCAAGGCTCATGGCGCTCGGCGAGGAGATGTGAAATTACCTGCTGGATGTGCTTGATTTCAGCTCCTTCAGTCTTGAAGTCCTCACTGCAGAACTTGCAGTGCACATGGCCCTTCTTCCCGGCACGTCGCATATTTCCCTTGTGTCTGTGCAATGCATCCCAGGTCGAGAATATGAGGTTGCACGGCTTGCACGAGTAAGTGCCGTCAGCGCGATGGCCCGACGGCATCTTGATTGATGGTGTGGGACGAGATTGCTTGGTGTGCTTGGTACCTAGAAGTAAGGTTGAGGGGGTGATGGAGGAGGAAGAAGATGCATGAGGAGGAGAAGTAGATGGTGGCAAATAAATAGGAAGACTAGAGCAATCACACTTGTCAAACGGGGGGATGATTGCTAGTGGAAGATGACAGACTGTTTGAGAAGGGCAAATAAGAAGTGAAGTGAAGACAGAGGAAGATGTTGGTAGCCGAGGCGACGAGGCAGCAATCACAATTTATTGAAGGCACAGCACATGCAGCTCCTGCAACATCCCTCAAACGAAGAAGTAGAAATTCGTTTGAAGCCCTGTTTGCCTCAGGATGCACAGCAGCAGTCTATTCTTAAGCCTTAGGGGATGTGTAGGGAGTGTGAATTATTTGTCAGGGCTACTTCCGCACTATTGGCTTCACCTGGATAAAGGAGAATGGCAAACAAGCCCAGTGGTTTCCTTTATGATGACAAAAAAGTGCCCATAAGTTGTTTGAGGATGATGATATTGAAGCCTATGTTTTAAGCTACCTTGGATTGCTGCTCGCCTATGCATGCAGCTGCTCTCAGTCGTACATGCTGTCCCCGTCGACATCAACTGTATTGTCTCTATCCAGCATCTCCCCATCTTCATCATCCCCCGATTCGTCGTCGTCGTCGTCGCCACTTCCCGAATCCTCATTCCCAGACTCCCCCTCATCCAGTCCTAGTAGTCGGGCCTCTTCATTCTGCGAGTCGGCGGCTGACGACTGCTCCGCTGCTCGTTTCGCCCCTGCGTTCGGATCTCGAACTCGCACGCTGTAGCCCTTATGCTTGTTCTTCTTCGTCGGCTGCCGTCCCCGCAGTTGCGTGAGTTCCTCATCAGTCAAGCGCAAATTCGGTAGAGGTAGGTGGAACGTTGCTTGGTTGGACCGCACAGGTGTCTGGTCACCTGTCTGCAGCGTGATAGCAAAGTCCTCTCTAGTAAGGTGCCGGTCGAACTGAATGGCCACAAGCTTCGTCTTCATGATGGCCTTGACTTTGGCCCAGAGCCCGCCATGATACCATCCGCTGCTGGTATCCCAATTGGGGCGTATATCAGCGTTGTCCAGAAGATCCTTGAGCAGCGGGTCTGTGATATCGCACACTTGCCACACCTTGCCGTCGGTGTGGAACGTCTCGCCGTCAAAAATGTGGCTTTCAGAAAGCTCCTCCAGAAACTCCTTGAGAGGTCCCATCTGGACTCTGCGTAACGACTTCCATGTTTGGCCTCGCTGGGCCCGCTTCTGCTTAGGAAGCTTGAACATGAGAGTCTGATAGACTCGGTATTTGGGGTCTGTCCGTGGATCAATGCCATAAGGTACCACCCCGTCTCTCCACGGACCTCCTTTGAACTGGTAAGCCGCGTAGTTGAGATACTTTTTCAGCTCGTTCCAGTTCTTAAGCTTGCCTCCCAAATGGTTGAGTAAGGATCGCCGTGTCCACACCGGACGCGCCTCAAAGGCTGCTTCTAGCTCGGCCATGATCTCGACCATGCGTGGATCGGTCATGTCAGGGGCAAGCTGAGGGGCAGTTGGCGCAGGGTCCTCGGCTCCAATGAAGTATCCAACTTGCTTGACAGCGGTCGTGTTGACTGTCCCACCATCCTCTGTTGCTCGTACATACGGGTTCTGAGAGTATTGGTAGTTGAACGGAAGGCTCATGTGCGTAAACATAGGAGGCGGAAGAATGTCGACATTGGGACCTGTGTCGGTGCCAGGAACGAATTTGAACTCTTTGATCTTGTCGACTATACGTGGTTATCAGCACATGTCTGAAGTGTGGAGAGGAGATACCCAATACTTACCATCTCCAGGTAGAACCTGATCCACGTATCGTTGGGCAAACGAAGACTTTGACATATCCCAGTAAAAGTCTGCGAGACCACGAAAGCGGTGGGTGTTCTTGATGATGCCGACAGCTTCGACTTGGTATTTGTCGACATTGTCTGCCATCTTTCGGCGTAATACCTTGGGATCATCTAGTCGCGCATAGGATGACACCTCTTCCTTTGTGCCCGGCTGGGTCTCGGCATCGGTCACCTCAACATCTCCTTCCCATGGACCATCGGTGCCTCTCTTGCGTTTCCGGCCCGTTCTCTTGGGGACGGTGACTTTGAGAACCACATTGTGACTCCGGGCGTTATGGGACATGATGGGTTTGCAGAACGGACTCTCAGGGGTCAAGTAGAAGGGAATCGAGTTTCTACTTGCGTCCATGACCTTTGAATCGTCAGTAAGATCTTAAGGGCATGTGTATCGCTGAAAGAGTCTCTTACATGTTGGAGGTTAGGGACTCGGCCGAAAGCTTTGACAGCACGGTCGACATTCTCCACGACAGCAGGGATCTCGACGGCGCCCAACACGCGAGAGGGAATTGGGTATTTGGGAGCCAAGTCAGAATGAGCTGGTCGAGCAGGCTTTTCGACCCGAATGCGTTCATGTTGTTGGATGTCGCCGGGGCTTTCGTAGCCATCCTCCTCAGAGGAGTAGTCCATTTTCAAACGTTCTAGTTGCAATTGGAGCGACCAAGTGACGAGGTCCTATGTTCGTCCCATTGGTGTAATGGAAACCGAAACCAGAATTGTTCCGTGGCTCACTGGCGATTCGAGAAGCGCAGTGCAGGTAGGTTCTGCCTTGCAGGACAATAGACACTCGAAAGTCTTTGGCTGTGCACCGAAACTAGCCCAGTGTAGGCTAAGTCTACGTGCCAAGCAACGGAGATTAACGGTCAAAGGCCAGGGTCAACCACGTGCGAAGAATTTCCTCCTGCCGGACATGAAGAAAACGGGGAGAACGGAGCCCCGTTGATGCCGTTGTAATCGATCCACGATGATGTTGACTTGACGTGATTCTCACCAGGTGATTGACCTGTAGCTGTGGCTTTGTGGTTGCAGAGAGGATGTTCAGCACTGTACAGATATGAGGCAAATGTGAGGTGAAAGGCCGTGTGTGTTTCATGTGCGCTGTGGCTGGGGAGCCCCACATAGTCCGTGCAGCGAGCTGATCCTCGTCCCGTCCGTCCATTGTCGCTTATCATCCTCCGGCTTCATATTCGCACGCGCCTGCCCCTGGAGGACCAAAAACACGGGGACAAGTACACGAATCATCATGGCCATATTTGCTACAATTTGCCCCAGGACAAGGTCGAAACTCGTTAAATTCTTTTTATAGCAGCATCTGGAGATTTTCTTGCTTTGCGGTATTAATTCTCTCTCAATAGCTACAACTTTAGACTTGCTATAGCATACCTAAATGTCTTATGGTCCCGTGTTTTTGACCACGGCCCAGGCCTGTCAATAATAGTCGGGTTGTATGGCTCCCGAGGCCAGGATAGAGACGCCTTGGGGAATCTCTTGACATTTTGACTAGGCCAATCTGAAACTAATGGACCCGATAGTGAGTTTTTTATACTTTTACTGGTTTTTGCTTCCATCGAGAAAACCTGTCACCTCTGCCAACTCCTGGACAATCCGCACCCGGCCCATACAAAACAATGCGAACCACTGCAACTCACACCAGGTAACACTATAAACGGGCTCTCTTGGCTAGCCCCCTTGCTCTTTGCGAGGTCCTGTCATCTGAATCTTAAAAAGCATCTTGCCGACTCATAGAACATTCCTGGAGAGATCTATTACTTCATAACGTAGGCGTAGCTAAACTGAACTCTGCCTGCCTAGAATTCAAAAGATCAGGCAAACAATGAGGCATCGTGCCAGGTCATGCTGCTTCAACGACCCGCATTCTTTGCGCTTTAGCGATACACAGCACAGCACAGCCTCAGACGCCTCGAGGGCCATTCAGGAGGGGCACATCCCCTAATGCGCCCTATGCAGTAGACGCACCCGCCTGATTTCACCGCTCACCCTAGCCCAGGCCAATCCAGGTTCATCCAGAACAAGGCTTGTCCAGGGGGGATTTGTTAGGCCTCCCGCGCAAACTCTGAACGCGCACTAACATCTGGTGATCGAACTGCCCGACCCTTACGCACTTCAGCCCAGGTCACACCTCCCTCTCCAATTATCGGGCGCGTTCCCTCCAAGCTTCCCCCCGCAAAGAGCACAACCTCTCTCCGCCGACGCCCAACGTCGACTACAACAACTTTCCAATCCGGCAACGACGACAACGAGGCTCGATCCAGCAGCCGCCGCGAGCATCCACCACGCCGCGTCCCTCTCTCCCTCCCTCCCCCTCTCTTTTTCATTTCCATCTTATGACCTTGGTCCTATCTTGTTCTTCTTCTTGTACCTCTCCCCCCGAGCCAGCAGCACCATAAGCATCAGCAACGAGAGCGAAGCCCCCGTTCCCGCCCTCCTGCGCAAGTGCCAGCGCCTCAGCGCCAGCGCCCAGGAGCCTGCACCGCCGCCCAAAGGCACCTCCCAACAACAAGATCAAGACCCTGAGCCCTGGCTGGTTCATTGCCTTCTCGTACTTTGCCTGCGTGGGAGGAGACGTCGCAACGCATTCGCCCGTGTCGCCTTTTCGCACCAGCTGCCTCTTTAGCTTGGTCCGTCTAGCCTCTCGAGCCTCCAACTCATAGCTGTCTCCCAGCTCCTCGCTCCTCGCTCTCGCACTGGCGGCATCCGTCCCTGGCCCGGCTCCCGAAAGCACTACCACCACCCCTTCGCCAGTTAGCCCCTCCTCCTTCACCTCGAGTCCGCCTGTACATGACGATATCTCGCCGTCGCCCATCGCTACGACGTTTCGATTCCTGTCGTCTGCATAGCCCGCCGTCATTCCTCCGACGTCCCTTTGCCCCTGACGTCGTTGCCCCGGTGCCCCACTGCCCTCATAGAGTCGAGCAGCGGGCGTCTTGAACCGCCCCTCCACCACTAGCCACGCTGTTGTCCGACAAGATGAAGCGCTTTAGCCAGAGAGTTGTAGGTGTATACTTGACCCTCTGGGGTCCTGCCGCCGTGGTTAATGCTAACATGGGTTCTCCAGCTCTCGCGTGGGAAAGATTCAAGCAAGTCTTCTAAGAAGAACAAGGATTCTAAGGATGGTACCGCGTCTCCCTCATCACGGGACTCCAACCAGTCCCCCGTCCTAACGCCCTCCTCCTCCACGTCGACCCTGAACGACCCCCGAAACAAGCCGCTGCCTCAAAACAATGCTGGCCATGGAAGCGATCACGGTAGCGCCTCACAGCCTTCCAACCTTTCGAATGTCACTCAGGCTGGTAACAACCCTGATCGCTTCGCTACTGGAGGTGCCTCGAGCCCCAACGGCAGCAACGCCAATGCCAGGCTGCCCCCGACTGTGATTATCAGCCCGACGCCCGGTGTATGTTCTCGAAGTCTTGCCCTATTCTCGGTGTAGAGTTTCTCGCTAACAACCAATCCTCATGTAGCATGTTCCTCCCCCAGGCGCTGCCGAGACGATGCCCCACGACTTGGCACCCCCCAAGGCTGGCCAGAAGTCCCTGTTGATCCATCGAGGAATAGATAATCGAGATGCGATTCCCGAAGGACTTCGAACCCCGAAAAGACAGCACTCTTCGCGTTTCGACATCTCCGCCCACCGTGAGCTCGAGAAGCTGCCTGGCTTCCACGAAGTCCCTCCCAATCGACGACAAGAGCTTTTCATGCAAAAGATCGACCAATGCAATGTAATTTTCGACTTCAACGATGCGAGCGGAGACATGAAGTCCAAGGAGATCAAGAGGCTAGCTCTGCATGAGCTTCTAGACTATGTCGCTAACAACCGACAAGTCATTACCGAGCCCATGTATCCCAAGGTTGTCGACATGTTCGCCAAGAACTTGTTCCGCCCGATCCCGCCGCCCATGAACCCGCAAGGTGAGGCTTTTGATCCAGAGGAGGACGAGCCCGTCCTTGAGGTTGCCTGGCCACATATCCAGGTTGTCTATGAGTTTTTCCTGCGCTTTATCGAGAGCCAGGATTTCAACACCAACATTGCCAAGGCCTATATCGATCACAGCTTTGTCCTTCAGCTTCTGGAGCTCTTTGATTCGGAGGATCCTCGCGAACGAGACTTCCTTAAGACAACCCTGCATCGCATCTACGGCAAATTCCTCAACCTTCGTTCCTTCATTCGACGATCTATCAATAATGTCTTCTTCCAATTCACCTACGAGACCGAACGGTTCAATGGAATTGCCGAGTTGCTCGAGATTCTAGGCTCTATCATCAACGGATTCGCCCTTCCTCTCAAGGAGGAGCATAAGATCTTCTTGACACGGGTGTTGCTCCCTCTGCACAAGCCCAAGAGCCTCAGCATGTACCACCCTCAGCTTGCTTACTGTATTGTCCAGTTTTTGGAGAAGGATGCATCACTTACAGAAGATGTATGTCTATTTTATAATTTCGAGATCTCAGATGCTAACGAATTTTAGGTCGTGCTTGGACTACTCCGTTACTGGCCCAAAGTCAACAGCACCAAAGAGGTCATGTTCCTCAATGAGGTCGAAGACATCTTTGAGGTCATGGATCCAGCCGAGTTCGCCAAGGTCCAAGAGCCTCTCTTCCACCAGCTGGCCAAGTCTGTGGCAAGCCCCCATTTCCAAGTGGCTGAGCGTGCCTTGTACTTCTGGAACAATGAATATTTCTGCAACCTCGTTAGTGACAATGTGGAAATTATTCTTCCCATCATGTTTGCGCCCCTTTACGAGAACTCGAAGGGACACTGGAACCGGTAAGTTTCTGCAATATTGACTAGCCCAATAAATCGGATGTTCTAATAGATATACAGGACAATCCACGGCATGGTGTATAATGCCATGAAGCTCTTCATGGAGATCAATCCACAGTTGTTTGACGATTGTTCGCATGAATACACAGAGCAGCAGAACAGCGCTGCGGCACGAGAAGCCCTTCGAGAGCGCAAGTGGGCTGCTTTGAGCGAGAAGGCGAACCAGCAAAGGGAGAGCAACGGGGCCGGGGTTGCTGATGCGCCACCAGCACGAAACCACGTCACCCCCATGTCACGCGTCGATGAGGTTGACCCCGTCACCGAGGATAACCAGAAACGCCTCGATTCGCTTAAGCTGCAAGACGGCTCAGCCAGCGGCCGCAGACCCAGCCTCCATGAACGCCAGAGTTCTGTGGGATCCACCCGCAGTCGATGATCGAAGTTTATAATATGATCCAGCATCCGTTCAGGTCTCGAACCCGAAGGGAAGAGTCTAGACGCTCTTATCTGGAATCGAAGCATGTGGGGGAAAGCATGGCGGATTTGGACGACAGTCCTAGCTGCATAGTCAGGTTTCTGCGGTAGCGATCACAACAGGGTCTTGGTTTTTCCGCGGTTCAATAATGGGCTTAAGAACATGCGTACTTGACATACAGTCGCTTTTCCGGTTTGGCATTGGGTCACCATCGCTTCTACATCATCATGCCTTTTGACCTTTCAACCTTTCGTTCTTGGTTTCCGCCTCAGCTAGACCACCAGAGGCTGCCCAGGGGAGGAGAATTTGTGCGGTCGATACTACAATGCAACCGAGTTTCCTCCTCGTCTGCCTCCTTTCACACACTGCAAAACAAGGGGCTATTCTGCTTTGATACAAATGGAACAGGCTGGCGACACACTGGTGGAAACTGAACGCACAAAAGTGGACGTTTAAGCTTCTCGTGTAACTCTTTTGAGGAATTGTTTTTTTTTCTTCTCTCGTTTGGTGCTTTACTTCTTCTTTTCTTCTTTTTTCACCCCTTTTCTTCTTCTATTCGTATTTCTCGGTTTTCACCTCTTGACCCGTGACTCGAAAGACCAGGCGCATGGGGGAGCTACATAAATGTACTATTCCTTCTTCGTTGGTCTTTTTTGAGCTGCGTGTATGCGTGTTTGTTGTGTAAAGGAGCTTTGGAGGAGAGGAGGGCAAAAGGATACGAGGGTCTCCTTGGCTTTATGTAGACGATGAATGAGCAAGACTTAAAAGTCATTACCGGACAGTGATTACGCGCGGAGGGTGTCACATGAGTGATTGGATCGTGTTGTGGTGTTCACGAGACACGGTGGGTGTCAGTTACATTGAAAGTATAGATATTGATACAGCTGATATGCGCATCCTGTAGTCTCGGTCTTACTTCATCTTCGAAATTGTTCACCATCCTCCTCGTCCTCCATACCCGCCCCTTCCCCTGCCTCGGAAGCCACCGTTTCCTCTGCCGCCCCCTTGATAGCCATTGTGTGGAGGTGGTTGTGGAGGTGGAGGAACACCCCATCCACCCATCATCTGGGACATCATGGCAGGATTGGGAAACCAGCCTTGAGGAGCGCCAGCCATATGAGGAGGGGGTGGCGGAGGAGGCCAGGGGCCTTGATAACCGCCTGGCGGAGGTGGAGGGATGGGAAAATCTGCTGGCGGTGGAGGGATATTGGGGAAAGGGGGCGGGAAGGGTTGTTGAGTTGGAGGAACTGGAGGGCGATTTGAACGGTCATGAGGCTCGTAATCGCGATGGTTAGGAGGCGAGTGTGAGCGGGATCGCGATCTACTGTATGATCGCTGGCGCCTGGAACGGTCGTGTCGCTTGTCATGACTGGGACTACGGCTTCGACTGTAGCTGTGGGTTCGACGCCGACTTCGACTCCGATCGCGACTGTATGATCGGCTTTGGCGGTGACGACTGGGACTTCTGCTGCGCGAGATGCTTCGTTCTCTAGAATCCCTCGAGAGCCTTTGGCGTTTTTGCCCATGGCGTGATGAGCTCCGGGATCGACCTCGCGAGTAGCTGCTAGACCTGGATCGCGAGCGTCCTCGATCTCTACCCCCAGCGTTCTTTCTCCTCCTCCCCTTCATCTTCTCACAGAATTGGCGGGACCAGCCATAGTATGTCTCTCCGCTTATGACTTCACCCGTGATTTCATCTAGAACAACCCGCTCTCCTAGCTCATTGAGGTCCAAACCAGGCTCATCATTCCCTTTCTGCTCCTTGGAGAACATGCGCTCAACTTCGCCCAGAAGACCTTGCACAGCGTGTACCAAGACTTTGTCTGCGGGACCAGGGGCTAGCTGGATAGGTCGGATGAGATCGGGGATCATGGGTTTGGTGGAGTTTGGCGTCAAGTGCGGTAGCCATGTTGCTGCGGGAAGGTCATACCAAGGCGTCGAAGGGTCGCCATGGAAGGACGGCAGCGTGTAAGGGGCGTCTTTGGCGAGCTTGATGGGCGCGTTGGAGGGTTGCGCATCTTCAGTCGGCTGGGATGCTACACCGCTGGTAAAGGCGTCCTTGAGCTTCGAAACGAGATCGGGAGCGAAGTATTGCTTCTCATCCCACAGATCGATAAGATCCTCGAGCTTCTTCTTGTGTTTGGGGCAGTTGTCAAAGGCCGAGGCGCTTGCGATCAATCCGGGCAGCACCCCATTCCAAGCTGTCGCAAACTTTCTGTCGCCCTTCCTCTTGACAACTGCATAAAAAACATCGTTGAGAACGTATAGAACGTGCAGTCTCCTTCGTTTCAAGCTGGGCCGGGTGCCGTCATCCTGCAGGCTCTTTGACAGGGCGCCAAAGTACTTGGCTAGGGCAGCGGCGCGCGCAGCCGAGGGCGCAATGTTGTCGACGATCCAAGCCTTGCATTTCTGTTTGACGGGAAAAACAAGGAAAATTTAGTTCTTCTGTCGGGAACAAAACAGAGGGAAAAGCCTTTTCAAGCGAAGGAGCAGACCTGGACGTTGGGGCGGGAGCACTGGGAGAGGGCGTTTGTGAGGAGCGGGAAGAAGGCCTCGACGACGGGGCGGCTTAGGGAGGTCGGGTCGGCGCGAAAGAGCGTGGCGGAGAGTGTGGCCTTTGCAATGGCCAGCTCCGGCGTCGCCATGGCGAACGGTGAGAGATGGTCTCTATGAGTGAAGCTCAAGTAAAAGACGAGTCATCAAAAGTGAGGGATGAAGCCGTGTTGGTGTTGAAGCTACAGTGGAGTTCAGGTCGCGCACCTGGAAGCCTGTCAAGCACTTAGCGGCTAATTCCCGGCCGAGCAGCCGGCACGTGGGATTACGCGCATCGGCATGAGCCGCAAGCGCATCAGTAATTCTTTCCTGTGGTACCGAGTAATTGCTGGAATTCAGCCCATGTTAAGGCCTGTTTTGTGAGAAACCAAGGAGTGACGATGTTCTGACCCTAGTCTACGGAGAGTTGCTTGTCTCAAGTTGGCATTGTTACAGTATGTTATGATACACATCGAGCCCGATACTTTTGTGCAGTGCCAAGGCCGATTCGATGTTTGTATGACGCTCATTGAACGCACCAGCGGATGTCACATAAGAAGAGGTCTCAATTCGACATGTCAATTGCATTCTCAGTCCCAAACAACCAGAAAAGACACCGATTCATCAGTCAGCAACCCCCGAGAATAGCGATTCTTTCCGTAGCATAGCAGCAAGCGAGGTCGGCGACCAGGTTCAGGGCTCCACTCTAACCGGTCCTCGCCGTATTGGTGTTGCATCCAGCTCATCCCCCAAACCACGCAGCCGAGCAAGTTCAAATTTTGTGAGAAAAACGGCCTCAGTAGGCCTCTGTTTTGGATTGGAACGACCATGCAGTTGGATTATTCCCTTGACTTCCTATATCCGAGTGACAAATCATGACAATGTTGCGTAAAGTTTATGTTGTACACGGCTCCGACTCTGAGCCTTGCTGTCCATGTCTCCGTCATCGCTCCTACGAGAATCGATCCCCCTTCGGACTTCGGTATACTGTGCTGCTTTCGTACTTGCTCTTCTCGTCTACTCGTTGCGCCTCCGTCTCGGGTGCATGTCTCGTGGGGGCCGGGTCGTTGCTCGCTTCCTGGCTCGGGGAGCCGGTGGTGTCGGTGCGTGCAGGGCTGCCGTTGCCCTGCTGGACCTCAAGCGACTCGATCATCTGCTTCTTCCTGCGATGCGCCTCAATCTTGGCCTGACGGTCGGCGTTGATCTGCTGCTTGGCGAAGTAGTAGGCACCGCCTCCAGCTATTTGTCTTGTCAATTCGGATTCGGAATCGGGGGGGGAAGAGTATGGGTTAGGGTATCTTCGTACCAACGCAGAGGGAGCCCCAGCCCAGCCTGAAAGGTGAGCGATTTCGTTAGCCTCAAGTCAACAGTAGTCGGAGCAGCGGGAGGCGAGAGAGTAAGGGCACAAACCAGAATGATTTAACCTAGGGAAGAGTTAGCATAGGCGGCGCATTTGCTGTAGATATCTAGAGCAACTCACAGTGTTCATCTTAACAAGCAATGGATGATCCCGAACGGCAGACAAAAATTTTGTAGTGTTGAAGGCGAGTCGGCAATGGAGGATTCAAGAGGTAAGGGTTTTGTCAAGGTGTAAGTGGAATGGCCTGACGAGACAAACGGAAACGTTCCTTTCAAGGTCCAGACCCGGTCGGAGGTCGGCATCTTCAATTCGGTACGTACCCGGCTCCTTGAGCTTCACTCTCCTGTGGATCCAAAAATACAGGACTCTGATCTTACCACGACTGCAACTCTTAAATGACTACTATTTGGTTAAGGGCTTAATAATACTGTTATAAAAGAAGCTTAAGTCTTAGCTACTATATACTATTTATTAGCTATTATATAGTATTGACCTTTATGGAATATGCCTAAGTCCAGCCCTACTATGATATAATGATTTATCTATTATTCCCGTGTTTTTTTTAGACCCCGAGACTCTGCATCTCGTCAACTCGAGAGCTCGCCGAGAGTGGGTCGCCGATAAGGCATCGATAAGAACCTTTGGTGCACATGAGTATCTCGAGCTCAAACGGCAAAGCCCAGGACTGACGAAGCACGCTAAAACGGTTTGCCTCAGGGCCGCGCATTAAACCACAAACTGCCGTCGGGTGTGTCACAGGAGCAACCGAAACCCCGTTACAGGGCGGTTACAGGGGTCAATGGGGGGGCAGCAGACACCCAATTTTAGCATTTTAGATGCCCTCCCCCGCTGTGGCGCCCCTGGGAGCCCAGTGGAGATCAGTGCCCCCGGTAACAGCATTGTTAGTGACTGTAAGAGAGTTTGCACGGTGGGTGACGCTGCTGTTTTGCACGCGCGTACCGTGCCAACAACCCCCAATGCACCCACTTATGACATAAGGGTGGCTCAGCCAGCCGCACTGGCGGCTCGAAATTATGAGAGACCACGCAAGACAAGTTGCAGCACGATCTACATCAAAGCCACGAGAGAATAGGGGACCTTTGGGAAAAACACAACACCTCTCCTGACCGTCTCTCGTTCACGCGGCTTCTTTGGCCTTCACTTTCTGGCCTCGATTCCGACCCCGTCAGGCTGTCACCATTATGCTACAGCCCCTGTCACTATCACCGCCCAGCCGCTCCTCCATCGATCCCCAACCGTTCTTCATCACTACCCAGCGCCGACTCTTGAGAGCTCCATTCGTCTAACATCCGCAAAACCTCTCCTTCCGGCTTGACTTTTCGTCTATCTTTATACCGCGACTTCGATTGATTCCGTTCTTACTTCTTCGCCAGCTCCCGCGCCAGTTTCTCTGGCTCCAATCTGCAACTTCAGACGCCCTGGCGTTGATGCCTTGATGAGCGAGACTGCTGGGCCTGGGTGTAACGGGTAGAGTCGCCCTCGGCCCTGTTGTCGAGAAGAAACATCTATTCCAGCAAAATGGAGCCCACCAACGGGGAAGGGCCCGATGGCTCGTCGATTGTATGAGGTATTCTCTTGCAGAAAAGAATGCCCTTAACTAACAGTTTCATAGAAACCCGTTTCCTCTCTGCGGGCGCGGTTCGAGAACATAACCACCACGCCCAACGTCAGCAAACCTGCTGATGTCCCCATCCCCGTTTCCGCTAAGCCTCCATCGCGGCCCATCTCTCCGGCCCCCAAGCCGAACCGACTCCGAGATTTCAAGCCGGGCCAAGACGCAGCGCCGGCCGCCGCCCCTTCGGCCCCCGTAGTCCCTGCGAGACCGAAGCCCAAACCTGCTGCACTGGCCATCAACCAAGATGCCCCTCCCCCGCCGTCTCAACCTTCCGCCCGACCAGTCCCGGCAGCGAAACCACAGTCAATCCAGCCGCAACAACAGCCAGCGCCGCCGCCTCCTCCTCCCGCTGTCACGGTTTTGCCGCCTCAATCGCCTCCGAAAGGTCGGCTCTCAACCCTTGCGGTGGGAGACCAGCCCCCGTTCCTCAATCCCGATGCCGTTGTCACTCCTTCAACACCTGGTGGTACGCGGTCGTTCAAGATCCCAAGTCGATCCCATACCTCTTCGCCGTCCATCAGTGCTCCCAAATCTCCGCGTCCTACTGGTTCTCGGCCTCCTTCGCCCCCTCCTCCCAGGCGTTCTGGTGAGCTGAGAAGGGATCGTGAGACTAAGACTGCTCCCCCTCCACCTCCGGCTCCTCGCAATGAAAAGGCTCTTATTCCTGCACCCAAGCTGGCAACAGCCACTGGTCCTCCAACACCTCGAAAGGGCGACGTTTCTCAAGAACCTTCACCATTCAACAGCCCTCCAAGCAGCGTAGCATCTGGCGAAGGAACTCCACCGAAGCTGCCTACACGACCAAGGCCACAGTCTCAGATCGAGATTCCCAGCAGGCCTCGATCCGTGATTGTCGGTTTCGATCCCCCTCCGGTTCATCATTCAGTTGCCAACATACGAAAGGACCGGGAGCAAGAACTGAATGGATTGTCAAAAGGTCATGTTACTCCTCAGCCTACTGGCGAACCTCGGCCCACACTACCAGCGAGGCCTGGAAACTTTGATATTCCACCTCCTCGCCCTCCTCCTCTAAACAACAGCAACAATAATAGCATGAAGCCTCCTCCACGACCTCCACGCCCAGCCGCCTCTACAGCAGTCCAAGCTGTTGACCCTCCTCCCACATCCAGCCCTCCCAAGCGAGTCGTCTCGACCCCGACGACTCAGCAATCGTCCCAGCAACAGCTCGCTCCTCCCGGGCGAGGAGGCCACGGCAGGTCTATGACGATAGACAGAACATCAGACCGAGCACCCGCCGAGTTTCGCATTGCCCCGGTAACGGCGGCGGCGGCCCCCATTTCAGCAATCGCGCCCTCAAAGCCAATCCAGTCCACCGCCGTTGTCGCCGCCCCCAAAGTTGCGCCGACAGCCGAACCTATTCACCATGTCACCACATATCCAGATGCTTCCAATACCAACCGACGACCGCCTTTTATCAAACATGGCACTTACGAGATTCTCACCAAGTACGATGCCCGGAATTTTGATGTGTGTGGTGAATTCATCTGTGCAAGTGGGCATATGACGAGGGTATGGAGTCTCATAGATGGTGAACTAATCATGAGCTTGTCTCATACGGAAGGCATCAAAGCGACTTCAGTGGCTTTCAAGCCAGCTGCTGACCCTCGAGAAGAAGGGAAGCGGATATGGATTGGCACCAACACAGGCGATCTCATGGAGGTCGAGGTCGCCACACATTCCATCACGCCGAGCAAACCAAACGTCCATGGTCGATCCGAAGTCATTCGCATATACAGGCATTTCAACGAAATCTGGACTCTAGACGAATCTGGCACGCTGCTGGTATGGGGACCTGATGACAACGCTGTCTCAAATCTTACAGGAAATCCAACCCAGAGCTACAAGGTTCCGAAAGGCCACACCTACTCCATGGTGGTCGGTGATGAATTGTGGCATGCGACAGGAAAGGAGATACGCATCTTTGCACCAGCAGCCGATGGGCGGACTCAGTTCCAAGTTCTCGTTCGCCCGCTAGTGGCCGATAGCGCTGGTGAAGTCACTTCTGGAACTCTTGTCAAGTCACATCCAGGCAAGGTATTCTTTGGCCACGTCGACGGCAAGGTGACGATATACTCGACTACTGATTACACATGCGTCGGAATGTTGAACGTCAGCACCTGGAAGATCAACGCCCTCGCAAATTCAGGCCAATACATATGGGCAGCCTACAACACTGGCAAGATCTGTGTGTACGATGTTGAGGAGGCACCTTGGGTAGTGTTGAAGGAATGGCAGGGACACGACAATCCCATCGTGAAGATGATCGCTGATCCAAGTGCCTCATACTTCCTAGATCGACAACAAATTGTATCATTGGGCGCCGACAACAAGATCAGGGCGTGGGACGGACTACTCGAGGATGATTTCCTTGAGGATTCGATGAAATCCAAGGACACACAGTATTGTGACTTTGAAGAGATGAGAGCGCTATTCTTGACTTGGAATGCTGGAGCTTCAACACCATCCAGCCTGCGTTATTCCGACGGTGATGCGACATTCTTCCAAGACCTTGTTCAATCGAGTGGTTCGCCGGAAATCATCGTATTTGGTTTCCAGGAACTGGTAGATTTGGAAGACAAGAAGCTCACGGCGAAGCGGTTCCTGAAGCCCAAGAAAAAGGAGGCCGGGACGGATCAGGAACGGATGAGCCACCAGTACCGAGACTGGAGGGATTTCTTGCTCAAGACTCTGGACGACTACATGCCGGCAGACGATCTATATCATCTTCTTCACACAGCCCCTATGGTCGGATTATTCACTTGCATCTTCGTCAAATCCAGCATTCGAGACAGGATTCGAGGTCTTCATGGCGCCGAGGTGAAGCGAGGTATGGGAGGTCTACACGGCAACAAAGGCTGCGTGGCTGTACGGTTCCGAGTTGACGACACTTCGATTTGCTTCGTCAACTGTCATTTAGCAGCCGGACAGTCCCAAGCGAACGCGCGACACAACGACATTGCTGCTATTCTTGAAGCACAGCTATTTCCGACGGAACGAGATTCGGCGGCCCGGATTGACAGCTACGTTGGTGGAGGCGATGGTGGCCTTATCATGGATCACGAACTATGTGTTCTAAATGGCGATCTCAACTACCGGATTGATACCATGTCGCGCGACACAGTTGTGACGGCAGTCAAGCAGAACAACCTAGGCAAGCTCCTCGAACGCGATCAGCTCTTAGTAGCCCGTCGCCGCAACCCGGCGTTCAAGCTTCGAGCATTTGACGAGCTACCGATCACATTTGCTCCGACGTACAAGTACGATGTCGGAACTGACAATTACGATACAAGTGAAAAGAGACGAAGCCCTGCGTGGTGCGATCGGCTGCTATATAGAGGCCGAGGACGAGTTGAGCAACTCGACTACCGACGGCATGAAGTGCGAGTTAGCGACCATCGGCCTGTGACTGGAACCTTCAACCTCTGGGTGAAGAAGGTAAACGCAAGGGGTCGGTCCGTGGCATGGCTGGAGAGTCAGCAAGGGTTTGAGGATCTGCGGCAGAAGGAGACTTCTCAAGACAAGTAAGTTGAAAGCGAATGATGGAATCCGGTGTCAGAACTAACAATAATAGACTTCTCTACTTGACAGACACATGTGGCTTCGATCCAGAGACCAGCAAGAGACTCGTTAAGGAAAAGTCATCGAGGCGAGAAAACCGCAGTCCTAGCCGAAATTAAAATTACGAACCGAACATGTCAGCATCAACATTGACTGACTGTCCAAGGGGGGTATGATGAGTGTGTGACCGAATATCCTGGATTGATTGATCTTTTTACCGGCGTCAAGAAGAGGTTCCCAAGGGTGGTGAGGACATACTGTTGAAGGGATACGATGTTAGTACCAAGATCAGGGGCGCGAGGTGCAGGTCATAGACTCGTGTTTTCTTCGTCTTTTTATTCTCTTCATTTTCTTTGTTGATAACCTTAGACATTCAGATGAGAGGATTGTGGACATTTACGATAGAGGTTTGGTCACCCAAGAAGGAGGGGGTTATGTGAATAGGTAGGAACATATTGGGCGGAAAAGGAAAATAAAGTCAAGGCGGAGTTTAACGCCACGTTGGGTGATGAGTTGTGGTAGGTGTTTTGTGCTTGAGGGTATCGTGGAGAGGGGGTTATACGTGGTAGCTTGAGAGCATGGCCAAGCGTTGGTGTGACTTGAGTGAATCCAGGCAAGGAGTATCGATGCTCCTGTATCAGTAGTTCAAGACATTTCCAACCTAGTCCTGATCAAAATTAGGACGCTGAATGTTGAGAGTCACCTGGGGAGACCCGAATGACTACAATTGAATGTGTTGAAAACGGCCAGTGCAGGGTAAATACACCCCTTGAAGTTGTACACCATTGCGCCTTAGGTAGCCTCAAGGACGCCCGTAAAGATGATTCCGGGTCCAAGAAATGCATGACGATAACGACATGACCAAGTTGCGTAACCAACAGAGCCAATTGGTATCTAAACAAATCGAAAGACCAAAAATATGGTGCCAGTCGGAATGCAGAGAGCCGGAGCGGGTACCCTGCACGAAGCGATTCTGGGCGCTGCACTCCCCTGAAGGGCCTGGAAAAGCCCCTGAAAATGACATCTCTCGGCGCCCGGGCCGGCGGTTATCTCATCGCGGGGACGAGATCTCATTGGGCGAGACGGGTTGCGGCTCGTTGTTGAGTCCGTTGCCAAGCCCCAGCCATGGCCTAAATAAATGGACGACTTGATTGCTCCTGAGATTGGAATTGTTTAGAGCTTTGCTGACGGTCTTTCCTTTCTCACTTTTTCTCGCGAAATTGGGTTAGAGGACAACCTGCAACTCTCGTCACAAGAGATACTTGACGCTGTGGCAAGCAAACAAAGGCGGGCGTCTCTTTACGCACCTGGCCTAACAATCTCACTCATCAGCCTCAACAAGTGCTCATTAGCCACTCAGAGTGAGCGGTGAGAGCTGGCGCCGTTGGACCTTTGCTGTATATACCATCCAGCGCCTTTTCTTTTCAATTTTCAAAGAGTCTTGACTCTCGACTCAAAAGTTCAAGACGGCAAAAATGGCCAGCTCAACTGAAAACACATCGGGTCCCCGGAAGACGCCCATTGCGGCCCCCGGCCCCGAGAGCAAGCCGGCGCCGAGGCCGGAGTTGACGGAGGAGCAAAAGACAAAGTACGAGTCGCTGCTGGAACAGGCCAAGGGCATCACCGAGATCCAGTGCGAGAAGCAGGCCGACAAGGAGGACAAGTCGGGCCCCATCACGGACCGCGAGCGAGCGTGGCTGACGCGCGAGTGCCTGCTGCGGTACCTGCGTGCGACAAAGTGGTCGGTCGACGACTCTGCCAAGCGGCTGCGTGCGACGCTCGCGTGGCGGCGCGAGTACGGGCTCGAGGAGTTCACACCCGAGTACATCTCGCCCGAGCAGGAGACGGGCAAGCAGATGATTGTCGGCTTTGACCGCCAGGGCCGCCCGTGCCAGTACCTCAACCCGGCGCGCCAGAACACGGATGCGAGCCCGCGCCAGCTGCACCACCTGTTCTACATGGTCGAGCGCGTGACGGACCTGATGCCCGCCGGCGTCGAGATGCTGAGCCTCATGATCAACTTTAAGCCCAGCAAGGAGCGCAAGAACACGAGCGTGCCCGTGTCGACGGCCCGCGAGGTGTTGCACATTCTGCAGAACCACTACCCTGAGCGACTGGGCAAGGCGCTCATCATCAACGGTAAGCATTGCACTCCCTCTGAAACTCTGGGACTCTAATACTAACTATCTTCCAGTCCCCTGGATCGTCTGGGGCTTCTTCAAGCTCATCACCCCCTTCATCGACCCCGTGACGCGGGAGAAGCTCAAGTTCAACGAGGACATGAAGCAGTACGTGCCTCCGGAGCAGCTCTGGAGCCTGGACTGGGGCGGCGACATGGACTTTGAATACGACCACGAGACGTACTGGCCCGCGCTCAACGAGCTGTGCCGGCAGAAGCGCGAGGAGAAGCTGCGCCGGTGGGAGGCGGCGGGCAAGGAGATTGGCGAGTCGGAGGACTACCTCGCGGGTGGAACGGATGTGAGCGTCAAGGGCGTCAAGTTTGGTGATGCTCCTGCGGTTGATAATGGGGTCAAGGAGGTTGAGGAGAAGCTTGCTGAGACCAAGTTGGAGGAGCAGCCTGTTGCGGCATAGATAGACGTGGGTGGAAGCGATGGAATTCACGGTTACTCTCGTCATGATAGACATTCATTCCGGCAAGTTTACTTGGATATGAAGCCATCCATACCCACCTCCTTGAAAATCATCAACTCGTCCGTTTCACTGGTTGGCTATGAGTTGCTCTCGGGTTGTAACCCTGTCGCTAGTAGTCTATCCCTCCCTGCACGGGCTCCTTTGCAACAGGCCCCATTTCTTCTCCTAGCATAGTCTACTTGACCCGCGCTTCGTTATCGTTTATAGTAGCTTCTCATCAACGTCACCTCGCTTCTCCGGCGGTGTGGTGATCGTCGAGCCAAGCGGTTCCTGCAGAACCACGGAGCAAGATGCTTGCATAGTCTATGGGGTGCCGGTGCGTAAGTTAATGGGTAGGTACTCGTCGTTTAAAGATTTGGATCGTCATGCACGCCAAGTAACGAAGGAAGTCGAGTTCACGGAGTTTTGGTCAATTGGTGATGGTGTTTCTGATTGGCGTACCCTCTGAGATGGAAGCGACGGGAGTTGGGAAAGAGCACGAGGTGGGGACCAGGGGACCACAAGCTCCTTCCTGCCGACAATCACGGCGATTGTCAACGACACTCACCTCTTCCCCCAAACTCACCCTTCTCATCCTCTCCAGCACCATCTAAGCAATCTGCCAAGGCTTTCTGTCAGGCACTATTTCGTTGCAAGAGAATTCTTCGCAAACATTCGATATGGGCCCAGCAAGTCAGCACTACCCTAGGCAGCTAGCATGGAACAGAGGATACGACAGAGCCAGTTCAAATTGGGAGTTGAAACGGCAGAGCCGCATACGAAGTGGGTTTAGAATTGAATTCCTAAACTAGACATGGTTCGATTGATTTGACACACCGAGCCAGGTAGCCAGGGCGCACCCAAGAGATCTTGCAGCCCACCATCGGTTCCAGCAAAATATGGACCTAGCCCAGGCAGCCAGCCTGATCTGCGTCTGACATGTCTTTTTTCCCAATTCTTCTGGACCTTTAGACCGAAACCTGCGTAAGGCTGAAGCTGCAGGTCGTCATCTGATGCTTCGTGTTCGTTTACGGCCAAGAGGATCGATATGCATTTCCTTTTGAGGTTCACGATGGGCTAGTGTGTTTCCCCACAAAGCGGCACCAACGGGTGTTTGCACTTTCGCAGAGCCTACTCCGTACGGAACATGGGGGAATAATGGGGAAACATGGACGATCGGGATGCCAAATCAAGACAGCCAACGCCCTTCAAATCCAGAACCTGGCTCGGAATTTACGGGTTTGGTACCCTGGTGGCAAGGCAGTTGTACGCCTGTCAGCGTCTAGACGAGTTACCTCCCACCTACACACGCACACGCAAGCGCAGCGCCTTGGCTATGAACAGCACACGCAAGCTGAACGAACCACGACAGGGCAAAAAGTCTGGACGTCACTCACGCTTTTGGATGCATCTGCTTGTCTGCTACCCGCGTCTTGCCGATCTCTAGCTCCTCTTTCAAGGCCCCATTGACTCACAGAGCCTCCTCCCTCTTGCACCAAACACGCCATTGGTTGATGGCAACCGCAGCAAGCAGCAAAAGTGGGAGGAGTTGACAGCAAAACAGTCTAGACTGGGTTGCTCACATTGCCACGCGCTTGGTTTTTGTCGTTCACACACACGCACACAGCAGGCACACGTATGCAAGCTTGCCTGGAGCACAGCTTTGTTTTCGTGGGCAGGAGTCAGTACCCTGCGTTTGTGTAACATGCCGAGATGTCTGTCGGAAGATACAACCCAATGGCTTGTGTGTGCCGGGCGATGCGTGAACTAGACGGATTGACATAAACAGCGGCTTGTTTAGGCTTATAAGTCTACTATGACTTCTCTCATCATGCATGCTCTATTCTGACCACTCTTCTCTCTCTACATCTCTCACTCTTTCTTACAAATATCCGGGGCGACCTGCATGCATCCAGATCTGGCCTCATTCTACGCTTGCATCGCATTTGGGGGCCATAATCTTGCACGCCCACTCTACACTGCAGCCTAACCAGCCTTCCGAGGGATAACGAGATAAAACGACCCCTGCCCGCAGCCTTTGCTTCCTGGTTCGCAAAGTGAGGAGGGTGATAATTCCTGCACGTCGTCCCCGAACGTGTTTAGCCTATCGACTTGGTCATATGGTATAAAAGGGGTGGGTTGCGAAGGTTGTGTGACTTTGACAGCGCACTTTGCATCCACTTGGGAGACTCTTTTCTGAGTTGACGACCAAGAGTCGGGCTTTTCAGGACTCTGGGAATAGACAGCTTCGGCAGAAAACACATCGTCGCGATGGAATCGTTATCAAAAATGGGCAAGATGGGGTTGCCCCCTTTTCTCCAGGGCATGAACTCTACCGCGCCCTCCTTCAACTCGTCGGCGTCCTCTTTTCCGTCTGGAATCATGGACACATTCCTCGCCTCTGCTGGCCAGGCATCGCCCCTTCTGCAGCTATTCCTATTTGTGTATCGCCTCGTCGGCGACCAGCTCGGCCTGGACCCTTCTCTTCTCTTGACCTTCCTCGGCTGTCTCTGGGGATTGTCCAAGTTGTTCGACCAGGTTTACGCCATGGTGGACAACTTTATCAGCCGCTACCTGCGATGTGTCATACACGTTACCGAGAACGATATGATGTACTCGAGCCTCATGCACTTCCTCTCGGAGCACAAGGAGATTGTCGATAATCGACATCTCACTGCCCAGACCGTCTTCAAGAGTGCCTGGGACGAAGAGGAGGATTCGGCAAGCTCCTTGACAACTACAAGTGTAGAGGATGAGGAGGACTCTCCCAAGTACCTGAACTTTGCTAGCCAAGCAGCCCGATGTGTGAGTGCATGCTTAAGTGATTCTATCTTGAAGGTATTATTAACAAATGATAGGCTCCTCGTTATGTTCCAGCCATGGGCACCACGGGGTTCTGGCATGATAGAACCTACTTTAAAGTCAACCGGAACAGAGAATCCTTGAGAGATACCAGTGGCTGGGGCGGTACGAGGGATGTTGAGGAACTCAGGATCTCCTGTTTCGGCCGATCAATTAGTATGTCTCTTATGAGTGTTTCATTCGCAGGGCTTCCTAACCATGAACCTAGATCCCATCAAATCGCTTCTCGCAGACGCCAAGACGTCCTACTTCCTCGACACTCGCCAGAAGACAACAATTTACCGTCCAAGAAACAAGGAGAGTCGCCGTGACTCGTACACCATGTGGCAGCAAGTCGCTCGGCGACCCATCAGGCCAATGCGCACCGTCGTTCTTGAGAAAGAGGAGAAGCGTGATGTTCTCCGAGATATTAACGAATACCTGCACCCGGCGACTCCTAAGTGGTACGCTTCGCGCGGCATCCCCCTTCGTAGAGGATATCTCTTCCACGGACCACCAGGCACGGGAAAGACAAGCTTCTCTTTTGCGCTGGCCGGTGTCTTTGGTATCGACATCTATGTTATTAGTCTGCAGGATCCAACTGTAAGCGAGGAGGACCTGGCTGTTCTGTTTACGAGACTTCCACGCCGCTGCATCGTCCTCCTCGAAGATATCGACACGGCCGGTCTGCGCCGACCTTCCGATGAAGACTCTGAGAAAGAAGATGATGAAGACTCTGAAGAGAAGAAGGATTCATCGGAAAAGAAGGAAAAGAAGTCCAAGAAAAAGAAGGACGACACTCCCGACACTGACTACTCAAGCTCCGAGGAAGAGCGCAAGAAGCGTCGACGAGGCAGAAAGAAGGGCAGAAAGGGCAAAGACAGCGACTCCAGCAAGACCACTAATAATATCTTGACTCTGGAAAGCATCTCACTTTCTGGCCTTCTCAACGCCATTGACGGCGTCGCTTCGCACGAGGGCCGGGTCCTTATCATGACGACCAACAAGCCCGAATCCCTTGACGAGGCTCTCATCCGCCCAGGTCGTGTCGATGTTCAGGTAGGATTCAAGAATGCAACGAGTATCCAGGCCACCGAGCTCTTCTACCGCATGTACGAAGTTGCGCGAACTAAGCCTGTGCCCATGGCCAAGACGCATCCGTCGCCCAAGCCTGCCGCAACTAACGGTACTATCTACGGGATGGCGGATAGCGGCAAGTTTGCGGAGAGGGACCTCTCGAACGACGAGCTCAAAGGAGTCTCGGAGGAGTTTGGACGCTTGATACCGGAGGACATGTTCTCGCCGGCTGAGATTCAGGGGTTCCTGCTCAAGAGAAAGAAGAGCCCGCGCAAGGCAGTTGCTGATGCTGCTGGGTGGATTGAAGCGGCTCTGAAGCAGAAGGAGCTCAAGTCCAAGGTCGTGACTGTTCAGTGAGGTCAGATTATGAGTATGTGGTGATATTTGTTTTAAAGGTGTACTAGCATCCATGTTGACAAGGAGGGGAGAGTGAGGTGAGGTGTTTGCATAAATGTTTTTAAAATGGTGAAGTGGGTAGACAGAATGGAGGAGAGAAATTGACCGAGGTAGTTATTTTAGATGTATTTTGTGAATTTCATTGGTTTTATTCTAACAATTACCATGATATCTCTGCTGTTGTGATTGTGAATTCCTGTTGGTTGTGTCCTTTGGATGGGACATGCTGTAAGGTGAAGCTCTCGGTGGAGTTCGGTGAGGTAGCTCCGACCCCACACCAATTATCTCACCGTCCAGACCCCCAAGTCTCCAAGCCCACGTTTACACGTGCGACACTCAACGGGCGACACAGATCATACCGCAACTCTCAACACCTTGCGCACCGAGAAAAGCGCAATTCGGGCACCTCTAGCTATCCGAGCAGCTGCAGAATGCTCAGTCGACACCAGCGACGCAGCCCATCATGAGCAACCTCCAACCCTCCTCGGGCGCGCCGACCGGCGGCAGCAGCAGCAAGGAGCCGGGCCTGCGGTACCCTAGCAACGGAAAGACCATCTACCACCGACCGCTGAACCGATCCAAGACGGCTGAGCTGAGCCAGGCGAGCTTTGCGTACCTGTTTGGCGAGATGGTGACGTATGCGCAGCGGCGCGTCAAGGGCATCCAGGAGCTAGAACAGCGGTACGGGCAGTTACAAAGGATATGTATGCTATAGTGACGGAGAGCTAACATGTGTATCTCAGGCTTAACCTGCAGGGCCACTCGATCGGCCTCAAGCTCCTCGATCTCCTCCTATTCCGCGAAGCGCCTCGAGCGCAGCTCCGCCCCCTGAGCATCATCGCCCTCCTACACTTTATAAAGCAAAACGTGTGGCAGCACCTCTTCAACCGGCAAGCGGACCGGCTCGAGAAGAGCGCCAACCCCGAGACGCCGGACGAGTACATGATCATCGACAACGAGCCGCTGGTGAACCAGTACATCAGCGTGCCCAAGGAGATGAGCCAGCTAAACTGTGCGGCGTTTGTGGCGGGTCTCGTTGAGGGCGTGTGCGACGGGGCGGATTTCCCGGCGAGGGTGACGGCGCATACGGTTGCAGAGGGGGACATGTGGCCCGGCAAGACGGTGTTTCTGGTCAAGTTTCGGGCGGAGGTGCTGGAGAGGGAGGGATTCCTGGGGAAGAACTAGATGGTTTGCATGGCGATGTTGGGAGTTTTTGGAGTTTGGGATGGGGGGTTTTGGTAGAATGGGACAGATGTCTCGTCTTTACAATATGGTCTCTTGTCATGCGGTGTCATTGATCTATAGAATGCGGGTTTGTGACATAAAACACCCAAACGCCGTTGCTGAAAACCGTATGTCCTTCAGAGCAGAGCTCCCTTCACCTGGGCAGTTTATGTCCACCAGCCTTGGGCTTCGCATCGCTGCCAATACCAGGCCCCTTGTTCATCAACTCAGCTAAGCCAAGATCCTTCCAAGCAGGCTCCTTCGATCTCTGCGTAGCACGCTGAATACCAAAGGCAGCATGCTGATCGGGTACAACATCGTCCTCATCCTCTGGGTTGATGGGCTGATGCACGGGGGGAACGTAGATCTCGTCCTCGGGGAGCTTGTCCTTGCAAAAGTCTTCAAAGAGGTCGGCGTCGCGGGGGCGGTGCATGTGCACAAAGGTGAAGGAAGAGTCTTTGTTCTGGCAGGTGTTATTTGCTGTACGGGAGGTTTGGAGTGGGAGACGTGCCATTTTGGAAGATGCTGAGGGTCGTGTTGGGTTGTTGATGTTGATGTTTGGCGGGATCGTGGTGGAGTAGAGATGCGGGAGGCGGGGTGTGGGGCCGCTCTGCGGGAGCTACGGCAGTTGAGGTTGATGCTTCCAGGAGCATGGGGGTAATATCTACCTAGACATGGCTCTGTCGAATGGTATCATTCAGAGGCTCATCTATGTATTGCTGTTGTTCTTGGGCCATTGAAGTTGCTAACAGTTTTCGCTGGCTAATTGGCCAGGGACTGAGCTCGCTCTGCTTGAGGCGAGAACGTGGATGTATCATTTCTGCGGGAAGCTTGGATGACTCAACCCCTACACTTTGGAGTATTTCCTCCGTTTTGGCCAGCTTCGAAAATGGACGTGAAGTTTTGTGTGATAATCAAGCTACTGATTCATTGACCTGAAGGTATTCTGTGGGCAGCTTGCTTGCCATGCGTTGGGTATTGCACCACTTGATCTCGCTTGTGGTGGCTCTCTGACCTTTCTTTTCTTTTTCTCCTTGTAGAAGCAAGGTTTTTCAGCTTATCGCGGACGCAGGGCTAGCTAGCGTGCTTTCATGATGCCGGGTCTGCGCTTCGTTTACCAACATGTTGCTGTTTTGCTTGCCTTGGATCTTTCTTTATTGTCGAGGGAGTACAAGAACCCTATATCTAGCTTGCTGCCCACGACTTCACAGGTTAGTAGGCAGGCAAGTGACGATCTCCCTCTTTGTGCCCAAGCTGACCCACTGCCGGAGCACTCTAAAACAGTGGCGGGTTGTATTTCTTTTTCTGCTGGCTCAGCCCGCTGCAATCCAAAATTGCAACTGAAAACGGAGTTGTCTTCCAGACGCGTAGCCTTGAAAGCAAAGCCCCTAAGGTGCACCCTAAGGCTGCAGTACCCCTGATGAATAATAGGGTTTGCGCGCGCCGTGATCGCAGACAGCTCTCTTCCCGTCCTCACCTCAACGTCCGCCACTGCCCCGCAGGCAAACTCCCCTCATTCACGGTTAAGATGGCGACCTCCAGCGGACCGACGCTGTCGCTCGATATTATTCACCACATTGCCGTCCAACTCGCCGAAGAAAAGGTCGAGGAGCTGGCCTTTTATCGCAAGAAGACACCCTGGTACAGGAGCTGCGATACACTGCTGCGCCGCCTGACCTACCTCTCGCACGCGACCAAGGACTTGTTAACGCCTTTGCTCTACCGTCACATTATCCTCGCCGATGGCCTGGATGTCACAAACTACTGGATCACCTTCGCCCAACAACCCTCTCTCCGTCAGCATGTTCAGTACTTGGCTTGCTACGCGCGCCTCAGCGGCTCCAGCTGGAGGAAGGGATGGCTACCCAAGTGCCGAGCTGCCTGGGTGAAGCGATGCCCCACTGACAAGACGTCCTTTATGTCCATGTTGGCCAGCGACTGCGGCCTCCACAGCGTGGCCTGGCTGGCCTCGATGCTTGAGAGGAGGAAAAAGGTCTTCATGTTCAACGCCGATTTCTCCCACGACGGCATCATCGAGCTCATGTTTGCCTCCACCCTCTTCATGCTGCCAAATATCCAGACCTTCAACTGGATGGACTCCAACAGCAACCCAAAGGCCTATGTGCTCAAGAATGTCTTGGCGGCAGCTCTGGTCGGCGTTCCGCTCATGCCTCAGCTACGGGAGCTCAACGTCGAGAAGGAGACGGTTGACTATGTCGTCGGTGACAACCAGCCCCAGTTCTTTGTCTACAAGACGCACCTGTGGGAGAACCTCCAAACACTGCACCTCCATGCCATGGACCTGGACAAGGAGTTCATCCAGTTCCTTGTCGCAAATGCCTTCAAGGAGAACCGGCCTGTCAAGAAGCTGTACGTCAGCTGCATCAGAGACGCCGAAACCCGGCGGCATGGTGTGGGCGCCTTCACCAGCGACTACGTCTCTCCAGGCGAGCTGCTTCTGGACCCAGACAACCCCGAAAAAGACAAGGCCAAGTTCAAGGCGTTCCCTAACCTGGATTACCTCAACGTCTCATTCTCGTACTCCCAGAGACGGGCCATAGAAGGCTCGCGCACGCTAAGAGCCTTCCTACACGCCGTAGGCGCCCCAGAGACGCTCATCCTCACTGGCCATCCCCTGCCATCACAAGCCCTCGACACGGGCGTCGTCCACCCGCGCCTCAAACACATCCGGGTGCGGGAGATGATACCGAGCGCCCCAAGCAAAACCCGCTCTAGGGACCAGCTAGTGGGACAGATCAACACATTCTGGAACATGAAGCAGGCGGTCGCGCCGAACCTCTCCGCCATCGACTGGGACAACTATAGATTCCGCAGACATGACCTCGAGGGTGAGGACAAGGCTATTTGGGTTCTCGAGGGGGAGGATGAGTGGGAGGATGACAGCTCGGACGATGATATGCTAGAGGCTCGCATAAACGAGGAAATGATGTTGGAGGATGTGCTGCAGTTGATGGATGACGACTCGGACGCGGTTTATTATTACGGTTCTGACAATATGGATATGTTAGACGAAGATGATATGATGGGATGGTAGATACAGCGCGGAGAACAAAGAAATCAACCCTCTAAGCTTCCTGGCAGATTGTTGTGGTCACGATGGCATCCTAATAATCCTTCTCGTCGTAGGGCATTCTCCCCATAAGAGGATACCATAATTGTAGGAATATCCTACTTTATTAGGGTTATGCTTCTTTCTTCTTAGGTCTGACTAACCTTAGTTGGCTATAAACACTAGGTACTAACAAGGCGGCCCCACCTTTCGCCACCACCCCCCTTT